>CM026197.1:17723715-18181215 GCA_014839995.1 Xenentodon cancila
ATATATATATATATATATATCTATATATATATATATATATATATGGACAAATACAGGATATATGTATATGCACATGAAACTAAAAAGCACAGGTGCACATGGTTGTATCAGAGTATATTAATATATATGAATAACTACTTACTGATGCACATGTATCTTACGTACATAATGCTTTGAGGTCAACACACGGATCTTTGCTGGGTGTGTGTGTACGGGTGTGTGTGTGTGTGTGTGTGTGTGTGTGTGCATTGTGCATTGATGTACAAATTGAGTCTCTCTGTTTACAATGTATAAAGAATATGTACTAGATAACAGCATACATGTCCACATATGTATATGTATGTATTTATGTATGTATTATATATGACTATTCAATACTGCCTCCAACACCCCCCCAACGCTCAAACGATCAGAAATGTGATTGCAAATAGGAAACTTCTCCTCCTTTTTCCTCTATTTTCTTTTTTTTTTTCTTTTTTTGCTTATAACGATTGATTGTCTTGTGTCCACCTTTTACCCCTTAAACAACACATTATAAACTTCTTGACAAATATTACAACACAGACACCAAACTGCACCACCACTGTCTCGTCTCTCTCTCCTGCTCTCTTTCTCTCCACTCTCCACACCCGGTGACTATAGCCCTCCTCTGCAGAATATTTACACCCCTCTCTCCGACTCTCCCTTTACTCTTATCTTGTTTGATTTCTCCAGGGATCAATAAAAATATAAGTTTGACTGTTATGAGGGCTGGTGAAGGTAGCACACTTGCACACACTCACCCACACACACAAAACACCCTTGGTTACCAGATTAAAATGCATATATACAACTCTGGTTATACCAACATGGTATCAATCATAAATATATGTGCAAACAAGGGGAAACATATTGAGTGCTATCTGGCGCAAAATAATCAAACATTTAACAGAAGAAAGTGTTTAGAGCATTTTATTTGGGTTAATTATATCAAAATGGATAAAACTGAGCCACATTCTTTTCAACATTTGTTGTAGTGAATATCTTCTCCAGGCTGAAAGTGAAGAAGTAGATGAATAAATCAATCGTACGTGTTTATTGTAAAGCAGTTCTTATTCATGGTTAAAACATTTCCTCCTGAGCTGGGATTTTGGGCGACCTGTCCTCTGTACTGATTCACACCATCTCTGCAATCAGGCGGGGTGATAGGATGCTGTGTTTGTTGTTTTTATTTACACTGCTGACCAAGCAACTTCATCATGGTAAACAACATCATGACGAGAGGATTATACAATTCTAATGTAATGCATATAGTGAAGTAAATATTGCTGACTTCCCTCTGGTTAGTAATGCTGTCTGAATCAACATCCCCCTTTAACAGCAGTTCGCAGCTTCGTTCTGGCTCAGGTTGCGAGTCTGGAGCGGCGGACATTGTTAAGTGGGCTCCCTAAGGTCACTGTGGGGAAAATTGTTGCCCCAAGGCCACTGGTCTCCCCTCTTCCTTTATTCTGATGTTAATGAGGCCTGGACAGACCAGTCAATAGGACCAATCACTGTGACATTCATGAACTCTAAATACACTGGCTGGACATGTGCTTCGTGCTGGTTTTGTCATGTTGACTGCTGATAGAAGCTTTATGAAGTGAAGGCAGTCTCTGAAAACATGTGATGGGGTTAAACGGGTTAACTTGGGGGTTAAAGCACCCCTGATTTGACCTCGGGGTCTGTGTTACTACTTCAGTGAAATGAGTTAAATCGCACTACTCCCTTGCTGAGCAGTTTTGCTTGATATTTGGGTTCATCATTTTTACTTTAGCAGCTTTTGCAGACATATAGATTAAACTGCTTGTTATGTCATGTTTTCTTTGCAGTGTATTTTCAAAACTGATGCAACAACCATAAATGTTTCCGGTCCGTCTTGTCTAAACTAGGAGTTTTTAAAAATGAGCGTCTGGTGACAAATGAGAAAAAAAAACAGCGTCAATAAAAAAATTTCCTCAACCATCAATATTCTCATTTTATTTCTTCTGTCATCTTTAGGATAATAAAATTACACTGAGAAACAGTTTATACTACTATTTAACTGTGTTTTAAAAAGTCAGATTTGCTAGAAGGGATAAGTGCATTCAGTAATGCATTTTAAATAATAATTTAATAATGATAAACAACCTGAACTTTAGCAACAGTCTGGAAAACAATGGCTGATTAACAGCTGATTAACTACTAACTGCTGTTTTATTAACGTTCCATGTTATTCAACGTGCTTGTTTCGATTTTGCTGAAGAACTTTTAAAAGTCGCCTTTGAGGACATGATCCGGGACGCGAGCGACAGAAGCGCTCTCACAAAGACGGATCACTTAAATCGCTGTGCAGACAGAGCTGCAGAGACCTAATGCCAGATGAGAGTAAACGCACCTCCTCTTGTGAATCATATGACCCTGGGGAGAGTGTTTGTGAAACCACTTGGTCTGCTATTGTCCTCCTGGGACTAGCCTCCTCAGAAAAGCTGCAGAAAGCCTGTAATCAGATTAAAGGTTGCTGGGAAAGGGAGGAGGGATTTTTGAGGACTAGCGAAGAGGTAGTGGAAGTTTCTCTAATCAGTACCTGCCATTGAAGTGCAGGAGAGGGGCTAAATAACACAGCAGGAGGGTAGGCGGGAGCAAAGCTGGAGGGACAAATTGGCCTGTTGTTGGAATGGGATAGTGGGACAATAAGGGACCGGAGTACAATCAGTAAGTATAGGACGCAGGAGAATAGGCACAATGAACTGAAGAAGAACCCCAGAGGCAGTTGGCCCAGTCCCATGTTACTTTGGTAATTATATCACCTTTTTGAGCTGATTGATGCGGGCTCACGAGTACATCTATGCTCATAGATGGATGGCGCATTGCTCTGACTTCGCTGTGACATCACCACACCTCTGAACATGACCTCATGGGCCGTGTTCAAAACTCATCAACAAACCATGAAAAACGTTTTCCGCATAATCTCAACAATCAGTGGTTATATCTTAAAGATTTCTCTCCCATCGTCTGTTGTAGTGAGCGATGATGTTTTGCTGAAAGACAGCCGCGTGTTATGCAACCTCACCGTCCTGAGTTTGCACTAATACTTATGTCAGCTCACAAGACATCCCACTGAGTGCTGAGCTCCTCCAAGTTCTCTGCCAGAGCCTTTCTGCCATTGCGATTTCTC
Organism: Xenentodon cancila; assembly: GCA_014839995.1. NCBI lineage: Eukaryota > Metazoa > Chordata > Actinopteri > Beloniformes > Belonidae > Xenentodon > Xenentodon cancila. The sequence continues at coordinate 17,726,891 of CM026197.1, forward strand.
ATTAAAAATCCACTGCCCTGCGCACCAGGCACCATGAAAAAACCAAAACCACTTGTTTTATATTCACTCCACTAGAGTCCGTTTGTTGGGGTCAAAGGGGAAAGTCTCGGGGGGCGAGACATCTCAGTGAGAAGGAGAACCAGAGAAATCCCTAGTCATAGCAGGGGGCGCTTTGATTTGAGTGAGCTCTACCGGTTCTTAGATGGAAACAAGAAAAAAATGACTCAGTGCTGCTTAAAGCATGTGCTTTTGTCAGTTAGATGCACCTGCCCTTAATGCAGAGCACATAATATTGAATTGTTATATTCCAGATCAATGATGCTTTTCTTTTCATCCATCCATTCCAGTGCAGGGTTGCAGGGATCTGCTGGATCTTGTCCCAGCTCACTAGAGGAGAAAGGCAGGCAGCAGTAACGCACAACAGGCAAAATTAGCTGGGTTTAGAGCTTTAACAGCAGGTTCTGTACATTGTATTTTAGTATACATTCTTAAAATATATACAAGAGGGAAGAAAGCAGAAAGTGTGTGACAGTAAGAGATCAAGTGCGTTGGACCTCAAAACAAAGACCTAGTCTGTGATGAGTCTCCTCAAAGACCTCTGCCGTGTGCTTAACTAAACCGAGCTTAAACACATGTAGAACATGCAACAAGAGTAGTTTTGAGAGGTTCACTGACACTCAGTATACAAGCAGCTTTCAGGCAGATGACTGTGAGTAACTTAGGGTGAAAAACAAGTCAGTGAACAGATTTTGTTTATTTATTTTTATTCTCTACACCAGGAAAAAAAAGGCATGCCTTTCTATTTCAGCTCAGTTTGGTGACTCAGAGTTCGGCGTGACAGCTAGTCTGGTTATGCCACACAACATTCACCTTTCTTCTAAAGATCTTCTACCCATGACAGTCTCGTTCTCTCTCCCAATCTGCAGCTGCCTGCAACAATAACTCAGAGAAACTGAAAGTATCATGATTTACTTGGTTTTGTGTGGATGACGATTGCAGCAGCTATAACAAGCACTTCTTCAACATGTTACGGGACTGCTGCAATCCTCTATTTCTTTTTTTTTTTTTTTTATGAATTTTTGCAGACTGAAAATGAGGCTACAGCAGCAAATGGTTATCACAGTTGTTCACCTCTCATTCAATAAACTCTTGCGTTTCTGAGGCCCATACCAATGTTTCAGTGTGTGTAAAAGTTACAGAATGAATCAAATTACAGAACACGATGCAAACGGAAACTGATGCATTTATTTTTAAAGATATGGCCTACATTAAGTACATTAAGTGAAAATCTATGAAAAATTATCCACACTGTAAGATGCCCAAATTTTGGTGTGCACTGATTCCTGCTGTCCTAGTGAAATGTGCAAAGAGCATTGAAGAAGACTGAACGACAATGAGAAAAAAAATGAATAACGACGAGACAGTGACACAGGGGGGCAGTAATCTCACAGACTACACAGTAGCAAATGCAACAGAAGAAAGGAAAGTCATGGACAAAAAAGGAGGGAAAGAGGTGGAGAGGAGAGGTGGGGAGCGCAATGATTCTCTGGGGAAGGGGAGGGTGTTTGGGTGAAAAGCAACAGCATGCGTATTGTTGGAGGCCCTGACTCGCCACCCTGGAGAGCTCCCTGTTCCCACGGTTTTGCTCAACAAACAAACGCATACTCACACAGCACCATGCTCCTGCACGCAGTGGTGATGTCATTAATTACCATCAAAATGAGCATGACAGCAAGCAAGTGTGCGTGCGTCTGCCAGTGAGGCTTTGTGTGTGCGCGCGTGTGTGTTAGTGAGCGAGGGTGATGTAGGGAGCGAGAAAGAAAGAGACCATTGTCCGTTCTGAAATAAAGAAATCTCCACTGAAGCATTGTAAATGGAAAAGGCAGAAAATGGACCAAATTCTGGGATCTCTGAGTGAAAGCTAGGTTGTCACATCTTGTCAGAGCCTCACAAAACCTGATGTGCACATACTGGCTTGCCTCGCTATAGAGACACACTGTGGACTTTTCCCTTCCAGCGTTGCAGACCCTGGGATCTTGTTTCCAAAAAACACTGTTTGTATTTGTGGGTGTGTAAAGATATTGTCTACATCTTAAAAATGCCCGGTATGGATTTGGGACATTTGGATCATGTTAGATTCAACTTGCATGCGGTACAATAGTTAATGGAGACAGAAGCCTCAGTCTTGTGGTGTGAATGCAATCATTTCTCAGGAAATAATACAACGTTTCTGCTAAATACGACCAATAAAAAGGTCTGCTCCTGGAGCTGCTGCTTGCTTTCATTTCACGTTACATCGTCATATACCTGCAACTGGAATGCTGTTTTGATATTTTCTTCCTTCGACCACGTGCAACCTGCTCACCGCACTGAAGCTTTAGACCAAACTGAAGGGCCGTGTCAAAGCAGGAACAGCTATGTGAAAGGGGTCAGTGGGGCTTTTAGTAAAACATTTTGTGAGCACGAAAACGTGCTAATGTTCGGAAACTATTATATAAACAATGTTCAGCATCTTGACACCTTCAAAGGCTATGCTTAATTTTACAAATGAACTCTTGAATATCGTTTTTTGTTTTTTTACTAAGAAATATCTGTCAGTCCACTGAACAGTTCACATTATTACTGGTATTTTGACCTGCAACCTCCCTACTGCTTTAACTAAAGCTATGCAAACTGTGCATGTTTAAGTCTTGATTTCTTACAAGATAAAACCCAATTTAGCATTTCAGCTATTAACCAGAACAGTTCAAACTCTAAATCCACATTTGCATTTAGTATGATCCTGGTCCCGCAGGCTTAAAGTGTTAGAACAATAAAGAATACTTTAAAGAAAATAAAAGAGTTGTCATACAGTTAATGTAAAATTATTAAAGATTTATATGTGGCAATATGTTTAGGAGTGTTGTCAATGTGTGCCAAATTTCATGGTATTTCATTTTGTGGACCATCATTAGACATCAATTAGTTTTGGTTTTCTGGCAGAGTGGGCCTCACAAAGCTTTGGCTGTTCAATCAACCAGACCAGAGACTGAGATAATTGTTGAATATGCACAAAAGCATGGGATTCCACCTCGTCAACCTTTGCACAGATAATTGCTACTATTTGGTCACGACTATCTGAAAAGAAGGCTTGTTAATTCAGGCTTTGATTTGGACATGAGGAGGAGAGGAACAAACGTGTGCGTTTTGTCCTGTTCAGATTTCTCCTCTCTGAGGCTTACTTATCTGCAGAGCTGGAAGGACTTTTATTTTGTCCAAAAGTTTGATGAGGTCCTTGTTGCCAGAGCAGTTCCATCTCTGCTGTTGGGAAAGTGTCCAACTTCTCATCAGCTACAGCAGAGAGCTGAAACAAAGCTCTGCATTAAAGGCCTGAGAGGGACTGTTGAAGGTCCTTAATGGGTTCAATCCTGTCACAGTTCCAAGTTTAACTGTTATTATTATTATTATTATTACATAGCCTCGACAAAAAAATATTTGTCATAACATTTTGTAACATTCATGAATTATTTTTACATTTGTCTTATGTAAAAGTTTTTTTTAAAACCCTCAAACGTTTTTGCATTGCAAAAACAAATTTTTTTATATATTTAATACATTCTGGACTAATCTTCCATCATATTATTCAACCAGTACAAATACAATTCAATTCAAATCTTTATTGTAATTGTCCAGAAAACAGCCAGACAGCAAGGCAACTCCTGGGCAATGTAATGCATACAAATAATTGCAAGTTAAAAATGTGTGTGTGTGTGTGTGTGTGTGTGTGTGTGTGTGTGTGTGTGTGTGTGTGTGTGTGTGTGTGTGTGTGTGTGCAAGATACTGTGCAAATATTGTGTTCTCGCTTTAACCTTCTTCCTAAGGGGAGGAGGTGGGAGTTGTCATGGCGAGAGGGGGGGGTGAATGCTTAATGATCCTGAAGGATCCGCAGAGGCAATGGGAGGTAAAGATGGAAGCCATGTCTGGACCTGTCCTCCAATAATCCTCCCAGCCATCCTTGCCGCCCTCTGCAGAGAGTGCTGCTCTGCCCTTGTGCAGCTGGAGTACCACACAGACCGACAGGTAGTCAGCACACTCGATTCTGCAGCAATAGAAGTTCTCCTGCAGCTTTGGGGAAGGTTAGCTCTCCAGAGTTTTCTTAGATAGAAAAGGCGCTGATGAGCTTTCCTGAGCACAGCCCTGGTGTTGTTGGCCCGGCTCAAGTCCTTTGTAACCTGCAGCCCCAGAAACTTAACGCTACCCACCCTCTCCACAGCTTTTTCCTTCATGCAGAGAGATGAGTAGATCAGCTGCCCCGTCCCGCAAAGTCGACGATCACCTCCTTCGTATTTAAATGTCTAGAGTCAGGTGGGGACCATGGCACCACGCTGTCAACTGTCCTACGTCCCTCCTGTATGCAGACTCATCACTGTTAGTGATAAAGTCTATCACAGTTGTGTCGTCTGCATATTTAATTATTAAGTGGAGGGGAAGGAGGGAGAGCAGTTGTGGGTGTAGCAGGTGTAAAGGAGCAGCCTGAGCACGGAGCCCTGTGGGGTCCCAGTGCTCAGTGACAGGTGAGGAGAGACATGTTTGCCCAGCTTCACAGCTTGTGTGGTTAGGAAGTGTGGTCCAGTTACACTGAGGGGTACTGAGGCCTAAGTCTTGGAGTTTGGGGATGAGGTTTTTTTTTTTGGCCGTATGCAAAAGTGTAGTCTGTGAAGAGCATCCTTGGATACAAGGCCTCATGTTCAAGGTCCTCAAGCACAGCATGCAATGTCACAGCTGCGGCGTCCTCCAATAACCTGTTTTCCCTGTAAGCAAAGTGATGAGGCCCTCACCACTTTGCTTGCCAGTTTGTATACATGTACGTAACACCTTGCAAGTCACAGCTTAATACGGTTGCATCCAGATAAACAGAATATTTTCCAAAGAATCAATCATATGGTTTTTTCTGTGTTGCAGTTATATTAGTTAGCTATGCACAGATTAAGAGGAAATTGAATTTAATGTAGACACGTGCATCTCTACAAGCTAAAATAAACAAAATCCTTTTTTCAACAGACTCAAGCAACCCTTCACTTGCTGCAGCTGGATGAATACTTCTCTTGTCATTTGTGGATGTGGCCCGTGTGTCCACGTTCCTCTGTGTGCTTGTCTGTGGAAGCAGGTGCACGCAGGTGATGCAACACATTCATTATTTCCAGCAGGTGGTGCCACATGACCTGGTGGAGTGTCATATGAACACTGAAACACTTCTTTAACTCATAGATGCTTTCTTTTAGTTCAGTGGAATAATTGAGCCCAATTGTTACGATAAACAATGATTTGAGCTGTATTAAGGTCTATTAAGAGAATATGACTGGTCTTGAGTTTTTCTCCCATGATGCTCACATACTCCTCATTAACACCTCCATGTGGCCATGGCAACAGCTAATGACTGAGCTTTTGCTCCAAGATGGACTAAGATGGTATATAAAGGTCTGATGCAAAATAAACTGCTACTAGGGATCCAACATAAAAGAGAATGTTCAAGTTTCTTAAAAAATCCTTAGTACAAATAAGTTAATTCAAAAATAAAAGTACAAGTACAAGTATAATGCAGCTGTGTGTTTGAGATAACATAGAATTTGAACTATTTTCAAGATAATACATTAAGGCCATACTCAGCAGGTTAAACTGGTTTTCTCAGAGCGGTTTCCTGAAATAAGTTGAGCTGAACTATGACATGCTGACGGTTCACTCATGAGTAGACAAGCTGCTTTAATAAAATGTACAACTCTTTTCTAACTAAAAAAAAAAATGAAGTTGAAACTATTCTAATAATCATAAAATACTGGGGCTTATTGATCTGCTGAAAAGAAACTTGTAGCACCACAGCTGCCACTCAAATTTAGTGCTGAGATGCACTGATGAGGTGAGAAGCAAAACAACCCGTAGAGGGGCTCTCGCAAGACAGCCAGGGGTTTAAGATATATTAAATTACCATGATTGGGACTTAAGGCATGGTTAAAGCCTGTTTGGGAGTCTGGGGAGCCTCAAAGCAATGCTATTCATGTCTGGGGAGCTGGGTCAATAGGTTGGGGAAGTTCACAGGACCTGATTCTATTCTTATGTAAATAAGAAGAACAAGACCTAAAGCTCACTGGGTTGGAAGATATAAATGACTGGACAAACATCCACAGCCATCCACAGACACAAGCATAGTCTATGTCGTTCACTCAAAACGTCTCACTACCTGCTTATAAAGACATGATTAGAAACGCAATCCTGCTGACTGACAGCTCTGACAGACATTTAAACCCAGCCCCCGTTCATGGAAATATCAGTATCATTTAGATCTTAGTATAGAAACCATGTTATAACCTACTCCTTACACTATTAAAAACTTTGATTTAGAGCGGAGCAGAATAAATAATTTGTTTCACACAAGCTCCAAGTCACATTACGTTAAAAAGGTAAACTATGATCCACAGATTTTGTGCAATGCTTCACTTCTACAAATAAGCAGCTCTGAACTACAATATAATTATAATATAATATAATATAATATAATATAATATAATATAATATAATATAATATAATATAATATAATATAATATAATATAATATAATATAATATAATATAATATAATATAATATAATATAATATAATATAATATAATATAATGTAATATAATTCCACACTGACAGACTGAAGAACAAAACATTACTGTAGGTATTTAATCTACTATGTAATTGAGCTTTTTTCTTTTTTTTTTAAAACAAAATTATTGCATATACACATATGAAGAGCCTCATTGCACAAGTCTCACTCAGAAGTTGTACCAATGGTCCACTAGTAGTCATTTCATGTCACTTGTCACAAACTCTGTCAAATCATGAAGGAACATGCACGTGTCCGCTGGCTTGTGCCGGGTCAAGTTGTGTCCCAGGAGATTAAAAGGTCAAGACTCTTTGTCCAGCAGCAGAATAATCAGGTTTCTGGAAGTAAAGCATCTACATGTTTGGGTCTGTTGGGAGCAAAACTTGGTATATAATTAAACATGAGAAAGTTTCATTTTCAAATAATAATTCATTGTTTTCACATCTGAGCAGCCATTTTTGTTGTGTGTTATATGAGGAATGACATTTTAGCCTCTAATGTTAAACGTTCTATGCTCCTCATGTTGCACGCTTGATTTAACTTTGTTGCTGTATTTATTTATTCATCTTTTCAGAGATGGAGATATGTGTTTGTACAGTAATTCATCATTTTATGATATGCTTGTTCATCATCATGTGTTCTTGTGCCGCTGTCCAAGGTGCTGACAGACACCAGCTTTTATAGAAGGTTTCAACAGAGTGAATAATGACACAGCTATTACATCTCTGCTACATTTTTATTAAGAATGGACACAGACAGACAGACAGACAGACAGACAGACAGACATACAGACAGACATACAGACAGACAGACAGACAGACAGACAGACAGACAGACAGACAGACAGACAGACAGACAGACAGACAGACAGACAGACAGACAGACAGACAGACAGACAGATAGATAGATAGATAGATAGATAGATAGATAGATAGATAGATAGATAGATAGATAGATAGATAGATAGATAGATAGATAGATAGATAGATAGATAGATAGATAGATAGATAGATAGATAGATAGATAGATAGATAGATAGATAGATAGATAGATAGATAGATTTGTTTGTTTTCTGTTATTATGTAGAAACTGGATTATAATTTATCATTTACTACATACTTTTCTTTTCATAGTGAATGCTTACAAAATTTGTTTATAAGTTACAGCTGTTTACATATGAAGCTGTTTGTTGCTGTTCGCATTTTCACAAGTCAGTCATGAAGAACGGTAATATTTCTTTGTTATTGATTTGTTTGGAGGTAGGATGTGGCCGAGACAATCACGCATGCTTGTTTCAATTCAATCCATAGGTCCAGATGGGCTTTGATTGACGTTACATATTGCACCAGTAGTGCTATGTCTCCTACATGTTTTTCTGCTCCAACACACACAAAAATGTTATCCGTCAGCAACAGAACTAAGAGTTCTATGTACATATGACTGATACATGGATAGTTGGTGAACTACAGAGACGACTACATAAACAGATGCAGACAGCAGACACTTAGGTGGTCAGAGGGTGGGACTGCAGGGCAGGATGCAGCTCCTGAGGATCTGGCCTGCAAACATGTACAGAAGAGAAAAAGAGGAGGCAGACCAGCACAACAAACTACAAGAACAATAGAGCACAATTATACTTATGAGATACTTCCTATTAATAATTAAATTCAATTTTATTTATATATCATCTAAAGGCAGAACACAGCTAACACTGGAGAGACGTGGTCGCTCTTGCTGATTCCTGTCAGCATTCGCGCTGCTGCTGGAGGCCATTCAGAGAATTAGTTCGACATCCTGCTAATAGAACATTACAGTAATCTAGTCTAGAAGATACAAACCTGTGAATTCGTTTTTCAGCATCAGAGAGGATGCTCCTAATCTTTGCAATATTATGAAGGTAGAAAAACCCAGTCTTACAAACCTGATTAATATGCTGTTTAAATGCTGTTGTCCTGATTGAAAATAACACCAAGGTTTTGCACAGTTGTACTGGAGGCCATCACAACACCATCTAATCCCTTCCTGAGGTGTTTGGGACCACAAACAACAACCTCAGTTTTATCAAAATTTAGGAGCAAAAGATTAGTGGGCATCCAGTCCCTGATGTCCTTAAGACATGTTTGAAGTTTGGCTAATGGTTCTGTTTCATCTGGCTTCATAGACAAATACAGCTGTGTATCATCAGCATAGCAATGAATATTTATGCTGTGATTCTCGATAATACTCCCCAAGGGCTGCATATATAAACTGAACAGGATTGGCCCTAGCACTGAACCCTGTGGGACACCATAGCAGACCCTCATCTGTACTGAAGAAACCTCATGAACATGAACAAACTGGAATCTATCAGATAGATATTATTTAAACCAACCTAGAGCTGTCTCTTTAATCCCAACAACATACTCTAGCCTCTGCAGTAAAATTCTGTAATCAAAAGCAGCACTGAGGTCCAGCAGAACCCGTATGAACACTAACCCATTATCTGAAGCCAAAAGAAGGTCATTTGTTACTCGAACCAGTGCTGTTTCTGTGCTATGATGCATTCTGAACCCTGACTGAAAAATTTCAAATAGATCATTTCTATACAAATGGTCACACAGCTGGCTTGCAACTACCTTTTCCAGAATTTTAGATATAAATGGAAGGTTATTAATGATTGAGGATTGAGCTGAAGAAGGGAAAGAGAATAAAGAGAAAGAGAGTTTGGGAGTGTGGAGTAGCTCATGTGTTGGTTTATTATATTACATTAATGTTGCATTTTGAGAAATGTAATATTGACATTAGGAAACACATGAATTGCTGATATTTGACATGAGAAGGGGGCAGATTGTTGGTGTTGAATCAGAGATAATCAGTTAAACTACTGGTGCAATATGTAACGTCAATCAAAGCCCATCTGGACCTATGGACTGGCTGTACTTATGTTACGAGTAGTTTCCTATTTTTGAGATTGTGTATTCTTTATACTCGGTAAAGGTTTTCTGTCACATTAAACTGTTTATACATGCACACAGTCAACTGTTCATGGTCTCTTTTACCAGGATCTTTAATTGGTTTTTACTGCTCCTTTCAGATGTTAATGTAGCATGGTTGTCGTGAAATAACCTATTTCCAAACAAAAAATTCTTCAGTACAGTTTCTATAATATTAATATGATGCAGAGTTTCAGTTGTGGGGTGATTACACCACCTTGTAGCACTAAAGTACTGCATACGGACATAGAAGCAACAATAGATGATGGCCAGAAAGTAAAACCTCTCTGTCTGAAAAAACTGTGTAGTTACAAAGTGCCATGGGAGGAAACAAAACATTTTTGTGTGTGTTGGAGCAGAAAAACATGTAGGAGACATAGTTCAGTGGGTCCTGAGGACGTATTTTAAAGAACGGTGGCATATATCATTATATTACTGTATCATGGTTGTTTTTTGTTATCACACAAGCCTTTCAAAGCTGCACTCTGATGAAAGGTATGTTTGTTTTCCTCACCATCCTGCCTCTTATGAGCTGCTGCAGTGGTGAGACAGTGACAGACTCTCATACTCACACTGATTTTTCTATTTTATTTTGCAATTGTGACCATGACTGAATCCCAGTATCATCGTACTGAATTACACATAGAGAAAATGCAAATAATTTGTTGCCATCCCTATGTCAGATCTGAAACATGTAATTATAGCTGACTTTTTCTTGTACAGCAGTTACTCCATGATTACTTTAGAAGTACAGCAGGATGTTGTTGTTCATGAGGACTTTACAGTGCAGGCTTCCAGTAAGATCTTTACAGGAAGGAGGTCCAGATAGAAGTCACCCAAAGTGCGTCATTTGGATTCCAGCGAGCCTCGCTGGTTCATGCTGCAGCTGACAAGAGTGACACAATGCCATCACTAACCCTGAAAATAGTCTCAGTAGATATTGTGATCCAGTGTTGTGATCCAGGATTGAGAAAACGCAGTTCGGGGGATCAGATAATACTTACAGTATGATTGACTTCTAAAAAAAAATGCCATTTTCTGTTCTGTTATTGCCTTGTACTTAAACCTAAGTGATTATTCATACAAATTACACTATAGGTTCAGAGGAGTGACATGAAAAATGGGGAAATGACACTCTAAGTCATGTGCTGCTTTATTGTTCTTAAAGATCTTTTGTGAAATAAATAACATATAAATACTCATGAATCTGAATGACCTTTGTTTTAATGAGAGAGTTTTTAACAGAACATAAATATTGTCTTGCATACAGTGTCTCAACATTTTTTTTCTTGTGGTCAGTGTAAACTTTTAAATCTTCACCAGACGTTACTTATTCAAATGTGCTGCAACTTTAGTGCGTCTTTAGACAGGCTGCGGCATGTCTTTAGAGCTGGCAGTTTAAGAGTTGACGGCACAGGAACAGGAGTGCTGACGATCCCTCACAGCCGACGGCGTGGCCCCACCAGCGTCGTCATGGTCATTTCTTTAGGAAAGAGACAAAACACACAAAATGAATTTTAAAAAATCAAAATCGGTTGTAATTCAAACGCATCACAACATGTTACCAGCTCTGCTGCCAAATGAACCATTCCGAGCATGTGATGATGTTAAATGTCCGCATTATATTAGTTTATGACAATTACCAAAAGACGTTTGGGCGGGAGTTGGAAGTTTGATTAGGCTGAGCTCAGTCCTGCTGCTGCCAGATTCTCACAATTACATATAAAGAGGTTCCTGGACAATTTAATCCCATTGGGAGACATGGTAAGGCCCTTTCTCTGCCAATTTTCACTCTCTCTCTCTCATTCAAGCCTCCTCTTTCTTCTTGCAGCTCCACAATGCAGGGTTGTGCTTTCTTTTTTTTTCATGTTCTCTCATATCTTTTCTCTGAGCTGCTGTCTCCCCCCAAGACCCCTCAGACAGCATGCAGTTTATGCAAATGACCAGCCTTTCATGCTCAAAGTGGAATGAGACCTCAACAAAATCCCCCCTCCCTCCTCAACATACACACAGATGAAGTAATGGAGTTTGGGAGTACAGGCAAATATCACTTCATGAAATTTCAGTTCTAAATTTGGAACATTTATTACAGCGTACAGGTGGCAAAGCGGTTGTAGACGAAGAGGAGCGGGCTGCATGTGTGTGTATGCATAAGTGTGTTTGTGTGGGAGTCTGGTGGAGGTGAAGAGCCACATTACATGGAGGATGGATTTAAGGATGCACAGTTGGTTGGGGAGCAGACTGAGAAGGGTGTGTGAAAGAGTGATGAATTTGAAATTCTTAGTTGTTCCCAGGGTCTGAGTGATGTTTTGAAAGAAGGGGGTTAGGCTGGGGGGGGGGGTTGAACCCAGCTGTTGGGAGGTGGGGGTCTCTGAGTCTCTCTCAGTCTCTCTGACAGGCTGTCCTTTTCACCAGCACATAGCCGGGCCATCCAGCCTGCTGCCATAACAACACCGTAGCCTCTCTGTCATAGTAACAGCGTGCAGTCATGGCAGAGCACGAGTGAAGCGGGTGGGAGCTCAGGGGAGGGGCTACAGCACTGAATGAGGACTCCAGACGTTTCTCCACCTGTGAACTTGAACTTGACTGACAGACAGGACGACCGGCGGCTTAGAATGGAAATTCACTCCTGGGAAACTTGACCATGTGATGTACGACCGACTTCACAAGTCAAACATGCCAAACCTTAATTGTTAATCAAGAAAGAGCAAATGTTTGATGATTTTAGCATAAATAAACAGCAGTGAAAGTTGCTTCTGATCCATTTTTTTTATATTTCAATTGAAAGGCTAAAAACCGCTAAAATAAAATTTTGAAATACTGCGGATTAAAATTGTACTCAATTAAAAACTGAATATGAAAACTAAATATGAAAACAAATATAATAAAAAATATAATTATGGTACTATCACTTTATTTTTTTTAATCTATTTTGAATTGTAATGCAAAGATGTGATCCAATTGAATATACTTTATATGTAAATGCCCAAAGTATTATTTTAGTATTAAGTACAGAATAAAAAGGGTGGGAGTAGAAGCAGGTTGCTCTGAGGTAAGCGATTTGACCAGCTGCTGCTCGGTGGCTGTGCGGCTGATGTTTTTAACAGCTATAACTCCCATCTATAACATCTATAATAATTACGTCAGTGTGACGTGCTTGTTTGCTCTGGCCTGAAGATGATGAATGGTGACTGGTCCACATCAGGGGTCTTAGCCATGGGAAAGAAGGAGCTGTGAAAGGTGCTCTGTCACTGGTACAAAGCCAAGAACAAGCCATAGCAGGATAATCGTGCTTATCCCCAGATTAAGACAGGATTGCAGCTGCTGTATCCTTGTGTGGGCGAAGAAGGACTCAAGGGACGTAAAACTGTCCTGCCTTCAGAAAAACTCAACGCTGCCATTATTCTGGACAAATTCTAAGTCACAGTACTGGTGATCCTGCAGGGATTAGAGTCGCTCTCCCTCTAGAGATTCCTCTGGAATAGCGACATAGACCCAAAGCATCAATCTGACAGTACCTTCATGTCTAAGCATTCGCCTCACCCCGACAGAAAAAAATCTGTCTTAGTGTACATTATAATGCAAGTCCCTCTTTTGGTGGCATCTCTAACGGGTGGCAACAAACGGTGATTATCAAAAATACCAAAATGTGGCTGCGCTCTGGTGAAATCCAGGCACAGGAACATGTGTGGGTCTGCGTTTTTACATTTAACACATATTGCCAGTTAATTGTCTATTTACTGAACTCAGCTGCACGCCATTTGAACCAGCATAATTATCAGTATAATAGGTTTTGTTATTACTGATAGGATTTTCTTCTGTATAGTTCATAACATGACAATGAGCCCAGTGTAAAATATCCAGTTAACAGAGCAGCTACACGTTAAAGAAAAATCATGTTTACAAAATGCAGAGCTGTTTTAAAATATCTCCCTGTTAATCACTTCGATTTGCATTACCTCTGAATGAGAGCGCACATGATTACACACGCATACAGTCACTGTGAGAGAGACATAAAGAGGCAGGAAGACAAAGGGACGACACTTCCAGGAGGCGCTCTCGTGGCTGCTGTGCTAATGCAGGCATCTGCCACTGTCTGGTCTGGACTGCTTTTCCTACCTCGCTGCTCACCATTCATTGCAGCAGCCTCCCACATACACAGTGATGGGAAAGAGAAGTGGTGGACCTTTGTCAAGTGCTCCTTTCACAACGCGACCATTGTAGAGAGAAGCCAGGATCAGAATTATAATGCGGAGCCTGACTGCTGTTTACTAACTGGCCAACAGGTCACCTGCCGCCACAGCAAACATAAACCTGCACACTCTGTAAAGCTGCACTGTGTTTGTGGATCGACAGTGCTTCTACAGGTATACATCACTTTCTATAAACAAATCCTAACCCTTTTTTAAAATTATTTTAAACTACAAAAGAAATAAGTTCAACTAAACACCATCCTGTTTACACATCTGGCTTTAATTGATAGATGACATCAAAACTAAGTTGTATGCCTTCAAATGTAAAGCAAACACCTACACACGTTACTTTTTGGATATGAGACAGTTTAAATATAAACTGCTTTATTAAGAAGCTGGTGAGCTGATGAGCACTGTGGTGGATGAGCTTCCTTCAATCGCCATCTTTCCACTGACGAAGCCCACAAACTGCAAGTCAAATTACAGCCAGCTCCCCGATGAAGGAACGCGTTCTCCATAATTATTGCCTAAGTCGGTGAACTGATTATTAAAGTGCTTGTCTTTGGCATGATGAGAAAAAAAAAACGTTAGAAAACCACTGCTAGGATAAACTAAAAGAGGTGAATAGATGGCCACACACAGCTGCAACATTATGTTTCTCAGATACTTTCTTCAACAACTCAGCTTATATAAAAGAATCGAGTCTTTCTGTGCACGTTGATTAATATAAAATAAAAATACGTGTGTGTAGGGGGGGGGGGGGGGGGTAATAGAGCCTTGGTAAAGATTTTCGTGTTTTTATTTCTTTATTTTCCCCCCTCAAAATCACTGCAACATAGAAGAGTTCACATTGTGGTCTAACTGCAGTTAAAACACTGACAAGGTGGGTTTTTCTAAAGTCTGCATTTGAATGTGTTTACTTTTATGGATGCCAATAATGGAGGAAAATTAAAAAATTAAACAGCATTTATGCTGAAGAAATACATCGAGTATCATAGCACAAAGCTGAGATTACATCTATTTAGTTTAGTTTAGCTTTTTTTTTAATACTGTCTTCCCGTCTTGGAGGTTGTTTGTTTATTTTATTTTATTTTATTGTTGTTATTTTTGTTTTGTATGTTCATGCATTCATTAAGGTCCACGACGTTTAAAGAGATTATGACACCCCTTTCTTTCCTTATAATTATTTTTACGTCATTTGTTGCACTGCGTATTCATCGGTAAATAAGCTCATGTATTTTAACGCAGACAATCTCAATAAGAAGCCCCGCTTCTCCTCATTACCGCAGCTGCTGCTGCACCTTTAAACGGGCCCACTGGCTCTGACCCTGATTTCCACCGTTACGTTCACGTGTCTGTCTCCTGCTCTTTATCGGCTCGAGCTGCGTGGTTGTTTGCTTTATTTTACGTCGTTGACAGGCTCTCTTATTATTTATTTTTTTCCTCAGGCCCGCTTCATCCCTCCTGTAGGACCCCCTCCAGACGCACGGAGCGTCACGTCGGGCCGCGGTTTTCCGTTTTATTACTGCGATTCAAATTGGCCGTTGTTAGGCAAGTTTTCCTTATATTTTAAGGAGACACTTTTGTGCTGAAGCAACCCGGCTTTTTGTCCTTTTTAGGCTGCATAAACACTGTTTAATGGTGGTTCGTTGTAGGATGTCTGACCAGACTTTGGGCTGCTGGACCTCAGCATCAGACTGACGTCAACTTTTGTGTTCATCCTAATAAACAGGACACTTCAAGAATAAACCAGTACGGCAGAGAATTAAATGCGAACTTTAAAAAAAAAAATTGAGAACTGAAAACCAGAGAGCTGTTTTAATCAGCACAAAAGGAAATATGAAGAGTATAAAAATTGTCGGTTAAAAAAAAAGGGCGAATGTTCATCTTGAAATAGAAAACGTATTGCATCTTCATCTTTTTATTTCAATTAAATAGCAAAAGCATTATTCATAGCTTTTCATCTAATCAGGTTTTTTAGCCAATTTATTGTGCTGGCTTTTATATTTATTTAAGATATTTTTTCCTCACTTTTATTTTGCAAGGGACAAGCTCCACTTTCTCTTATTTGCTGTAAAAAAAATGAACTATCAGAAATAATAAATTCTGGTGCACAAATGAGGTTAAGAGACAAGGCCTGATCTATTGGCCTCTAAGCCTCCTATAGGCAAATTCTTGCAATACAAATATACACTTACCCAATGATTTTAGGAAATGTAAGGTGAGAAACAGAATGCGGAAAGCATTCAAATGTATTTCTTTCTTTTTTTAATATTTTTTCTGTAACTATGTTTGCTTGTTTTTTCTCAGTTATTTCATCTGGACAGGGTTAAGATGTCAACTGGAGATGGTTCTTAACACAGATTATATAAATATCCTCGCTATTACAAAGTGGCAGATTATAATGAGATATTCTTGTTTGTATGTGTTGTAAAATATTACCTGTCTCTGTTTTTGTGTGTGTGTGTGTGAAATTGACCGACTGAATGGACTAAGTGTATTTATTCATTTTTGTTTTTACTTGTTTCTATCCGTGTTTATGGGGAGAGGATCACAGGGGTGTCAGGTGGGTCATTCAGCAGCTTTTGTCAGGACTCTAAAATTAGAAAACTTAAAACTAAAAACTTATTGAATCTTTGTTCAGTTACAGTAACATTTAAACAACAACATCTGAGAGACTTAAAACAAATCACACAAATAATAACTAACAGTGTCTAATGATTGAGATAAAGCAGAGGTGAGTTAAGGCTGATGGCTTCAGGTCAAGGCTGATTCGGGTCAGTGAGGCGGATAACAATGAACCAAATAGTTCATGAACATTTTGACAGTTTAAAAAAAAAAAGTTTGAACTGACTTTAAAGTTTAAATAGAAACTAAACTAAAAACATCTTGACAAAGAAATGGTGTGAGTTAGAAATCAAAAGTCTGGCCCGTATGGAATAGGATTGTTTTGTTTTTTCCGGCTGAGGCCCTTCAGCTTTTACCTTTGACACGAGTCAAATGCTTTTCCAAGCACCTGATTCATGAGAAATAATACAAGTCTTAACTGGAGTTTCTGAGATTTGTTTATGTTGTGTAGCTGTTTTTTTTTAATTGTCCTATCACTTCAGGACTGCAGTTAATTTTCAAAATATTATTGTTTAATTACTTTCATGATAAAAAAAAGAAAATGACCTGCATAATTTAATGATGCCATTATTGTACTTACTTTAGCTGAAGGCCTTCAAAATAACCACAAACCTAATAAACCGGGACATTTCAACACGAAGTATGAGGCAGAAGAATTGTAGTTCTCTTCTGTAGCAGACTAATTGTTCCAGCTCAGAAAGATTAATTAATTCAACATATCATTAAAATATTATACTATAACATACCATAACATTAACAAATGAATTCAACATATTGTTAACATATTATAACATAACATACCATAACATTAACATATTAATTCAACATATGAGTTTGTAATAACCTACCTGAAAAGACATGATGTGCCCCTGCTGTTCTTTTCTTTTCTTTCCTTTCTTCTTCTTTCTTGACTCCTACAAGCAGGAATCTGAGGATTTGGAGGTCATTCCTACTTTCGGTTATCTAGCTTTATGATGGACACTTAACACTCATACAGCTAGATAACCAAAGACAGGACCAGGCTCCGCTGATGGTCCGAGCAGCAAACGGTCGCTCTGATGCTTCCTGGGAACAAAGAAAATATTCATTGCATTAATGAGTGTGTAACAGAAGATATGACATAGCACTGCAAATCTTAAGATTTTGTCAAGTAAAATAAATAGTTAAATAAATATCTAAATAGAAATAATTATAAAAAGCCCATCTCCACTAACTTTTGAAATGAGAGAAAACTCTGCTATAATCCTTTAATCAGACTCACATCGTGTTGAGTCATCAAATCCCAGGTCCAAAGTTAGGTTTTGGCGTAGAAATCAGAGCTCTAACCTTTCTAGATCATTCACGTTTTTATCATTTCAAACATCCAGTCAGACCATGTTAAGACTGTTTTATTATAATGCTGGCATCGCTTTGCTACATGAGCCTTTCTTACTCAGAAAACGTCCAGCAAAGTCCTGCAACGCAGGGTCACTGTGTGGCATATTCACACCTTTATTCATATTTAGAAACAAATAATAACACGATATAACTTTATCATGACCTCACGTTTCTCCTCATCAGTGCGTCTGACGTAAGCAGTTTTAATTGGGAAATAGATGTGCTGACAAGAAGTGCGTCACTTTCTTTGCATTAATAGTGGAGAACTAAATTGGCTTAGTGTATTTCTTTTAAGAATAGATTAACATACAAAATAGATTAATAGGCTACACTGTATTTACAATTATTTCAAAGACGCGTGAAACTTGAGTAAATTGCAGGTTTCTGCTGTCCAGATGCTTTTGTTGGCTGCAGGCTGATTGTGTCACGGGCCTGCACACTTTTCACACAACAATTTTAACGTTGTTTCTGTCACAAAAACTACACCATAAAAGGTTTTCTCTGGCTGAGATGATCATAACAGAAATGTGACTCGGCGCACAGCAAATTAAATACAACAGCTCTGGGCATTGTCAGGCTACATTTGCTCTGGGTTTGACATGAACCTCCGTGTGAAATATTTCATCCCATGCTGTCATTAAATCTGTTTGAATCATTGAGATGCACTAGTTCAGACAGGCCTGCAGCGGCTTTGATCGGTGAAAAGTAACCGAGACCGCTGAAACCGGGAGCCTCACTTTTGTTGTGGAAGATGGGTCCCACGTTCCTGGAGATTAAAACATCCAGCGAGAGGAAACGAGGGGCAGCATCATTCAGGGTCCAGATGTGAGTGAGTTTCACAAACAGACGAGCAGCCGCGTGGATCAGATCGATAAATCCCTCGCCACCTGCGCCGAGGCTGCACGGCGGGTTTCTGGACCAAGCATCCTTGCTGTATCCGTGATGAGGAGGGTCCAGGATGGATGCTCTGGCTTCCATCAGCGGAACGGAGAGGCGGGATGTTCTGCTGCACACACGAGCCTTTCATCCGCCGTGTCCACATGCGCGCTTCAGTCCACGCTCCCGATGCTGTGACGCGCCCCTGACAGACCACAGTCATCTCTTCTCATCTCCCTTTTTTTTTTTTAAAAAAACGCTTCCTCCTCCTTTTGCTGACGTCACACAGACGGTAAATTGCTTATAACCAATAGCAGCCTCTTCTTTATGTCTGCCCGTTATACACATAGAAATTAGATTTTTGGCGCAAAATAGTATGAACTTTATTCAAAGCAAATTATATAAAATATAAAGAACAAACTGGGAAGATTAACGTGTCAAAGTCAGCTCAGAATGAAATTGTTTAACTGTTTTTTGTCTTACAGCTGTTAAAGAAGGCCGCGGAGATGACCGCTTTCCTCAGCTGCTGAAGCCACTTGGAGAATATCTGACTACAGCGCCTCCCAGTGGTAGAAGAGACAAACACCTTCTGGATGAAAACCTGTTACATGTCACATTTCTTTCTCTAAGCGGTGGTTACCTTCCAATTATGCTTTACATTAAAGAGAACAAACAAACTTACATTATAAACATCAGAATAGATTATGAAAATCAGAATGAGATCTAGAGAACTCTGGTTAGTTTTTAGTCTTTCTGAGTGTGAGGTTGTGATGGTGAAAATGATGAAAGTGTTTTGTAATTAATCAGACCTCTGACTGATCTGCAACAGATAACATGAACAAAAATTAAGTTTTTAGTTTTGTTTGTGATCAATCTATGTTCTTTAAGAGCAGATTATAATGGAAGCACAAAAACAAAAAATACACCACTTAACATCCACAAACAACAGATGACAAATGCATAAATACAGTCATGACAGCGACTGGAAGGGTTGTCAGTTCTCTAGGTAATGAGGAAAAAATAATTCAAAAGCAGACGGGGAGGAAGAATCAGAGCAGCAGCTGTAAAGCTCTGTCACCTTATATTTTGAATCTTTTTCTTTTTTTTTTTCTCAGATACATTTGACATTTAAGTGAATGTCTGTATAGAAGTTGAGAAGTGATTAAGACTGTTAGAACCTGCAGGAGAGGAACAAGTTCATGAGTTTTTTGTTTTCCCTCAGAGAACCTGAGAACCATTTACCTGGACGACTCCTGAACCCCTCAGGAAAATATGGGTAATCTCCATGTCATTTTTTATTTTGCATAATGATTAGAGGCACTGATGATAATGTAATTTTATATAGAAATTAAAGGCATCGCTTGGATTATGTCATTTTTTTGATATCCATACCAAAAAAAAAGATCAGAGTTGTCTTGTCAAAGACAACTAGTTTATATATTTTATATAATGTATCAAAATGTGTAGGTAGAGGAAAAGTAAAATACATGAATTAGAAAAAATAATCTAAAGAAATTACAGATCTGTTACACTGCCCTCTAGTGTTCATGTCCATGCACCGTTCTCAGCAGTGATTTTCTCTACTCCACCTCAGGGAAATACTACATTCTTATGAGCAGGACAGATGCACGCAGCTGTTCTTAGTCAGTCCAGGTGAGGACCAACCTGGAGGGTATCAGAGCTGAAACACGAGGAGACACAGCAGAAAAACTATAAAACATTAAAACCGTATTAACTTCAAGCATACTGGTCTCCAATTTGAAACAATTACCTTACAGTTTATTTTTTTAAAGACAACTGCATGTAATTGTGTAGCATTTCTAAAAGCCTTAAGACCACACCCAGATATCCAGTTTAAGCTGGAATACAGATGTATCGTCAGATAAGGTTTACACACTATTAATTCAACTATTAATCCTGCTACTGACTCTAAATACTTAATACATCAAAAGTAATGATCATTTGTATCAAGGACATGACTGAAGAAGGATATAACATTTTAACATAAATGTTAAAATCTAAAGTCTAAAGTCTAATTAACATGAAAACATTTTATAGACAAACGTTTACATGATAACAGTGAGAAAACTTTATTTTGTAACAGTTAGAGTCACATGGTAAGACCATCCATTTATCTCTTGTATGAAAACAAACTTTGCCTTTGTGAAAAGTGCTTTGTAGAAGATTTAGTGGGTTTTCCAAAAAAAAAAAAAAAAATTAAAAATAAACAAGGAGAAAACAATTACAACTAGTGATGGATAAGAATGACAAAATAATTCAAGTGTCACAAAATAAATGAATGCATTTACACTCAGACAGGATTCTTCCGTACGTCGATTAATGCGCTGTTCATAGTCAGCGGTCCGACATTAAGGCTGGAGCGCCGAGACTCGCGGCGGGATTTGACCACAGGCAGGGACGTCGGCCCATTCCAGGACCCCAAACCAGTCTGAACCACACGGTTAACGGGAATGTCCCCAGCCACTTTAAGCAAAAGTTCCTCCATGACAGCAGGCTCCTCTGTGGGGAGAGAAGAGCGGCGCCACATGGAGGGGAGGGGGGCGTTCACCAGCTCCCTCATTTCCTCCCTGAACCTGGGAGGTTTGTCGAGCTGTCCTGACCCTCTGCCGCCTGGGCCGTCCTCAGCGCAGCGGCTCGGCTTCTCCCCGCAGCCAACGCCCGAAGGTTTACAATCAGATGGCAAGACTGGAAGCAGGACGTCAGCAGGCCAGAACAGAAAACAGAACATTCACTCGACCTCCTTATATATGGAACAAAATATCCAACGAGAAACTCTTTAGAGGCAAATGCACCACTTTAACTAAACATCTTTAAAAGAATTTATACACATACTTACTTAGAAGATTCTAAGTAAGTATGTGTTTTTCCACAAGTTGTCTAGTTATAGACAGTTCCTGATGTGTGTGCTGGCTTCTGAATCAAGTCAAGCGATTATGTCGATGCAAGGCCTCAACGAGATGCATTTCTCTTCTCGGGGCTCAAATATCAACACATTCAGATAAGAAAGTTAGTTTACATAACTCTGCTGAGTGGATTAGACTGACACATTTGTCATTCTTGTTCTTAAGTCAAGGACTGGCATAACCAAAAGGTACAGAAATAAAAAACTTCTTCTCTGACAGCATCCTCACCTTTAGGATGCTCTTTCGGCTGACTGACTGAACCACAGAGATCTCTCAGTCTGCTGCTTAATTCCAGATTAGCTGCCTTGTATTGGTTCAGCTCCTTGGTGAGGTTATGGATCCATCCTTCATACTGTCGCTGTCTCCCTGCGAGGCCCTCATCCATTTGTTCTGTTATGGTGTGGTGACACACAGAAATAAACTACTGTGTCGTTAATGATTATCTTTAAAGAGCGTAACGATACAAACATTACCTCGACACTGTTGCAGTAAGAGCTGCACGCTCCTCTCGTGCTCCTTCTGCTGTTGTGTAAGACGGCGATCTGTGTCCAGCTGTGTGCGATCGAGGGCGTTTTCCAACCACTGCACCAGCCTCTCCTGCTCGTCCAGCTGCATTTCCAGCTTAGCCAGGGCATGCTGCAGCTTACGGTCTTCCTCCCGCAGAGATACCACCTACAGAACACGATGTCATCAGCACTCTCGCTGGTAAGTTCGGACATGCACTCATCTTCCACTGAGCTTGCATTTTGCTCGAGCTTTTATATACAACACTGTAACATGCATCTGAAGTGTCACACAAACCTTGTCAAAGTACTTGCACAGCAGAGCCCTGGTCTCGGAGGCAGACAAGTAGCTCAGCTTGGCCATGAGGTTCATTTCCCACTGGGAGAGCATACTGGCAGAAGCCCTCAGCTGTCGCTGCCTTTGAGTGATTGCTTCATTCTTGTACTCAATAGCTGCATCCAGTGCCTCAATTGCCTCATCCAACTGGAAAAGGGTTCGCTCTTCCTGGTGAAATCAAAATGAACGCACATGAATTCCCAATCAGCCACAGATAATTGACACTCCATGTTCCACTAAGAGCTACACCGGGTGCTTGTTACTTGCTTGTAGTTTCTTCTGTTGATATGTGACTGCACAGTTTTGTTTTTTTTTTGTTTTGAAAGTCTTAATCTAAAGTGCAAATATAAATAAACTGTAATCAGGTGCTTGAAACTAGTAAAAAACAAAAAAAACCCCAAAAAAACAAATCTGACCTCAGGTGAGAGCAGGTTCCCCTGCCGCAGCTTATCGTCCAGCTCAACTCGCTGCTTCAGCAGTGAATCTTTCTCCTGACGCAGGTTGGAGATCTCTTGGCGGATTTGTTGGGAGTCTTGAGCGCTGCTGCTGCGAAGGAGACCGTTTCTCTCACTCAGCTCTCGCTCGAGGGACTCGATGCGGCCAGTGAGTGTCACCAGATCTTTACTTAGGGCCTAAACGAAAAGAGAAGGACAAAACTTCAGCATCCACCAACTTACAGTGTCGTGAATTGAGTCATTTGCATTTGGTAATACCTGACTGGAGAGGAGCCGCTTGGTCTCCAGTCCACTGCGCTCTTGAAGCAAGGCTTCCTTCTTGGCCAGGATCTCCTCCCGTTTAGTCAGCTCTCCCTCCAGATCGTCCAGACCTCTCCTCTGCTCCAGCACGCGCTCCATTTCCTCATCCAACCAGCGCTTCTGTTCCTCAATCTTCTACTCTCACAAAGAACAAGACATAAAAGAAAAAGAAAAAAAACTATTCAGAAAACACAAAATATTGTTGCATTACCAGACTAGTTTACAAAAATACAGCAGAAACATAAAACCTCCATCATTTCACTACACTACACCTCAAGCTGGATGAATAAAACATTCAAAGACTTTAAATTAAAAATGATAATCTTTTCACACCTGTTGCTCTTCCAATGAGATGACAGAGCCATTACTGCCACTGCGCCTCTGTCTCTGGAAGGCTGCGATCTCCTCCGTCTTTATCCTCAAGATCTTCTGCTGCTGCTCATTCTTTATCTCAAGCTCCTGAAATGGTTGCAAAGAGAAAGGATGAAGGTCAGCTATGAGACAAGTGCACAGCAAATAAATGGATGTGGTCTTTATTTAATAGTCATATCATGCTTTATTTTTCCTGTCATTCTGTTATTGAGAACTTATGTGCATGTAAAAAGTCTGCAGTGATACAAAAGCCTACAGTGAGCAATAAATGTGTTTTCGAACAGTGAAGCATGAGAGCCTACTTGGATTCTCAGGCCTACCTTGACTCTGTGAGTCCGTCGCTGCATTTCGGTCTCGAGACGTCGTTTCTGCTGACTCTCCTCGCGCAGGCGTTTTTGCAGCTGCTCTTGCTGCAGTCTCATGGACTGGACGCTTCGCTCCAACTCTGACACACGCCGTTCACTCTGAACGGGAAGGTTGGCCAGATGAGCTGTATCCCTCTGGCGCTGACTTAGTACCTAGTATTTGACCAGACATATTTATAAATATATTTCCCTTTTCAGAAAATCGAGTTAACGGTCTGAAAGGTGTCATGTTTAGTAGGACATAAATCTAGTTTAATTACATATCAGGAGGTGATCACAGAGCAAACAGGACGTTTAAAACAACACCTTGAGTGTCGGGTAACAGTGTTCAGTTGGTCACATGATTCCACATCACTCTGCTGAATAACTGTTTGACACCTTCATGTTACAATAAATGTAAAAGTGTGAAGTTCTGACCTGAACTTTGCTCTGAGCAGCAGCGATCTTCCTGCGGCATTCCTGTGCTCGGGTCTTGTCTGTCACACTTATCTCTCTCTCTTGCCTCTCCAGATCTTGCAGCTGCCGCTGGGCCTCCTGCAGCTCCAGTCGGGCTTGCACAGCTTTACTCTCCAGAGCTATGATCTTATGGCTGTATTGTTTATTCAGGGCCTGAGCATCTTTACCTAAAGAAAATACAAATAAGCATACAGAAGCACAGAAGGGAACATATATGTGGATACAATGCAGATGCGAGGCGTGCAGAACTTGCTACCTGTTTTGACAAGCTCCTTGATGAGTTCCTCTTTCATGCGGATGGTGACGGCCAGCTCCCTGATCTTCTGCTGTGCCTGAAGAAGTCCCCACTCTGAAACGCCTTTCAGACTTTCCCCTGTACTGTAGTTGGCTACATGGAAATTTGAGAATGTACACAAGAGGTTGGCAAAGACGAGGCTTCAAAATAACACTTCATGTGAAATCAATTCAATGTCAGTCTTTGTTAGACTTACAAGCTTTTCTGGGAAGTAACTGGTGCTGATCCGGCTCAGGCGGCTGAGCTGCCGACACCTTTCCTCCGGTGACCAGTCCTACAGACAGCCTGTCCCGCTTGCTCCAGGTCAGGTTCACCTGCCTGACAGAGTCATAGCCGTTACATTGCTGCACACACATCTCACGCATAAGCTGAGCACAAGTGCAATGACAGACACCGACATCACACTACAATGCAACATCTGTTTTTTTTCTAATCCACAATTTTGATCAAGGTGGAATCTGTAATTTCTATAAAGACAACATACTTGCATCTCTCCTGGCTGAAGCTGGATTGAATTCCCTCTTTTTCCCGTTGATGCATCTCTGCTCCTCCTGGGACCTCCTGCTCTTCATGTTTTCCATCATGATCAAACAAGTGACCAATTTGACCCACTGGACTGACCTGGAGTCACACAGATGAGTGCAAAACCACATTCTGCATGAGATGCAATCAAGTATATTTTACACTGTGCCTTTAAAACGCAGCTTTTTAACGTAACCCCCTAAGATATAATCAAGTTAGGTACATTCAAGGCCAAATATTCAGCGAATACCCATCCACGATATTCTGGACCAAACATCCTGCATTTAACGTATTTTAAAAGACCCCATAAAAGCAGTTCTGTGAATAAAAGGCTCTAATAGTGTAGCAAGACAGCATTTTTAAATGTCCATGTGAGAGCACTAACGTCAACAAGGTTCAGGTTGCTTCTTCCCTAAATGCATCCGGATGTTACACAGAATTAAAAATAACTGTGCATTTGGTTTCACTCCTTAGCTGACATGTCACTCTGTCTTGGAGACTGTGAGTTCTTCTTCTGAACAGTGTTTTCTCACTCATAACTAAAGTAAATTCATGTCTCTCACACACACACACACACACACACACACACACACACACACACACACACACACACACACACACACACACACACACGGTTGAGATGGTGAGATCTCAAATACACACTTGCTATCTGTCATAAATGGTTAACGGGGTTTGAAGGTAACATTCGAGTCGTAGCAGGAGAGCAGTGCATCACAGGTGACATCAGCCAACTTTAGGCTCTACTGGGTTGTTACCTGTCGGTGTGTGCCTCCGTTCTGACAATGCCGCATGGAGCCCATAGGGGCAGTGTGGGGCCTTAAATTCAGGTTCAGACCAAGGCCTCCCAGTCCCAGAGTGGACAGCTGACACTGCAGCTCCGCTATCAGGTCCTGCTGCTCCTGGAGCTTATCACTCTAACAAAGAAAGAAACAAAACAGTAACACACCATCTGAGGCATCAGACTGCTTTCAGAATCAGAGCGATCTAGTAAAATGGCTCGAGTAAAGTTGCATGGGAATGTGGTTTTTGCCCAACCTGCTGCTTGTACTGCTCCATAGCATCCTCCAGAGCAGCTAAAAAGTCGGTGTTCTCCTTCTCCAGCCGCTGGATCTGTAACTGAAGATGTGCAATTCTATCTTCTTTTTCACTTTCAAGCTCGTGGCTCCACCTCTCCTCCACAGCTTCTGTGTCCTGGTTAGTGATAAGTTTTAAACCACTTAGTACCATGCCTCTTTACTGCTTTAAGTTTCACAAAAGCAGCTGTTAAAAGATTAAAAAGAGACATACCTGGTTCCTTATAGAAGGCCTGGCCTTCCTCAAAGTAATGCTGTCCTCAGTGGAGCTGTTCTCTATCCCGCTGTCTGGTCCAGAGGCAGTGGTGAGCGCGCTCCGCTCCTCCTCCACCGAACACAGCCACTCCTTCACTCTCAGGCTCTGCTCGGCACTCAGAGCGCCTTCGCTTTGCAGCTCCCGCAGCAACCTGTCACACATCCACATCACAGAAGTCAGGGAGGAGACACGAAAGTCTGTCAGGTTAAAGCCTATTAACCCCCTCCAACAAAAAGATCTCTTATCCAAGACTGCAAACTCATCCTAAACCACTACATGACTGGGAAGAGAGATTTAAAGATTCCTCACTGCTTTTTACACACCAGTCAACATAATCTTTGTCCAAATAATGTAATTTCTAAAGAATTTTTAACCTCGCAGGATATTTCGGGACATAAATTGAAACAATAACACGACATTAGTGTAATTTTGTAATTTCTAACATTTACTTTTAGAGCAGTGTCATATTAACAAACAAAAAAAAAAAAAAAAAAAATTTAGAAAGAGTTTTAAATATCCAAGATTTGATTTCTATATTTATGTACTAAGCTTTCACATCCAATAACACCGGTAACAAGAGATTTGCACCCCGAAATCAACCCCCAAAAAGGTGTGAAGATATTATGGAAAAACAAAGAACTGATTATTACTCATATTTTATTTGTTTTCAAATGTTATAAAGCCAAGATGTTTTTATGTTTGTTCCTCACCAACTTCATTTTATTTGTTAATTTCCATCTTTGCATCACATTTCTTAAAAATTTGTATGTGGGTAATTTAAAGAAAAAAAAAAGATATTTCAAACAGGTGATGTCAACAGATGAAGGAATGATGGGTAGCGTCAACAAAAGTGTAAAAAGACATTGAAACGATTAAAAACAATGCTACTCAAAGGAAGGTATGGGAATAATTTGCACATTTGTCCTTGTACAGGGCATAATACCGTCAAATAATTCAAGGAATCTGAATAAATTTCAGTTTGTAAAGTAAAATGCAGTGAAGATGGGAAAAGATTAAGTGAGGTCAATGAGAAAAAAAAAATGAAATGTTCTGCGTTAATTAATTCCATAAAAGAATAGATATCAAAATAAATGTACGATAAATGTTGTGGGGTTTTTCCCAGGACAGATAATAGCTGATACTGCCTTTTTATAATATTAAACAAGCGGTTAAACACTTTGTTGCACTTAAGAGGGGCAACTGTAAATAAAGCTTTAATCCAACTCCCTCAGTGAATGTGGATCCACCTGTAAGCGGTGTCTGTGCAAGTCCTGTAGTGAGCACCCTGTGCCTGCAGCCTGCTGATCTCTCCTTCTCCGAGTCGAGGTCTCCTGTTTGGGTCACCGTGAGCAATGATGCGGGTCTCTGAGCGCTGACGGTTTTCAAGGGCTCTGCGAAGGGCCTTGATTTGCTGCTCCAGCCCTTCCACGCGATCAGGCTCACGCTTGCAGTTGACCGTAGCTTGGTTTTGAATATTCCTGGCCCTCATTGCGTAATTTAGCGTATTTAGACTCTCATCAAAGTCCGAAGAAGATGGGCTAATGCAGGCAATCATCAGTGTTTTTGAATTGCCTCCCAAAGAGTCTTTTAGTATCCTAATTGAAACAGGGATGACACCAATTTAACATAATCATAGTAAAAAAAAACACAAAAAAACCCAACAATTTAAATAATTAAAAAAAACAAAACGCTTTGTAAGAAGGACAAGCTTCAGCATCAGTTCCCTTAATGTCACTTACCTTGTGATTTTAGAATCTCTGTATGGTATATGAGAGCCTTTCCTCTTTGGATCCCCCAGCGCTCCTATAACATTTCCCAGAGCCAGAAGGCCGCTGTTGATTTGGATACTCTCCTTCAGTCTCTCTCCAGTGTTGCCTGTTCTTAAAATGCGCTCAGACCCTGCCAGGTCAACAAAGTGAAACTTGGAAGACAACATCTGAGGTCCCAAGATGGCAGAAGTCCCATAAAGGCGAGAGCTCCCACGACGCTGATCCATGTACAGGGTAAAAATGGTGTGAGAGCGGCTGGAGTTTGGATTCATTTGGGTTGAGCCGGTGTGTCTGGCTGTGTTTCCTGACTCCAGCAAGCTCAACACCTCATCCAAACTCTCCACTTCACACTCCTTTACGCCACACAAGACTAGTCACACAGAGAAAATACAAGTGTTGACAAAAGCATGAACAAATGCGGTTAAAGAAAAAAATGTAGCATCACATTTATTTAGTGTCACACCAGAAACACAATCCCAAAGTTTAACAACCATACCAATGTTCCCTTTATCCTCCCGGATGTGGATGTCCTTGCTGGCTGTCTCCACTTCCAGTAGGTCCTTAAAGTCCTCTTTATAGACCTCCAAATAAGAGACTCGAACAGAGAAGTCTGTGAGGTCATTTTCATCTAACAGCCTGAAGACATCTGCCACAGCTCTGGGGATGATGCCCTGCTCCTCTTCTCTGAAGGAACCTAAAGATGCATTTACAAACCTGTTATTTCATCAAGCTGCTTTTGTGAGCAGTAAACATAAAATGCTGCTTCCTCTCATTCTGGTTCTTGTTTATTTTTCTATTTTTCTACATGCTGCTGGGCTGAAACACTGTTAGGTTATGTTTTGTGGACAGCATCATAAAAGTAAAAATAAATAACTTACTAATATTAGCTTCTCCAATGGTGTAAGTCTTGCCCGAGCCCGTCTGTCCATAGGCAAAGACTGTTGCGTTGAAACCTTGGAAGAAGTCATC
The DNA here is from genome assembly GCA_014839995.1 of Xenentodon cancila. Classification (NCBI taxonomy): domain Eukaryota; kingdom Metazoa; phylum Chordata; class Actinopteri; order Beloniformes; family Belonidae; genus Xenentodon; species Xenentodon cancila. The sequence goes on from CM026197.1 coordinate 17,756,177, forward strand.
TATGAGCGGCTGCACACACACAGAATAAACCTTCTCCTGACAGCAGGTTTCTTCAAATAAGAAGTCGCACACAAAGTGTCGATCATGCCCCAGAGTAACCCGATGAAGCTCAGGGTCCACAGTGATGCAGCTCTCATCGCAGTGCAGAAGCTCTTTCGGCAGCAGGGGACGCACCCGGACAGCTACTTGGACTGCAGAATAGTCTCCTCTCCCCTGGCTGACTGGGACTTTGGGGGACATATTTTTCAGCTTTTCAGTGTCCCACTGCTATGTATTGGTCATCTTTGGACAACTATAAAGGAAGAGCAATCAATGGTCAACATAGTTTTGTTTTTTAAATTTTGAACATATCACACTACCTGTATTCCTGGATGCTCCAAATGATGTAAATGACGGCATGACAATGAAGCAGTACAGGCGTTTAACTGATCCGTAAGCTTGTGCTTTTAAAAGTTAATATTACTGTTATGCAATATTAGCTACTGTAGTAGAAAAGAGTAAAATAATGTGGATTCATGCAATTTTAAAAAGCACTTTAAGAAATAAAAGGGACCTCAAGGTATTTCCATTTTAGAAAGTAATGAATTAACTCACCGATTTGAAATTATGCCTCTAAACTAATCAGCAGCGAGACGTCCGCCTATATAAACAGGCAAATGTACAGAAACATGTGTTTGTAACTGTGTCTCTTTGCCAAAACATACTCAAGCTTCCCTGGAATGATGCATATTTCAACTATGAGTATTCCCACATGCCCAACAAAATCAATAAATGTACCAATTTATTTATCTATTTTATACAACTGAGAATAAGACATGTTTTGGTTAACTGCACAGAGACCAAATACTCCCAGTCCAGTATTTCATGTTTAATTTAACCTCTTCAGAAAATTCCCAACCACAGTCCAGCCTCTTACTGCCAGTGTCGTTTAAATTAGACGACTCGGTAAAGCGCGACTGCGGTTAACGATTAAACGTCAAGTAACAACTCGGGGTTACGTTAATTACGTTATATTTGTGTTACGTTTGGCTACAGTCGCGTTATCAGATAAACACTAGACGCGTTGTTAGCAACGTTAGCGCGCTGTTGTTTCATTTTAACTACGTAAACTTAACAAGTGTAGTTTACAATGAGAAGAAGAGGGGGGGCAAAAAACCTAAGTGTGTCGGCTTTTTTCCCCGACTATCCGCCCGCTTCCCAAAGTTCAAACTCTCTTCTAGGTTCTTGTTTCCCAACCTCACCGCAGCTAAGCTAAGGTTAGCCTGGAGGCAAGTCTTTAAAAACCCCCAAAACATGGAGACGCAGCTGCGAGAAAATGACCATAAATGACCCTTCTGACAAGTGGGAAGAAGCCACGATAATCTGCATGCACCGACCCGGCCAGTTCTGGCGACCACTCAACGTTTAACGCAACTTACTTCAGAGCAGCAGAAGTTAAAACATGGTTTCAGGATAACACTTTTTTTTTTCTCTTTTCCTTTCTTTTTTTCCCTGTTTTTTTTTTTTTTTTTGGGAGAATGGAAGCTGAGGGGCAGTCCCGGGGAGGAGCTCGAGCATCTGGGGAGGAGCTCGAGCGTCTGGGGAGGAGCTCCAGCGTCTGGCGCGGGTTTCTTGTTGCTTCAGACCTTCTCCTCTCGCCTCTGTCCAGGATAATAACACAATAACGACAGAATAGCAACTGCTGTTGGACAGAAAGTCCCGCGCATGCTGAACAACCAAACGACATTCTTACATTATTTCTCCACATTTTTTGTGTATTTGAATCTGTTTTGTTGTTGGTCTTGGCCGTTTCTTGGTCTAATTTAGTAATTCTTACTCACATTTTGTTGATGTTATATCTAATGTTGGTCATTTTGACATTTTAGTATACATATTTTGTTTAGTTATAATTATATGCGTCTTTTGTTGGTTGCTCTGTTTCATTGTGGTCATTTTGTTGTATCTGTAATTTTCTATTTTTAATGTATTTGTTTATTTTCATTTTGTTTCATTTGCTTTGCTCATTTCTTTGGCCTCACTGCCTTGCACACTTTCACCTATAATTTTGGTAGCTTTGTGTCTCTTTGTCACTTCTGTCTTCTCTTTGTGGTCCATTTTCATAATCCCTAATCCATTTTGGTCTTTTAGTCTAATTTATGTAATTTCTCATTTCTTTGTGGGCACATTCTGATCATATTTAGGTTTTTGTTGTGTATCTGTTCTTTGTATCTTTGCAGTTAACACAACATTTAGTTGCAACATTTTGGACACTGTATATATTTTGACATTAATTGTCTATTTCATATTATTTTCATCTTTTGATTATTTCATGGCTCATGTTGTGAGTTTCTCATTTATATTGAATCCAAACATCTTATATAAGATGCAAAACAGATAATGTGATTAGTTTTTCATTTTGCACCTAATTTTGGCTGTTAATGTTCTTTTCTTCTCTTCATATTTATTTATTTATTTATTTATTTATTTATTTATTTATTTATTTATTTATTTATTCATTTATTATTTGCTGATGTCTCCATGTGAATATTTTCTTTTGGATTTGACTTTTGCAGTTACAGAAGCAGCACTATTAACGCCTGTAGTGTTTTACATCCAACAAAGCATGTGGGGCCACAAATCTGTCACAGTATTTGTGTCTTCTCGGTGTTATATTACAGTTTGGATGTAATTATGACATTTATCTGTATGATACGTTTCAACACAAACTTGGAAATTTTTTTTCATTTGAATCTGAATTAAAACCTGTTTTACAAACACCAGCAGCTGTTTCACAAGTTGGCTCACCATTGAATGCAACAAACAAAGGTGATCGAGTTAAGTAAGAAAATAATATATCTGGATTTTTTTTCTTGTGTGCATTTTACAAATATGAGTACACTCTCCAAAGTGATGCAACAAATAAATATAAATAAAGTGAGGCCAGAAAATGGACTGCAACATGCAAGTTAACAGACCTTTGGTGTGCGTCATGTCCTTACTGTGAACAGCAGGGGGCGGTATTGCGCCATCGTTTGTTTGATAATGCATATGGACCTACGTTATTGTGCACCGGAGCGATGAGGGCGGGACATTAAACTTGAGGATCTTTACTTTAAATAGAAAATAATAGTTAGTTAAAAAATGGGCAAAACAAAATAAAACAGCAATAATAATATTGCAAGAGCAATTTGGCTTATTGGAATTAGAAAAGTAGGAAGTACATGACCGGATTCTGGCCAGTTTAACCTTGATTCAACTTATGTTAAAATTATTGTTAAATTAGCAGCACGGTGGGTTAGTGGTCAGCACTGTTGCCTCACAGCAAAAAGGTGCTTCAACTATCAGGCCGGCAGGAGTCCTTCTTTGTGGAGTTTGCATGTTCACCTCATACTTGCATGAGTTTCATCCAGGTACTCCGGGTTCCGCCCACAATCCAAAAACCTGTTCATAGACGGATTATTCTAAATTGCCTGTATGGTTGTTTGTATATGTGGCCCTGCAATGGATGGAAACCTGTCATGGGTGTACCCCTGCAATTTACCCGCAATGAGCTGGGACAGGCACCAGCAGACCCCTGTGACCCTGTGTATGGGACTAGGCGGGTGTAGATGGATGAATGAATAATCTTTAATACTACAGACTTGTACCCACCCTTACCTTCTTTCACAGTCTTTGGATATTCAATTGTCTCCCCTTTAATCACTTTTTATAGGGTTTTTATTTGCCATATGGAGAACACTGAAGAAAGAGTGGAATAGCTGGAATAGGAGGAATACAGGAAGAACACTCATGTAATGTAGCAAATTAAGGAGTGGGCTAAAAGAGAGGATGACGAGGCAAAGAGAACAGATGACGCCAGTCTCAATCTCACAGGCCTGAGACTAGTTCATACAGTTAGAGTGTTGATTTTTACAAGCTGGTCCACACAAAAGTAATGCAGATGTAAAAGACAGAAAGAACAAATACATGGATAATAGAGGATTTTATTTGGGCGCTGAAATTGGATCTATGTCAGGACATAGAACCAGCAGAGGAGTTTGGGTGAAGCTTTAATACATTCATCACCTTTTGTAGTTTTCCGAGGGACCGACACAAGGACCCTTCTTATTTATCTCCAATTTTGACTTCTTATCCACTGAGACAGAAAAAGGAGAAAAGGGCTTGAGGGATGTGAGTGGTCCATTTTCTAGTGGTAATAAAGACAGCAGCTTTTAAATCAGCCGACACTTCACTCAGCCACTGGCTGGCATGAATTGTCCTCAGTCGTTTAGTCATTTCTCTATTTAACTCTCACTATCTGCCCATCTTATCTCTCCACGTCTTTCTTGTCCACACAGCATGTACATTTTGAAGCCCAACTTCTCTCTAAGTGGTTACTGATCAGTATCTTCTAAAGTGCACAGGCCTCTCTGAAATTTAAGACATCCTTAAAACTTAAGAAGCTAAACTGCCTTGTTATCCACAGGTGCATATTTGTGTTCCTTACAGTTTTCAGAGAGATGTGAAAGACCAAGAAGTTTATAGCTGCTGCAGCACAGAGGGGACACTCTTTATCCCGCGGGGAAACGATCACTCAAAATTCACTTTAGAGGTGTATGGCACATGCATTACTCTGTATGTGCTTGTTTTGCAGTTTTAAAAGTTCAAGTAATTCATGCTCCATAGGAGCACAGAGTCTCTTTTCATCAGCCCAATTTTGCCTGACTCACTGCTGAACAACGATACAGTGTACTGAGAGAACGAAGGTGTTTAACAAGCACCACTCAGATACATCACCTCTTACAGTAAATCTGACTGCTCCTGAAGCACATTGCAGAAGGTAGCGCGTGGGAATTCACGCTGTACACACCATTTATCAGGATTTGTAAACTGTTAAAAAAAAAACAGGCCAAACCTTGGTTTATAAGATATTTAATGATTGTACTGGAAGTATGAATAATTAAGTTCTACTGCATTATTACTGACACCAAAATATAAATAAATCAAGTAAATGAAGAGGATTACAAATCTTCGCACATCACCACTGCATGTTCAACATAAAGACAGCACTTTCAAAAACAATCATTTTTGCAAGATTTTTCTGGTCCAGATTTAAACAGGTCTCCCATTCAAAGGCACGTTTATTGTTTGCCGTTCCCTTTGCATCGTCTGCACAATTTCACATGTTTGTCCAAGAAAATACTCTTTAGAAGTCATACTGGGAAACAAACATGGTGACTTTGGTGATGTACCTCCCAATCTGGACTCTTCTCTCCAGCTCACTCAGCTCCACTTCTGCCTCCAGGGCGGCAGGACCCTGCACAGGGCTCACCAGCATCAGCTGACCTGTTTGACGGTCTGAACGCTGGACTGTGAAGTGTCGGCGAGCCTGCCTTCCGCCCAACAAAGAGAAGCGAAGTGTGTCACCTATTGGACGCAACGCAGAGACTCTAAACATGACGCGAGGAGCTGATAGGTTGGACACAACAGCCAGGTAATGGTAGGAGAAGGAATTTGGGGCCTGAGAACATGCTTTGTTGTCCACAGGGCAGGGGTTACGTTCACAGCGCCTGGAAGACGCAAGAAGAAAAAAAAAAAACTGAACAAAGACTGTTTAACAGAAATTGAAAGTCATTTGGGTACTGATATAAAAAATTGAATAAATGATCTGGTGGCGAATACTCACATCGGTGATGTTTTGACATATGTGGCATTAGGGATTTTGGGGCAGTTCACACGAACACACTGGAAACCACCATATGTGTTAATGCACATCTGGTCCTTTGTGCAGTTGTTTTGTCTGGTGGCACACTCATCAATATCTGTGAGAAAAGTGAGAGCTGTTCATGTATAGTTAAAGAAAGTTTGGTGAGTTTTGACAGGGACTGTCCACCCTACTGCAGACAGAATACAAGACCTTAACAAATTTATGGGCCAGACAGTTTCTGACACAGAGTTATCAAGCAACTGTGGATGTGTTTGTTTTTTTTAAACTCAAATTGACTATTGTAGATGTAGCCATATACAGAAATGTTCAATATTTGTATCTGCAATCTGTGCTGCAACCCTGACATAGAAGAGTGGAATTGTTTTTCACACTTGAACAGACTTTGAGTCATTTCCCTCATTTAATTTATACCAAATACCTTAGTGAGAATAGTACCAAATGGTATTGGTCAAAATGTACCTTTACTTTATGTCTTTTGAAACTGTTTTGGTTTTGTATTTTGACATATTTCTGGAATACCACCACGCTCTCGACTCTTTGGCCCTCTGGACCTGTACTTATTAGACCCAACCTGTTCCAACACCAAAATCACATTCTTACACCTGCTAAGGATTATGCTGAGCTGGTTTTCAGCATGCAGGGTACTTCTGAAGTGTATTTTCCACCACAGAAGGATAACTATCATTATCTACCTTTAAAGCAATTCCCCAATGCGTTCTAAACTGGAACTAACTGATCTTGACTGAGCGCCAGTTCGGTATCCACAGAATATTTCTGAGAGCAGACTTGTAAGAAATAAAGAGGGAAAGTTAGTGCACCTTTACAGCTGCGTCCATCCCTAGTCAAATTGTACCCAGCAGGACAGGAACAGCGATAGCCTCCAGGGGTATTAATACAAGCATGTAAACACAATCTCCCAGCTTGTCCATTATGGAACAGCTCACATTCATCTATGTCTAAAAAAAATAAAAGCATATTTAAAGGAACACAAAGTAAACAACTCATGGAGGGCATTATAATGGTTATAATTTATACTGATTAAGTGGAAATGATTTGCTGTACCAGTGCACATGTAGCTGTCTCTGCCAGAGATGGTGTATCCAGGCTCACAGGTGCAGTGGGAGGCCCCCTGCACTGTAGTGCAACGGGATGGAAGTACAAAGGGCCCACTGGTGGCAGCTGGTAAGGTGGTGGCGGCAGCGGCGGTAGCGGCAGAACTGTTTGCCATGGTGATGAAGACTGAATGATGCCAGAAACGAAGAGAGAAATGGCGGTCAGCAGTAGAAAATGTTTTCATAACCTGCTGTAATATTCTTCAACGTGGTAGGTGTGAAACAACCCCAGGCCTTTTATCCAAACAGACAAGATTTCTCACAACCGTCTCACACACACACACACACACACACACACACACACACACACACACACACACACACACACACACACACACACACACACACACACATACACACATATATATATATATGATTTCAATTTTCAGTCTTATTTATATAGCCTTTATTACAATGCAAGCTGTCTCTAGGCGCATTCCAGAGACCCAGAACATGACCCCCAAGCAAGTATTACATAAATAACGGCAGGTAAAACCTAGAGCAGGAAAAGGGGGATCAGGAAGAGAGAATGAAGAACAGAGAGAGGAGAGACACAGACACACCGTCAAAGGCACGAAAGGCAAGATACACAAGTCTATATATATATATATATATATATATATATATATATATATAGCCAAAAACTAAACATAGTGAGCTCTAGAGATCAAACCCACCATAAAGCTGTGGGAGCAGACTGCTACCCCTCAACCAGCGCCGTCTGGGACTTCAGGCTGGAATTCAATAAACCCCAGTCTGTGGTATTTAGCACTGGCTTGTATTTGGCAAGTAAAGCATTGGCCAGTGTAATCTCCCTCAGCAGACTGTAAGGATTTGTATACTGGGCTATGTTGATATGTGTGTTTAATCATTTGTTTGATATCTGCATAGATAATGCCAGTTATGCACATACCAGTATTGTATATATGTTTCCCAAGACTGAAGTGTCTGTGGTAAGATCATTAAGTAAAACTACACCTCCAGCGCATATGTGATCTGAGCGTGATGTTGTGTGACATCCTCACATGTTGGCACAGGGCTTTGACAGGTAGCTCCAGCCCAGCCTTTGGCACAGACACAAGAAAACTGGTTCACCTCATCTGTGCACGTCCCACCGTTCAGGCAGGGAGAGGACGCACACTCATTGATGTCTGAGGGAAATATGCAGAGAACAGATACTATGACACATGCAACTTAATAGCTTTGATGCTTGAACCACTAAGAACCTGACATCATGATATATGAGTGTTTTAGATAGAAATGTGTGGAAATAATGAAAAAAAAAAAAGTTAATGATATGTGCAGCCAATGTGCAAGGGGATACGCATCTTGATCAAACAGCCTTTGAGCTTTTATCTCAAAGTCGGCAGGCTGTCGAGGGAAGAATTGAGGCTGGGAAGAAATACTACATGTAAAGCATTCAAAAATGTCTCTGGACATCAACCGATGAACATAAATAAGGAAACATGATCACAATCCTCTTGCAACATACAGTAGTGGTAACACGTTTCATGCTCAAAAAAGGAAACAAAAGAGATGTTAAGAGATAGAGTGACTTTAAAGAAGGTGCTGAAACGGATTTAACAGTGATTCTTTGATTAAATAGCAGCAGGAGTGTTGGCCAGGGAATAAAAGTGATTAAAAAAAGCTCTGGCGAGAAATGCCCATCACATTGAGGCCAGACAACAGAGAACTGGTCTCTCACCTTGGCAGGTGGGCTGCTGGCCGCTCCAGGTCAGACTTTCCTGACACACTCTACTCTCTGATCCCACAAGTTCATAACCGGGGTCACACAGAAAATGGACCTCATGGCCAACAGTGTGGGACTTGCCAAGTTTCCTCCCATTGAGAGGAGCATCCGGTTTTGGGCAGGTACCTGCTGGAAAATGCAGACAATTAACGAAAAATACTTTTGAATCGATAGCTCAAAGGGGTTTGGCTTACTGTTGATGGTTTTCGTCGTCTGCCTCCCTGCACTGCTCTGCAGTAAATTAATTTTCTTCTTCAGGTTGCGTAGACTCTGCAAGTAGGAGGCTTCATGGGCTGACAGAAGTTTCTGGACCTGCTTCAGAGAACCTTGTATTTCCTGCCTGCTGGGACAGTCCTGTCACAAAACAGAGCAGTAAAATAAATCCATGTGTGCTTTTAGGGAATGTGGTTCAGGTATTTTTGGTAATTTACTGACAATATCAGGAAAAAAAAAAATATATATATATATATATATATATCAACGGATAAGAAACCATAGAGTTGCAAGGGAAATAATTCATTTATAAATAATAATTGCAAAACAAAAACAAGTATTTTCATTTGGTAAAATCTTTTGTATGTTTCTAAATGTTTCTCTCCCAACAGAGGACAAAGCCGTAGTCACATGTAGCACATAATTTTACCCTCTGGAGTTGGAGATTTATAAAGTCCTCTTCAGAAGTATTGATAGTTTTGCATGATTTATTTGCAAACACAGGTACCCACGATTAACTGTAAGTACTTATCAGTACAGAAAACGTTTGATTTGAGAGACTACAGGACCAGAATCCACTAATGTCACTGATCTATGATTAATAAAGACGAGTTCCATTAATTCAAACATTTTTGTTCATGCCTAAAGACTCAGATAAAAAAAAAACATAATTTTTTCCATTTTCCTCTGTTCAAGGCATAAAAATCTTTGAATTTACTTTCTGTTTTAAGCTGTCACGTCTACTTCTGCAAGACATTTGTGGTTAAAAAATCTCATGAACTATGATAAGATTAGTAATGAAAACATTGCCAGCGCCAGTGCAGGTAAAAAAAATAAATGTCTTGAATAGAGATCAGTGATATATGGAGGCAGAGTCTTCAGATGTGTTTTGGAGGCAGCAGGGATCAGAACGTTTGGTCCCTGTATTTGCCCTTTGCTCACTCATAAACAGAGAAACACTGTGTAACACTCAGTGATGTGGTTTCAGGTGTAACCTTCTGCAGAATCTAAACATTTTATTACATAAAGGTATGTCACTGCTTACTGGGGAAATGAGTTAGTATCAAAAGGTGCTGTGCTTGGTTTATATCATGGGTAGTTATTCTGTGAGTTTGGGGTCAAGAGGCCTGCACCACCTCTGCTTAAACATCACCTGTGTACAACCTCCTATTCCATTGGCTGGAGGGTTGAGGGAGGGCACCCTTCTGTGGTCGCCCTCTGTTCCTCATTACGCTCATTCATTCATCAGCGCCATTCCCTTCCTGCCTTATCCTCTCATGCATGTTTTCAGACAACCAATTAGTGTTTTCAGCCAGCAAGAGTTATGTAAGAACAGTCAATATTTGTTGAAAACACATTTCGTATTTAGAGTGAACTGAGGTTTGGAAAAACTTCAGTCATCTGGAGGGACGTGGGCGTCGGTGTTGATAATTTGCCTGTCAAACTTCTCCTTTTGCCTTCCCTTCTTCAGCTCAATCCTCAGTTTTTAATAAGAAGTATCTCAAAAGTATAATTGTGCTCCATAGTTCTTGAAGTTTGTTGTGCTGGTCTGCCCCCTCTTTTTCTCTTTCATACATGATCGCAGGCCAGAGCATCAGGAGCTGCATGCAGACCTGCAGTCCCACCCTCATCACCCTCATCACCATCATCATCATCATCCCAGTGTTTACCTCCACCTGTCTGTATAGACGTCTCTGTTGGATACCTGCTGACATCCTGCCCTGCAGTCCCACCTCTGACCACCTCAGTCTCTGCTGTCTACACCTGTTTATATAGTCGTCTCTGTAGTCCACCAACTAACCACGTATCAGTCATATATACATGGAAGTCTTAGTTCTGCTGCTGACGGATAGTTGTACTTATATGTCTTGCCTTTTGTACCTTTGATAGCGTGTCTGTATCTCTCTTCTCTCTGTTCTTCATTCTCTCTTTCTGATCTCCCTTTTCCTGCTCCACCCGACTGGCCTTCGGCAGGAGGGTCCCCCCTCATGATCCAGGTTATGTTCAATGTTTCTTCCCTCTTAAAGGGGAGTTGTTGTTTTTTTTTGCCACTGTTCGGCTTAAGGTTTTTCTCACAATAGGGAAGTTTTTACCTGCTGTTGTTTATGTAATAATTGCTCGGGGGTCATGTTCTAGGTCACTGGAAAGATCCTAGAGACAACTTGTTTTGTAATAGACGCTATATAAAAAAAATTGAATGAAACTGAATTGGCTGAAGTAGGGAACATCTCTCACAGGCTCATTTTAAACCAGGGATGTTATCAGAGTCATCTTAAAATGTACGTTCTATTACCTAATAGAATTAAACAATTTGGAAAAAAACAACAAGCACTTGCAAATACTGCGTGTAGGGCATGGCCCATGCTCTTACAGACATTTGCAAACACATAACCCATGTTGACCATATCTCAGGAGAACACAAACAAATTTTGCACATGTGCAGATACAGACATGCATGCAAAGACATGAAGAGCGTCATTCACAGACACATGTGGCTTCCTGGAAATGTTTTGCAGCTTAGCAGTGAAGCGCAGCGTAGATATAGTGAGTGAACTCAGTCACTGGTGGAAGCGGGATGTTGTTTCTGAAGCTTGCGTGTGAAGGAGGCAGCTGAAAGTTTGCCCAGTCAAACTTTTCTCTGTGAAGCACAGTAAGGATTTTCACATGGGTGCCTCAGAGCACAGAACTAGATATGGGTCGTATCTAAGCCATACATGATCGTTGTTTAAAACATTTTATCATCACGTACTTTAAAGTTAGAGTCACATGACTAAAAGTAATCAAAAATATCAATATGAACCAAGGTGAACCCAATGTGACTCCAAGGATTTGCTCATTAGGTAAAAATGTTTCGTCGTTGCGTAGTCTTACCTGTCCAAAGGTAGGATAGAGTGAACAGAAATACAGCAAGGTGACACAGTTCACAGCTAACCCAAACATATTTCCACCGATACGAGTGAAATGTTGATGAGCAGTCCTCAGCTGTGCCAGAAGTTGCAGACAGACTGAATCTTGAGTGGGCAGTCCTCAGAGTGAGCAGAGACTCCAGGTGAGGAAAAAGACCACAGTCTGCAGTGGAAAAGCTGCTGCAGCTAAATGGTGTGGAATGCTGGGTTTACTTTTCAGGAGCCAATCAGAAAAAAGCGCAGTGGAAGAAAAATGTGACCACATTATTATCCCTTGATTTGGAGTGCACTTCCTCTGTTCAGACCAGCTTGATGATGGGAGACTCTAGAGAAGCTGTGCCCTCTGCAGGACTAGATCCATACAGTACATGCATTTCTGTGCATTTCTGTCTTGTACGTTACTTGGATTTCATTCGTCCGGTCATTTTCTCGACCTGCCTCATCTTGTTCAGGATCACAACACTGACACTGGGAAAGAAAGGAGGTAAACTTTGCACGTACTGCCAGTTCAGGTCAGCTGGCACTGGGGAGAAAGACAGCTATCCACGGATTTCACGACAATAACCAAGTTTGAATCACCTCTTTATTTAACTTGACTTACAGGTTACAAGCAAACATCCATTTATCGTTCAGCTTCATCACAACAGCCTTCTGAGTTCAACGATCTTCAAAGTGGTTGATACCAAACCCGCCTGCTTCTACTGCTCCATGTACTGCAATCAAAATGTACAAGGCACCGGGGAGTTTGGAGACCAAATTAACATTTCAGGCTCTATGGTCTTTGAGGACTTGATCTCTAGGGGGAGGCAGGTGCCATAAGGGGATGATGTTGTCATGTTGTGGGTCATGTTTGATTCAATTAAATTCAATTCAATTTTATTTATATAGCGTCTATTACAACACAAGTTGTCTCTAGGCGCTTTCCAGAGACCCAGAACATGACCCCCAAGCAATTATTACATAAACAGCGGCAGGTAAAAACTTCCCTAGTGGAAGAAAAACCTTAATCCAAACTGTAGAAAGTTTTAGGTAGATGTCAATATCCCAAATAACATTCATTTGAATGCCAGAATGCAGGTTTTTTCAGCAGAACATTGTACTGTAAGATGAGCAGCGTTTACCACAACTGAATATCAGTAAAGCCGTGGTCCTAATGTTATTGCTTATTAGTTTGTGTGTAAAAGTCTACTTGTGACAATGAATCTAAAAAAAAAAAAAAAAAAAAAAAAAAAAGAAATCTGGAGTGATTTACTAAAATTATCCATGTGAAATCTTTTCACTTAAATGAATTTGTAAAGATATGCTGTGGAGAAAAGATTTATTGTGTTGATGGAGCTTTGCTCGGGGCAATCCGCTGAGACTTAGATTGTGTCTGCTGCTTTCGGCTCAGGCATGTGGCCCCTTTGGATTTTAGATTTAGCCAGGAAATCATCTTATTGGGTTGCAGTGTCTGGCTGAGCCCAGAACAGACCGTCCACACAGCAGGGGGGGAAAAATGAGGCCTTCACTGATGCTGGAAAATCAAAGAGATAAAGAACAGGACAGCCTGGAGACTGAATCCTCACTGCAAAATACACACAGCTCACAGTGACGAGATGTGAATCTATTGTGTTGCACTGCAGCCGTCACCAGACAGTCACTCACCACAGTGTGAGCCAACGCTGATTCATGCTTTACACAATGGATCAGAGAAAAGAAAAAAAATCATCACTATGTTTAAATGGTCACTCAGGCAGCTCCTGGGCATTACCCAGGCACAGCTGAAACAAAATAACACCTCATCTCCACTGACTGAATGGAATATGAACATCAGTCCTTCAAAAACGAACTTTGCTCACTGACAATGCAGGCAAATTGATTTTTAGGTCATTTAGAATCTGTGGATATTGCACAGATGATTGCTTTGCATACTCCATGAGATGTGACTTTTATACATTCACGTTTTTACCCATACCTTCTTACTCAGCAGGCTATGATTTGATTTAAACTTAGAGATGTGTGGACGTGTATGGAAACCTAAAATATATGACAAGATTTATTAAACTCCAAGGTAAATGCAACAACAAAACAACGGTATTAGAACATTCAACACCTGGTACTACACAAGTTGACTCAATCGTATTTTTAAACAAGGTAGTGGTAATGTAGTCTGTAAAAGTGAAATATATTTTCCAGCATATCCTTATACAGGCCTAAACCTTCCTTGTTGTGATGTCATGCAGACCTGCACCGCAAAATGTGCAATTAAAACCTTTTACCAACTAACTAACTACTAGTTAAAAAAAAAAAAAATCATTATTAAAACAGAAAGTTTTTTTTAATCCCCTGCGCCTTTGTTGTTAATGTGAGAGCTCCTGAGTGGCTGAATTCAGAAGGAGGGAGGGGAGGAGGTGGGAATTGGGATAACAAGTGGGGTTGCTGTTGAGGACCTTTCACAACTTCAGGATGGTCTCTGCAGCAGCTCCCGGCCGTCTGGACCTGCTCATCCTTTTGTTTCTCCTCAGCCCGTTAACCTCAGAGAAGCTGATGGACGCAGAGTTGCCGGACACGCAGAATTCAGCGCACTTCAATTTGCGCACAAGTGAGGGTATTTCTAATGTTTTCTTCTCATGTAATAATCCTCAAAATGTACATTTAATTCATACTGTATCATTAGGAAATGTCTTTGAGTGATGAAGGCGATCAATCCTATGAGAGAATCTTTTCATATTCATGTTGGCTTGCAGGTAGCAGTCATTAGGATGCAGATTCTGGAGTTATCTGGCAAAGCACCAGCTGCACAACTGTTAACGTTTCTACCTGCTGCGCTGCTGAAGTGTGCAATAATCTCAACTGATTTCCATATTTATGGCATTTGGACGAACACAAGGCAGATTTATTAACGCCTCCCTGGGAGCTGAGTTGTAGATACTTAAATATTTTTGATTGAATGTGTGAAGAAGTAACTGACTTAACCAGTATGAGTTAAATATGTAAACTTGATGCCTTAAAGACCAAAGTCAAATGTATTTTAATGACATTTGTATAGGCTACACCTGAATGTGCCCCCACAAAATAAGGATGCTTTCACCCAAAAATGATGTATGTGTCAATGTGGTGACATCCTGGTGACGCATCAGAAGTTGCTGACCAGTTCAGCATGGCTGAGAGGATTAAAGCGTCGCTTTCCTGTAACACCCCCCCCCCCCCCCCCCCCCCCCCCCCCACACACACACACACACACACACACACACACACACATATGCACACGACTATCAGGCAAAAACTAAAATATGTTAAACTTAGCTTTTGTAATAAGTAGACAAAAGGTTGGATTAAAGATTATTAACCACGTATATCTTCAACAGTGACAACTTTCACCAATCAGACGCGTGTTTTGTGGAGCAGAACCCACTTTTTACTTTGTATTTTGAACAGTTGTGTGTTGAACCAAGCTGGTGAACTTTGAGTGACTGAGACATGCTCCGTTAGGCATGCGCTCAAACCTTCCACCTGCACATTTGCATTCAGTTGCCGTGGCAACAGCAGCCGAGTTTATAGTAAATGAGAGTTTTTGTGTTTTTCTTCCAGGGCTCGGAGTGAAGGAGCACTCACAGATTGTTGCCCAGCACAATAGACTGCGGAGCCGGGTCAGACCCATGGCAGCGAACATGCAAAAAATGGTTTGTGGCACCTTTTGTCTGTCCCCTCTGTCCATTTTTGAATGGTGTGTCTGCTGTTGCCTAAATGCGGGGTTTGACACGATCCTTTTGTTGACTACCTGCTTCTGTTAGAATGGATGCATTGTGCGTGGAATTGATACTCACACTTAGGTCTATTCCACCAACGGAGCCTGTGTTTTCCTCTTCATGAACATAACGGTGTAGTTATTGAGCGTGTCTGTTTTCTTATGAAAACTATTCGGGCACCGCAGACCTAATCAATATGTTTTTGAGTTAAAAAAAACAACGCTTTCAGTTCCCATTCCAAGCTCCAGATACAGTAATGATGAGTCTCAATGCCAGGTCACGAGTGAAAACATGAGGCTCTGTTGATGTTCCTTAAGGCCGGTTGGAGAGTTTTGCTACAACCAAATCAAAAGGACAACACTGATGCCATTTCAAGTCAAATCTAGTCTGTTCCACTTTATTTATATTGTGCCAAATCATGAAAAATGTCATCTCAAGGCACTTCAACAATACAGTTCAACCCATGCCAAAGATGTCCAAGTGATACAAAGCCAATAAAATATTAATAATGATGTCTTTGTTAAGGAAACCAACAGTTTGCATCAAAACTACTTTGGAACTTACCAGTGCTATGTGAGGGTGGCCTACAAACAGCAGACACCTGAACTACTACTGACAAGCTCAAGCTAAAACCATCAGCGAGATGACCATCACAATCTCCTTCAACATGCTGGAAACCAAAATCCAAAGACTGGAGATATATGTGGAAGTAGACAAGATCCTGCTGACCAACAGTTAATCAGCACTAACTAGGCTGATTGTTGTGTTCAGTAACAAATCCTCAAGTATTTTCTGGATTGTGTTTAGTACAAAACCAAAGAAAGAATCATCTCTCAGGGAAAAGATAGAACCAGTAAGATCTGCGATGCGACCAGCTGGCCTGCACCACCAACGAGACCGAAATCTTCCTCAACTCAAGTAGTTAGCTGGACAGACTTGGGCAGCTGTGAATGGAAAACACAAAAAAAACAATCCTCCTCCTCCTCCTCCACAAACATGCCACTACAAAACAGATTTGCACTGCTGCAACTCTGGACTCTGGATCTCCATCTGATGACCTGGATAAAGTCTCTTCACACAGCGAGGTAAACCGAACAATGAGATTCTGACTATTGGTGATGCTGCTGTGAAAGATGTAAGATACGTGTGTACAAAATGTACAAAAATACTGTCCTCAAGGATATGGTATCGGATCTGCGAGACAATATCGTGTAAATTCTGGATGCACAGCCAACTGGGAAAAGCCTCATATTACATGTCGGCTCAAATGATGTTGTGAAACAGCAGTCCGAGGTGGTAAAACGAGACTCGAAGAAGCTGTTTGATACAATTAATAGTCTGGATGCTGCAGTGTTTATTAGTGGCCCTTCACCACCGTTGCAAGGAGGCGAGAGCTTTATTAGGATGTTTAGCCTGAACAAGTGGCTGTCAGGTGTGTTTACCACGTATTTGTTTAATTTTATTGGCAATTTCATTTTTGGTGGGACTGCAAACATTTTTTTAAGGAAGATAGTCTCTGCCTTAATATATCTGGAGTGAGGCTGTTTATAGCTAATTAACCATTCTGTCTCATTGGACAAGGTCAGAAAGAAACAAAAACAAGGCGAGGCAATTTTATTTGTATAGCACAATTCAACAACAAGATGATTCAAAGGGCTTTACAGAGACATCAGAGCAATAGATAAAAACAGTAGTTAAAATATGATCAAGTTTTGACACTCAAGCTTAACAGTAACAGTGCAGATTTGGAGCCATTCAAATGCAGCTGAGAACAGGTGTGACTTCTACCTGGATTTAAATAAACGGAGTGTTTTAGCTGATCTGAGGTTGAAAAGAATAAGATACAGCCCAGCGGTAACCTTGAGAAGGTGCTGCCCCAACACAGTCCGCTGGACTTCATGACCACATGAAGGAACTGGTCACTGCTGCCACCAAAATGACCCCATGCCCCAGAACTATTCCTGCACCTGAGAACCTCCCAATCTGTCATCCTCCCCCACCACAAATTCCTAACCCCAACAAGGTCCTCACTGACCAGACGAAGACCGAGTCGCAGGATTCTCCTGGAAGATCATCGCTACAGAAGCGCTGCATCAACTGAGTCATCTAAAACAGCTGGCGAAAGAGGCTGGTCCCCAGCGTCTAACACCCCGTCCTCACAGAAACAAAAACATCACCTCTCAAACAGCCAGATGGCAAAGTATCAGCAGGTTCAAACCGATATGTGCAGAGGCCAGGCTGCCGTACTGTGAGTACCGATGGCTCTTTCCAGGATAATCTGGGCGCCGATATGGAGCGAACTTCCTCCATCCCGGTTTTAATACAAATCACTGCTCATCCGCCACAGACAGCCCATAATAACAACCGAACCGATAGTACGATTAAGACACTGAAACTACCTTTCCTGCATGTCAGGTCTTTGGCAGAAGAACATTTTTAATAATTTTTATTTCAAAACACAAACTAGATTTGATCTTTTTAACAGAAGCATGTTTAAATCAAGATAAACATGCAGCAGTTCTTCTAGAAACAAGCTCCCAACTACAGCTTGTGTTTAGTGACTCCCTGTGAAACCTGTTTGTCACTGAAACGGCATTTACGTTTTAAATTTTGCATTAGCAATATTGACGATAAAAAACCGTTAATCCCTTGGAAATATCTGGTTTTCTGCATTCATTTGTTGTCAAATGTGATCTGATCTCTGATCTGATCTTCATCCAAGTCACAATAACAAACAAACATAAACTGATAATATGAAAACTGTTATAATTTCTTGTAAATATTGTGTCTTTGTTGAACTCACTCATTAAACATTTAAGGTACTTGAAGAAAAACTAAGTGACCCCACAGACTAATTACTTCAACAAAAACTTAATGTTGTCTGCAGTTTGCACACCAGGTGTCCAATTAATGAAACGAGTCTGGAGCTTTTTGATAAAACACACTTTTGTCGCTTAGAAGATGCTTGTGTAGATGTGAGAAATGTATTAAAAGGAGATCTCTGAAGATATCAAAGGGAGGAGACCTGCATGAAGCTGAAAAGGGACACAAAGTTATCTGAAAGTGTTACAACATTCATCAATAAACAGTTAAACTAATTGTCCGTAAATTGAGCCAGTTTAGTGATGTGGCTACTCCTCAAAGTGGGTATTAGTCAACATGGCAACAAAGGTACAAGCAGAGTCTTTAATGAAGTTAAGAACCCAGGAAAAACAAGTAAAGGCTTGAAGACGTCTCTGGAACTGGCAAGCATCTCTGTTCTTGAGTCTAACATCTGTCTACCATCATAAAGAGGGATGTTAATTCCCAGGTTTACTGAAATATCATACAGGATAATATCAGGGATGGGTGTCCACCGGCTGAAGCGTAGTAGAAGTTGGGTGATGCAACTGGAGAACGAACAGCTGAAGTAAATCTACCAGAGAATGTCTTCAGAAAAATAAAATGTTTACTTTGGAGACAGTGCAGATCTGATCCAGAGCTACCGGAAGGCCACACTTGTAATCATTACAGCCAAAAGGGGCTGAACAAGCTATTAACTCTGAGGGATCACTTATTTTGTCCTGCAGTCTGAATATTTAATGATATTGTTCAATAAAGACACCAGAAATTATAATTGTTTGTGCGCTATCGGCTTGAGCACATTGTGTTTGCCTGTTACTGTGACAAATGAAGATCGAATCACATCTTATGGCACATTATTTCAGAAAAGAAGTTAATTCCTAGGGGCTGAGATACTTTTCTGAACACTGTTGATTAGACCTCAGCACAGCATTTGTTGGTTTTAAAGTGAAAAGCAGAAAAAGAAGAAGAGAAACAGAGAAGAAACACTAACTGTCAACACATATTTAATATGCTAATATTTGTTTTATGTACAGTCATTAAAAAAAAGATAGAGGACCATGGAAGGAAGCCGTAGAGTATCCAGAAGAATTTTATGAAACGTTTGTACTCGGGTTTTGTAATCTCACTAACTGCGTAACAGCAGAGCTGCTGTAGACCGTCTCCCTGTCCTATTTTATCTTTTGTTTTGCTTTACAGTACTTATCAGCACAACTGTTTCTCTTTCATTTGATGATAACAAAGAGGTTAAGACAGATTGTGAAGCTCACAAAGCCCTCGATACCTTAGGGCATAATATGAAATTTTTTGCAAGGGGAAACTGTCACTGTGTCGTAGATTAGATCCTGAGAGCCACCCATTCAGAGTGAGCTCCTTTCTTCGACTGCTCTCCAGCCTCGGAGAACTGTTCTCTACTGATAAGGCAGTAATGAGAAAGAGAGGATGTGGATAATCATCCTGCATTCACAACTCTGGTATTACAGGTAATTTCCTAGTGAAAACCCTCAGAGGAAGCTTTGCCAACTTGAAGAGGCATATTAAAGAGCTTTACTGATAAACGTTAAAAGGCTCAAGGCTTTGGCTGTGTTTGTGGATATCTAAATAAGTCCCCCCATGACACACACATACACACACACACACACACAAGACTGAACCAGTATTGTGATGATGTGTTGAAGCGATTATTATACACTCTTTCAGGCTTTGCTTCCGGATGAGATAAAATAAAAAACATTTCAAGAATGAATGGTGCTTCCTATTTTTTCTCACCCGGTGCCCTCTGTGAAGGCTGTCTTTGAACTGTTCAACCTGAGAAGTATTACGAGGTCACAACATTACTGACAGAGGCAGAAATCACTATTTGATATGTAAATCTGGACCTCTGTTTGTGAGATTGTATCTTGCTAATCTCTTAAAAGTCCCTAAAGCTCTGTACCTCATTTTAACATGGCTCGCTTCAGAGAGAGCCAGAATTTTAAAGGCGGATAGGTCGCCTCATTCATTTAACAAATACACTACAGTGTACATGAATAGTAGTTTACAAGGCTACTACAATGAAAGCTTAGCAGAGTAAAAACACTCACTGTTCATGCTCTTAGTGAGTCAGTGATCACATCACACAGCTCATGTAACATGACATGGTTAAAAATGTAATGTCTCTTAATAAACATTGCCAGGTGACCTGACACGCCTCTAGAGACTCGCTGGCTGGCTTCGGAGAGCGGAGTAAAACATGAACCTTTCACACCACATGCAGTGCCTGTCGTCAAAATTACTGGAATCAGATTTTTGGGTGTTTCAGCAGTGACAGGAAATGCAAGTGTAAAGCAAGAATCTGCCCTTCAGCCGGGAAAACCGCTTGTGGACACTGAAACCTTTCTACTTCGACCCCCAAACGCAGTCAGATGTGCAGCTAATCCGAGATTAGAAGAGTCTCCGATGAATCTTCATCTGTGGAGCTCACCCTTCAACTCTGAATACATCCAGGTCACTGCTTAATGTTTTGTAGGTTTAGCCCAAATTTCAAGTAACAGAGACACACAATCCAGTAAACAGAGTTAAATATTGCCTTTTTTTAGAGCGTAGTCTGATATAAAATAGTTGTGTACATTGAAATATTGTGGGGTTTTTTATGCCATCACTACTTTCCAGTTCAGTCATTCCTGCAAAAGGTTTTCTTTTATTTACAGATTCAATGAATGTTGTCACTCTGGTGAGCTAGACGCTTTCAAAAAATTGAGTAAATTGACAATATGGGAGGGTCATGACGCTTTTCTTATCCTTACTAGGTGATTTTTTAACAACGTGCTTCATGTGCCTAAACCTTAACAGTCAATAAGTGAAAGCAAACATGACCACTGAATACATGTGAATTAAATGAAGAAAGTATCTGTTCTTAGTGTCTTTGTTTGCGGGGACCGGTTTTCCCCTTCATCCTTCCTCCCAGTTCTGTGTGAAATTCGGACCAGGAATTAGTACCACAAATTGTACCACAATGGCATAACTAAAGGAAGATTTTTATTTTAGGCTTACGAAGGCCACCACACTAACATCAAGTTGCCATAATAGAGATCTCAATCAACGCACAATAGCCATCATAAACCTTCATAAAGATGTGAAGGTAGAAAAACTGCTGTTTAGTTCAACGTGCTTCCTCAAACCTGGTGCTAGTTAAGCTTAAATACCAGCACAGGATGAGCGTCTGCTATCTGGCAGCTTACACAGTGGATTTTACTGCCCCGTTGCCTGCTGCATGCTCCAATTTGCTCTAAAACCTGATATGGACCAACTGTCCTTGGAAAATCACTCATGCAGTGTTATGAATGACCCTCATGCAAACGACGCCTTATATGAGTATCTGTATGTAAAATGTGAGAAGAATTCAGGACACAGGATGTGGAAAAGACCCAGGTTTTTAAATGAGCTCAACTGATAAGTACCCATCATTGTTAATTACTTTCTCCTTATTATTGTTTTTAATTTATTTCTTTAATAAAAAAATGTCTGCTATAAAAAATGTTACAGAGTCAAGACAGGTGAAAGAAGTCTAAGGTTGAGAAAACTATTTATAAGCTGTCATAAATATAGTAAAACATAATATTGCAAAAAGGTAATTAAATGGATGCCATTGGACTTTTATACTGTTATAAATATGGAAAGACCCTGTGAAGGATTAAATAGGTCTAGAGGATGGATGGATGGATGGATGGATGGATGGATGGATGGATGGATGGATGGATGGATGGATGGATGGATGGATGGATGGATGGATGGATGGATGGATGGATGGATGGATATGGAAAGAGGTTTGTTTTGTTTTATTTTTCTTCTGGATGAAGACATCTCTACAATTTGCTTGTTGCTTTGTGTGGATGTAATATACTGCTAAATAAATATATTTCATTGTATATTTGCTGTTAAAGAAATTACAATAATGTTTGCCTCTAAGCAATATAATAATATATTATGATGTAATAACGTCTTTGTTCACAGGAGTGGAATGAGAGCTTGGCCGGACTTGCAGAGGAGCAAGCAGTGTTGTGCAACGCAGACCCTTCCCTTCAACGCACCTCATCTTCCACTCACTTCGGCTGGAACTCACATCTTTCTGTTCGTGGCGGCGCCTCATTTTCTGGCATAATTGATGCCTGGTTTGAGGAGGGAAATAATTTTCTCTACTCAAGTGGGCGATGCAGAGAGAATGCAACCTGTCAGCACTATACACAGGTACAAGTACAGTCCGCACAGGCGTTTGTAGTGTGTAGAGTCACGCGATCAGAATACGCTTGGTTTTTCCTTGATAACAGGCTGATATACTGTACTTGAATCTCCCATTGCTGTGCAGCTGGTTTGGGCTACCTCATGTCAGGTGGGCTGTGCCAGCCAGCTGTGTCTGAAGGATGGACGCTTCTGGGAGATATTTATCTGCACGTACTACCCTGGGTAAATAAAACAACAATAAAAATGCTAAAATCATCTGAAAAAGTAGCTGCTTTTAACAAGATGAAATCTGATAGTTTCACCTGCTACTACTCTAGATGTGATCACGCTATAGTACCTGTTCCGTTTGGCTGCAGGGGTAACTGGGAGGTGAACGGTAAACTAGTGATGCCCTACAGGTCGGGGATGTCCTGCTCTCTCTGCACTTCTTCTATGTCTGGCTGTTTTAGACTGTGGGACCATGTAGGCGGACTATGTGGTAAGAATACATTCTACCTTTACAATGAGATTTTTTGGTGCTGTAAGTCTGACAGCTAATTTGTTTAAAATCATCAGACGCATTTTGAAACTATTTAAAAACCTGCATTTTTGCGTTGTCTTTTTTTTTGTCAGAGGTTCCTAAGAACCCGTGCCGCATGAGCTGCGGTCAACACGGCCATCTAAACCTCTCCTCCTGCAAATGCCAGTGTGACCCGGGGTTCACTGGACGCTTCTGTCAGGGTACTGCTCATTAAACCGCATCTACATTGCGTGTCTTAACAAATATAGACAAAAAGTGGAGCGCTGATTTTATTGTGCTCGTGTCTGTCAGTTCGGTGCAGCGTGCAGTGTGTTCACGGCCGTTTCAAAGAAGAAGAATGCTCTTGCTTGTGTGATGTTGGCTATGGCGGGGCTGAGTGTGTGGGTGAGTGGAGTCTGCTTTAGTGCATCCTTCTTTGTGTTATATTCTGTATACCTCAGCAAGTTGTACTCTAAGACACATCTGCTATTTTTATCAGTCTTAATGGATGCTAGTTCTGATGACATAGTGAAGGCTGCATACGGAGCCCTTGATGTAAGTTGCATCAAAAGCTCTTAGTGAGGATTTGAAATGCACTACACATTAGTAGACTGTGGGTTTACAGGCCCCTGGGTAAAAGGTACAAAGTTCCTCATTTGTCCAACTGAGCACCAAGATGCTAAAATTAAAGAAAAGAAACACAACCTAAAGAAAACATCTCCAACTCTGTACCATACACATGTTCTGTAATATTGTTGTTTCTTTTTACCTTTAAAGTCTTTGTGTTTTTTTCCCCCAGTATTGTATCAATGTCTATTTTTTTGTATGCATTTTATTTATTTTGCCCTTTGTATCAATGTTTAGTCATTCAGTCTCTCTTTCTGGCTACTTCTGGATTGTCATTTTATTTTAGTTGTTTTGTACCTCATTTTGGTAGGGTTTTTGTTTAATTGCATTTCTACATTTCTTCACGGTCACAGTGAGTCATCTGTTTCAGGCTGTCTTATATTTCTTCATTGGCCAATTTGGTACATTTGGTAATTTCAGTAATTTTATATATTTTGTTAAACATTCCTTTTTTTCTACAAATATAAGACATGATAAGATGGAAACATATAAAGGACTTTCCTTTGAACCTGAAAACTAAATGCCATCATTGAGTGTATTCGTGTTGCTTGTGTTTCTACAGATAAGGTGGGGTTTCCCTTCCACCGTTGTGATTTGATGATAGATGACACCTGCTTCATGGTGTCTTCAGAAACTGACACCTACTATGGAGCCAAAAGTCACTGTCAGGTGAGAAGCAGGTGTGTTTCACTCGTAACGACAGTGGCACAGGCTCCTCGGTAATTTTATCACATCAAGCTTTTTTCTGTTCTTCGTTTGCACTTTTCTCTTTTTAAACAAACAGGAATTTGGGGGAATTCTAGCACAAATCCACAGCCAGAAGGTTCAGGACATCTTGGCGTTTTACCTGAGTGAGCTGGAGACAAGCGTTGAAGTCCCTTACACTGAATTTGAAACGAGAAACTTCTGGATCGGTACAACCTTTCATCCTTGTCATCAAATGAATGATAACTCTTGACGGCAAAAGCAGATTAGGCTGTTTATTTTCATGTTTGCTTCTTTTTTTTTTTTTTTTTTTTAACCACGTGTACCTTTTAGTTTTAGATGGTGGGAAGGCAGACTACACAAATGAAACAGTAATGTTTTTGCTCTGCAGGTTTGACATATAAAATGCCAAAAGACGTGTTTCGTTGGGACACAGGAGAGATCCTTCAATTCAGCAGCTTTGCCTTTGGGCAGCCTGACAACCAAGGGTATGAGGCATATTTAGTAACAGACATAAGCTACTGCAGAGTACATCCTAAACAAAGACAGATAAGGACACCAGGCTCTAGATAAGCAAACACAACAAATAACCTGAAATGTGAAAAAAGCTAATTCTCTGAGGAAAGCTTTACATTTTTCTCTGCTGTTCATCTCCATTATGTCCAAGATTAAGATAACTGCACCAAAATCTGAAAAAACAAATTTTATTACCTTTCATCTTGAGACATTTTTTTGCTAAACTGTAAGTTTCCCAACGGCCACTGGATGTCTCTTTTTCCCTTCTGTGTTTCACTCATCTATCTTATTCTTATCTTTTTCCCCACATACTCGTTGTTCTAGAAACCCCTCTTGCTGAGGCTGCCTATTAACTAAATTATATGGTTTAATCTATACACTGCAGTGGTTTGCTTTGAGTCTCTATTAATCATTAAATCTGCTGTCATAGTTTAAAAAAAAACAAGTCTGTAACTGGATCTTGGCTCGCTGTACAGCTCAGTTCTGTGCATTCCTGTCGTGTAACTCACCACTTCTCTTTCTCTGTCCAGTTTTGGAAACTGTGTTGAGTTGCAGGCTGCGAGTACTTTCAACTGGAATGATCAGCGCTGCAAAACACGGAACAGATACATTTGTCAGCATGGTAAGGCTCCTTACTAAGACCCCTTCAGGGAGAGGGTGGATGGAAGTGAAGGCTGAATGATGAAGGCGCAGTTCTTTTTGTACCAGTATTATCCAGTGGATCCTTCTTGAGATGATATTGTATAAAGCGCTGAATCATTGCGTCCCCCCCGACACATTTATAAACACAATCTTTGGCCTATTCTGTCCGGGAACATGAATACAACAAAACACAATGATGATGATGCTTAAATGTGAAAAAATAAATCATAACCATTAAAAAATAATATAAAGAGACTTTGAAGCACTGAACATTTATCTAACTCTTTATCTAACTTGAAATGTTCACGGTAAACTTAAATTGATGACTAAATATGATTTCAGATTGAATAAGAACGATTTAAGTCAACACAGCATATGTTGGTGGAGCTGCTCAAATAATCACTGAAATGATTTTGGCCAGAAACATAACCTGAATAAATTACTTATGTTATACATAAACAGGAACGAGAAATCGCTCACCTGTGGAAAAACGGATCATTTGCCTGATGTGTGCATGTCATTCACAAATGTGATACGAAATAATTGTTTTCACTCAATTGGATTGTTTGTGTGATTGTTGAGAGTCAAAATTGAAATAAGAAATTTGATTAATGCCACAACCATTACAATGTTGAAGAGAACGCATTTCTTGAGTATTTCAAGCCATATAACATTTACTTTTCATTTTTTTGTAGTTTAAAAGTAATGCAATTACAAAAATGACCTAAAGCAACTATAGTTACCAGAACATTGGCCTGTTTAGTGAACTTTGCTCTTTTGGGATCTATTCACAAGGACTGTGAGGTCTGAGAGGGGCATGGCAGATCATTCGGGATTTCTATCTTTAAGTAGTATTTTATAGGTTTTAAGGTGTTTTTACAATCGTCACCCTGTTGTTGTAGTCAAATGCTGTTCGTCTTCAGCATTTTTGCAGATGGTGTGACGTTGACAGTGACATGACTCAGTGAAGATGTTGCTGGTGAGGGAAAGAATAGCTTTAACTGAACACATGTACCTTCAGGAGATGCATATACAGTATTCTGCTCTCATGTTTCCCATAAAAGTTGACATGCTGCTCTGTGTGAGGCTAAAAACCACTTCAAGGCAGAATGGATCTGAGTCTTGAAAGACCTCATAGCTGCAGAGCTATGAAATCACGATTTAGTTCAAACTCCTTTAATGTCATGACTCCTCTCATTATTTCATGAACTTAATGGATATTTTATACTGTTATTAGAGATGATTGTACAGAAAGTACTTTGATACTTCTTTTCATAGTCTGCTTTAACTCTTAAGGCATGTGGTAAAAATGGAATGGTTAGATAAAGCCTTAATAAACAAGACTTTCACAGAACCATTACATTTTAACTATTTTTGGGTTGTTTTTTTTTAACCCTCCCCTTCAGTTGTTAAACACAACTACCTTTGTCACTGTTCACTTCTACCTGCTTTGTTCCACTAATGTACAGACAGTTGGTATTAAACTGTATTTCCCAGCCTCCGTCGCTGATAAACATAGCTTGGAGTGAAGTGTAAAATCTTAATCCACTGTGTGCAGTAATAATGTGAAAACAACACTAAAATCTCCACGCGATTGTGCTGACACATTTAAACATGCCTCACAGTACAAATCAATAGCACTCAGTAATCACCATCAAGAATCTACGAGCGATCGATGCGCGCCAGCTCCACAGTGGTCCTCAGTGTTTAGACACACGAACCACTTCCATTGATCCAGAGAAATGAGATGGTGGCAGATGTTTAGTTTTGCCCATCTGAGTGTGTCTTTGCGAGGGTCTGGTGTGTCATCTGGTATTGATTCCTCATAGCCGAAGCTGCTATGAATGTCGTCATCGCTGCTCAGACGCCGTTTTAACAAATGGCTTTTTGAAGCCCCTCGCAACATTTCCCTCAATGTCGTTTCTGTAGAACACAATTAGTAGATCATGATCAGGAGAAAGCTGGAGAGCGGCATTCTGCTTGAGGTAGTTACTGCTTCAGTAGTGCGGAGGTCATTAACAACGCTAAACTGATGGGAACATGCTCGCTCAGTCAATAGTCCTCCCTACCATCTTCTCAAAAGAAAAGCAATATTTCACTAAAGCAACAAAGAGTAAAATACATAAGCTCCAGCGCTGTTCCTGCTGTCAGAGCTCTACTTGGTTAATTGGTAATAAAATGATAAGTGAATATCACACAGCCTGAGGCAGACATTAAGCCCTGTTCCTCCAGAGAGCTGTCTGTGCATGGCATGAAATGATGAAAAAGAATCCACAATTTCCTGACTCATTAATAGTTTCTTCAGTCATCTTTCTGTAGAACGCAGAATAACTGAGGATTTATTGCAAAGACCAACACAGTTTCATATGTTTTTGTTCAGTAATCTGTCTCTCAACGTGCTGCAGGTCCTGTATATTTGCATGGCTCCATAATGTGTTCATGCATGTACTGTATGTATCTGTGTCCTTTGCAGCTGCAAAGCACATTGCACAGTGGGAGGATGGGAGATGACCTGAATTTCTAAAAGAGCTAAAAGAGGTGTGCAGAAGTTCGAGTTAACAAGTCAGTGGAGATACTGACCACTGTTGTTTGTGAATGTGTTGCCATTTTCACTGGTTAAGCTTTCATGTGGCTCAGACGTACTGTATATACTGTACATGTTTGAAATATTTAAGGATTAAAAAGTTGAACCTTTATCTCAGAAATGTACTCTTTATTCTGTGGATACATTCTCAAATAGTAGCTTGAACTGTTATTGAATTCACATTGTTAATATATTGGATCAATATTGAGCAGGTCTCTGAAAAACATCTCTGACCAGTCAGAGTCTGGATAAAGAACATCTGAGGGTGTCCTGGAGAGTCTGGTACCAGGTGATCCTGGGGGCCCCACAGGTTTTGGAGAGGTCTGTGTTTTGGGACTGATTCCCACAAATGCCATCAATTCCCATCAGATTGGTATCCGGGAAGTTTGGAAACCAAATGGAAACCAAAACTTTAAGCTCTTTGCTGCATTTGTTGTGCACTTCCCAAAAAAACAAAAACTGTTAAGGTGCCCATTGCTGACATGGGTGGGGGGCTTCTGTACAGCAATGTTGTTGGCATGTTGGAGGGTGTGACTGGGCTGAAAAACGTTTTTTGTATGTGCATGTGCCAAAATAATACCCTTAAAACCCATACCTGGGGTCGTTTCACAAAAGTGGAATGTGTTAAAACTCTGAGAATGTTGAACCTGAACGTAGGTAAACTTAGGGAGTTTTCCATTTCACAAAGTACTAAACACCGACCGAGGGGGTTCCGTAGACCCGGCGTCAGGAAGCGAGGTAACTCAGACTCACTCGGTTAGCTTTTTCCAGTAGCCACAGTCATTGATTCACTTGATTTAAAAGTTGATAAAAATGTATTGCTCAAAAATAATTAGTTTTCTGCTCAGATTTGTGTGAGTAAAGAAATTTCCCCTTTAGCATTTATCAGTATGATGGGATGCACTCATATTTCCCAGTCTCTTATCTTCAGATTTTTCCATTTCTCCAAAATATTTTTTAAAGCAAATACAACCGTCCGGTACCTTTGAGTGGGCTGAAAGATGTTTCAGCCTATTTCATGTTCAACCATTGTGTTTGGGTTTTTCGCACCCAGAATTGCCCCTACATGACAGTAAATATATTGAGAATATTGAGAATATCTACATTCGTCATTGATATGACAGTCATTAAATATTTTAAATTGTCTATGTATTCACTTGCTCTTTTTCTCTGTCAACTCTCTTTCCTTCGCTTTTGCAGCCGTGTTGTATTTACGTATGGATATATACTAATATTTATTATATTATTGTACTAATATGTTCCGCTCTAGCAAACTTACATTGGAATATCACTTCCACTTACTATCCGTTGCCATGGTGAATCACTGTATCAAAGCTCCTTTGAGGGCTTTTTATAGTTGGGGTACCTCAGAATCAATATAATCAAAGTTGACCGAAAACAAGTCTGAATACCTTTTCCTTAAACCAAAAACTCCTTTTGAACGCTTTCTGAACTCAGTTTGTTGTGCCACTCCATAAAACAGTTTTTGTCTCTGACAAAGCACAGAGGATCCTGGGACTTCCTGCAGTAGACACGGGACTTGACACATTTTCTTCCCACAGTATGGCACCACTGGCGGTACTTCCTCCTGTCATCAGCCTCAATTTCCTCGAGGCCATAAACCGTTGCCATGCAGGTGCCTGGTGGCGGCTGTGGTGGATCTAAGCACGCACCAAAGTCCAGCATTTCTTTTCCCAGCATCTCCCTGAAGATCTTCTGGGTGTATGGCTTCTCATTTTTTCTCCTGCACACCTCTTTGTGGAGGAGGAAGCTGTTCACCACAGCGAAGTCAATGAAATGGTACAAAAATGTCTGGTACCATCCTGTCGTCTTGTGGTTCCACACAGAGGAGAAGGTCAGATCAAGGGCTTCGGTGGACTCACTCGTCCCCTGGTACACAAAATTTGGTTGGATGTTGGATGTGTAGGTGTAATGCTGGTAAGTATCCTGGCAACCTATATCATAACATACATCTGTAGCACCAGGAGAATCAAGGAATCGCACCCATATTCAACTTAGAAACGTCAATGATTATCCAGAAGTAAGTTAACCCAAAGATGAGCTTTCTTCATTTAAAGTACGTCAGGTTTAGACTCGTGTACTCAGTAGTTCATACTTGGTAAGTGCAATTTAGGAATCAATCGCCACTGACACCATCCGCAACTAACCTGGGGCGTTCCTGTCGAATTCCCCAGCATGTTTGTTTCACCCCTTTGAGTCATGGCACCATGCAGGATGAAGACAAAGAGACTTCAAAACTGGTCTTCAGAAAACCAGTGGGTGATGTCACGAATGGTCCGTCCAGTTATTTTTACAGTCTATGATCTCACACAGCTCAATGTATCAGGGCAAGCAGTTCTCTGCTGCTCCATTAAGGTTTAAAACAAATTACATTTAAACTATAAAGTTACATTGTGTAACAATAACAAATAAAAATGAAAAACAAAAGCCTTATATTTTAAAAAAATATATTTTAATTATTATCTGATTGGTTTGCTAAATTAATTGTTATAGTTTTATTATCTTAAAAGGAACTATTTACTGTATGTGCTGCATCCTCTGTGGGTGAAAAGCCGTAATCCTGCCTTATGAAGCAAATTTGGGATATTAAAAGGCAATAAAATATGGCAGTATTAAACACTGGTACTTTCCCAGATTAAATTTCTGCACTGCAAAAACAGCACCTCCAGAAATACGTCTTATATTATGAAATCAAGTCAAAATGTGTTATTTATATAAAAATATAATTGCCAATAGGGTAAGAAACAATTTCCTGACTAGATTTCTAGCAAAATAGTTTAACCACTAGACAAAAGGACACATTTTCTTGACTTTCTTGGAAATTAGTTTTTGCAGTAAGAAAGGTGTTGGGAATGATGCCAAAGTAGTTTTTGTTTTTTTTTATATCCCAGACCGAGAGTCTCTGTTTATTATGAGTATGCCCTTTACTTATCTTTTCTTGCCAAAAGAGCTAAATATGTTAATTTAGGATCATATAAATGGCCCCACAGATGTTAAAGTTAGCACAGCCTTCACCCACATTCACTTTACTATAAACAAAGAAAACTAGAACTTGTTTTCCTCTGAGGCAGCTGTGTATGGTTGTAGGCGTTTAGATTTCCGCTACAGGTAGCATCACCTCAGCATAGGTGGGGTATTTTACAAATGGTCAAATTCGAAAGCTACAAAGCAAATAGAATAAAAATAATTCGTCCCAAGGCTTGCAGGGGGGGGGGGGGGCTCCCATTGTGGGGTGGTGAGGTCTCGGTGGCTGGCGGGGGGTGCCTGGGCTGGCTCTCGGGTGTTGCTGCTGGGGATATATATATATATATATATATATATATATATATATATATATATCTGTGTGGAGATGCATGTATCTATACAAATGTGGATAGTTATAAGTATGTACGTATATGTATTCATCTATAGATAAATGGATGATGAATGATGCATTCATTTACGATGTGAATTTATATACACCTTTGTACAATCTTATTCATTCTTCCATCCATCCATTATCTATTCCCACTTTATCCGTTTCCAGGTCACAGGGGTCTGTCGGAGCCTATCCCGACGCATATCAGCCGAAAGGCAGGGGTACACGCTGGACAGGTCGCCAGTCTATCCAGGGCCACATACAAGACAAACAACCAATCACACTCACATTCACACCTAGGGAGAATTTTAGAATGATCAATAAACCTACCCTGCATGTTTTTGGACTGTGGGAGGAAGCCAGAGAACCCGGAGGGAACCCACGCAAGCACGGGGAGAACATGCAAACTCCACACAGAAAGACCCACCGGGCCGGGAATTGAACCAGGAACCTTCTTGCTGTGAGGCAACAGTGCTAACCACTAAGCCACCGTGCTGCCCTACAAGCATTCTTACTCATAGATATTTCTATACGCATTAAAGCATACATATACATACATACTTTTTACTATCCATACATGTAGAGGAAATAGCGTTTATACACAGTGGCATGTAACTGCACATGGCAATAATAACTCAGGTATCCGATAATTTATACTCAATATATATTTATACTGTGCATAATTCTTACTATCAATATATATAACTTCTAAGTAGGTCAAAATTTTTTTATATCTTAAAGCACAAAAATAATAACGAGGGTCCATCTGAAAACATGGTATTGAGTTCAAGGGGCAGGAGTTCATACGTTTTTTACTTCTTCCTTCTCCTTTTCCAACATGTCGACACTGCTGCCGATACAAAAAATGTGTGTCTCTCTCGTTCCAGGTTAAGTATGTTCAACTTAGAAGAAGTGATAAAAAGAGTGGACATAATGTGAGGATGCTTTTTATTTAGTGCAGCTTTGCATTAGAGACTGTGTGTTCCCGGGAGTCGGGGGGGGGGGGGGGGGGGGGGGGGGGGGGTGCTCATGCGGAGAAGGTGTATGAGGCTGAAACCTGAAACCAGGCGCCAACTGTCGGACTGAGGCCAACCCAGAAATATGAAAATGACTATTTCCTAGACTGACCACTGCGAGCTGCCTCCTAAAGCAAGCCAATTAACATCAGGTCACTTGGATTTATATAAAGTATGAGCGTCGCCATCATCACTTCCTGATCAGTAATAGTGACGCTACAAAGCTCAGGGAAACAATAGGCAGTTTGTACCAATCCACCATGAATGCAACAGTTATTTATAAAGACACAACATCTGAAATAAGATTTTCTGCTGCAAAAGTGTGCCAGCAGTCTGGCAGCTCCTTTGGCATGGATCGCTGAAGATGCTGGTAGCCATGGGTGACTTTGATTGACATAAGGTGGCCGTGTTCCAGTCGGCTTCCTGGCCCTGTTTGTCCCACCTATTTGCAACATGGCACAAGGAAAAATAAGCATCAAATCCACTCCTTTAGAAAACAAATAGGTGATGTTGCACGTCATCTGTCCAGTAATAGTTACAGTCTATGACTAAAAACTCACTAAGGTGTAATGCTGCTAAGTATCCTGGCAACCTATATCATAACATACATCTGTAGCACCAGGAGAATCAAGGAATCGCACCCATATTCAACTTAGAAACGTCAATGATTATCCAGAAGTAAGTTAACCCAAAGAGGAGCTTTCTTCATTTAAAGTACGTCAGGTTTAGACTCATGTACTCAGTAGTTCATACTTGGTAAGTGCAATTTAGGAATCAATCGCCACTGACACCATCCGCAACTAACCTGGGGCGTTCCTGTCGGCTTCCCCAGCATGTTTGTTTCACCCCTTTGAGTCATGGCACCATGCAGGATGAAGACAAAGAGACTTCAAAACTGTTCTTCAGAAAACCAGTGGGTGATGTCACGAATGGTCCGTCCAGTTATTTTTACAGTCTATGATCTCACACAGCTCAATGTATCAGGGCAAGCAGTTCTCTGCTGCTCCATTAAGGTTTAAAACAAATTACATTTAAACTATAAAGTTACATTGTGCAACAATAACAAATAAAAATGAAAAACAAAAGCCTTATATTTTAAAAAAATATATGTGTTGAATGCAGCTTTGCATTCAACACGATTATTCTGAATATAGTCCACACCAACCTGTTTAACCTGGACCTCCCTACTGCCGTTGCACCTGAGAAATGGACCTTCTCTGAGTCAGTGAACGTTAAAGTTAGTACTCAGTCTATCTACCCTTATGTCCGTACACCAAACCATAACACTAACACCATCATACCATTTGCAGATGATGCAACAGCAGTTGTACTGCTTTCAGAGTCAATTTATATATTAAAAGAGAGAGAGAGAGAGAGAGAGAGAGAGAGAGAGAGAGAGAGAGATCCAGGAACTGAGGAGTGTTTGCAAAAGAATCTGACCCTGAATGCCATGAAAACAAATAAAAGTAAATTAAAAAACAAAAAACCATAAAAACATAGCTCCTCGACTTACAGAAGTTTTATTGATGGAGACAAAAAGGTTTCATAGTTTTTCATTCCTGGGAGTCCACATCTGATAACACATCTGGTATACAAACACAGCTGCTTTCAATAAGGCCCAGCAGCGTCTTCGTCTTCGCTTCGTATGAACAGGCTACTCCAGAAAAACAAGCTGACTGAAAAGCTGCCATCTACCTCTCCACAGTGAAAAAGCATCGCGGCATACATAGACACGTACGACACTACAGTGTGATATCCCAGATTGCTTTCTGGGTGCCGAGCGGCAGACAGAAAACATTACCATGCAGAACAAAAAGTGCTGCATCTTTCCTTCCCTTGACTTCACTACAAATGCCCATTACCTCTGGAGAGTGGAGCCATCTTCACACCATATGCATCACCTGTTTGAACCGTTGCGCGCTGGGAGGTGTTACAGATCATTTAAAAGCATGGACCACCAGACTCACAGAGAGTTCCAGTAAGGATATTTACATGCACCCTACTAAGGTACTGAAACAAAAACTGTTTATAAATACAAGATTGTTTGTATGCAATCTCTTGACCTTTTGTATATTTCTTTTTAAATTTTTGCATTTGATCTCTTTTCTGTTTTTTTATGGGGGTTCTGATAGTTAATTTCAATGCAGGATGAAAAGTAATACTCTTACTTTTGTCGTATTGTAACGTATTTCTAGCAACGAGGATGTTGTGTCTGGTGTCATTTTAGAATAGCATCTTTTCTACAACACCTGAACACTTGTATTTGCACTTGTCGGCTGCAAATACAAGCAGTTTGAAACCAGTGTTTTCACTATTGCGGTTTTAGATGTTTAGCTGTTCAGCTCTTGTCGTCCATGGACTACTTGTGAAGTATTCCCATTACTGCTGCTTTGGGGCCCAGGTGTGGAATATTTTTTATTCACAGCCTGGCTCTCACAACTGGCTCTCCCAGCGGTGTCAGCCAGCTCTTTGGTTGTTTTTAGGCCCCCACTCCTGCTTTCTTCTTTCCTGAGGAGCTATGCTGTTGAACTGACCACAAAAACCATGCACCACCCCTCCATTGGGCACACCTTCTCCATCCAGCCTCTGTCCTCTACTTCAGCTGCTAATTGGAGTATGTTGAGAATTGATTTTAGCTTTTGCAGGAGGCACAGAGAACTAAAACATAGATTAGAAAGGGTTGAACATCAGCTGGAGTGTGTGACCTTGCTCACATTTGTCTGCCGATAAATTCTGTGTCACCTGAAGGTATCACACATGCTTGCGTATGTTAATTCTTAATCATTTAAAGTAGTTCCCTGATCTCGAGAAAATAGCGTTGAAGGGAGACAACCTGGAGTGGTTACTGGAGTACAAGGCCAAATCCACAAGGTTTGGGGAGCGAAAGGAGATGAAAAGAGATGAGTGATTGGGACCAATCAAGGCTCCAATGAAGAGAGGGCTGAGTCTAAATTATGGTTTCTCTCCATCAGTTTAGCCAATTATATTGTAATCATTTATCTTATTTTTGCATTTTCTCAGTAGAAAACCTCTATGCACGTTCTTCACATTTGATCTTTTCTGGGAGGTTGTCAGCCGAACAAAAGGTCCATATGTAAGCTTACTTTGAATCTCCAGTAAGAAAAAACTTTAACTGAGATTCTGGGATGCGTCCTCCTAAGGGGCTGACGACTCGGTGATGGTACAACTTGGACGAGAGGGCCAGCTCTTGTCGCTGATTGTTCTGATCTGCAGAGTGAAAATGACTCTCTGATCTAGATCCACTCGTATTTCCCAGTCCCTGGCTGGTGATCCTAAAGTGGGTGGTGAGGGGCTGGCCAATAACAATGGATGGACTTCCTTGATTTCTTCTCTGAAAGCAAGCTGTGCTCAAAGTAAAAACTAAAACAAAACTGACAAAAGTAATGTCACAAGTCTTCTCTGTCTACAGAGTACGGGGATGAGAGAGCTACAGGTTGGCACGTATAGTTGAATAACGCTTGCCAGATAGTATGTCATTAAATGAAATGTGTTAAATAAATGTTTCTTTTTGCTGATATGTTGTTTCACACAAATGCAGCCTATCTAAAGAGAGTAAGTACTGAATGTGCACCGTATGTGCCAGTCTCTAGCTCATACGCATTTCTTGCACAGCTTCCTGCTGGTCTCATGGTGCCCCCTGATAAGCTGCTGCTGCAGAGGGTTTCAGTATGATGCTTGTGGCAGTGGAATTAGCTTCCATTGTCATGATAATGACAGTGATACTCTTGCCCCTTCCTACTAAGACCATCTATTGTATGAAAACAGGAATGCAATTTCTCCTTCAGCAGCGAGCGACAATCCTGTATGAGAGTGAAAGGTCCCTAAATGACTCCCCATTCATGCGAGGCTGTGAGGCCAGCAGCCAATTAAAGTGGGAGCAGCAGAACAGTGCCATCCTTAAGACCTGACCGAATGCACACATGAAGCAAGACTAAGGCACATTTACACACACAAGTTGCTGTATTTGTATTTTGACCAAGAACATCTCATCCTTTAAACATTTTTTTTTCTTTAAAGACCTGATTCTTATGATGGCCCATGCAGTTTGTGCTAAAAAAAACCAAAAAAAAAACCTCAAGAGGCTTTTTGCACCATGTACGCTCAAGGAACATGATGTAGGTATTTGAAAACGAGTTAGTACTGGAGTAGGAGTATTGTGGGATAAAGTTCCTGCACAGAATGTAAATGTTCTCCAACACTATCCATCATGGTTAAATTCTTTCAGGGTGTTTATGGTATCAGACAGTCTCTTCCGGGCATTTATCTTGGCAGCTGAGGCAGAGTCACCACGGAGGTGAAAGGTTTTGATAGTGTTTGCTTGCTCTGCTGAGCTGTGAGTAAAGTAATGTGTGCTGTGGGGCTATGTGAGCTTTAAGCTCAAATGAACTCTATTGGGCTACATTAAATAGTTTTAAGCTATACTTGTAATATCTACCTGATGCAGTAGTTTCAAGTCTCTCCAAACAAAAACACTGGTCTTTAATGCTTCATGTATTCTGGATCCACATTCACCACCAAACATATGCTTCCACAGCTGTTCATAATCATTTTTTAATCATCTAAAGATTCTCCACTAAAATCCTAAACCTTGCAACAATGACTATTAGCATACATATGACAAATTATTTTCCACATATGAATGTTTGCTGTCCGACCAGTGTTATTGTGGTTATAAATGCACAACTAGATGAGCCGATTCAGTGGCCAGCCTTC
The DNA here is from genome assembly GCA_014839995.1 of Xenentodon cancila. NCBI lineage: Eukaryota > Metazoa > Chordata > Actinopteri > Beloniformes > Belonidae > Xenentodon > Xenentodon cancila. Next base: position 17,793,336 of record CM026197.1, read on the forward strand.
ATTAGCCTCCTTTGTTGAAGTGGGACACCAACAACTACTTCTGTGTTCCAGTTACACTCACAACTTGGAACCTAAACCCTGGATTAACATCATACTCAAAAACTAGTGAAAATCAAACAGGATGCCAGAGAAACAAGATGGACACAGGATGCAGCAGGCTGCGCTTGTTCTGCATCACACTGGACCCCCATGCCTGTGGGCAACTAAATTGCTCACTAAATCTGACACAAATAAAACAAAAGTGCTGAAAAGATAATACACCAGAGCTTTTACAACTGGGACTCTGGGTTTCTATTTTGATGACTGAACTCGAAACCCTCTTAGTTTGTAAAAGTTTCAAGTGCAAATGGGACACATTTAACCGACCTCTCCTCTTCTAGCCCTCTCGGTGCTAACACAATGATCCCAATTTATAAAATTACATAAAAACTTGAAATTAAAATGCTGTGCCTCATGGCCAGATAATAATAGATACTCATTCATAAAATTCAAGCTGTATCATACCTTAGAAAAATCAGTTTTCAGTTTACCAGCAGTCTTGCATTTTCTTTTTCTAATATATAGTGAGTTTAAGTGTTGTACAGATACATATAAAAAGTGTACATAAAGGTACATGAAAGGTATTATACATACATACATACATACATACATACATACATACATACATACATACATACATACATACATACATACATACATACATTCATGCAAGATTTCAAAGATAAACTGCTCTTCATCAATAACTGTCTGGCAGTAAATTGTAAATTGTAAAGTAAATTTGACCTCATGTCATTCAGTTAAACAATGAAAATGGTGCACCAAATACATGATATAACACAATCAGAGTTTAGATGACGGCTCTTGTACATCTGCTATCAGCATTATCCATCATTGCTCTTTACAGCGGAATATGCAGCTGCAGTGTAGGATCTGCTGGTAAAGGCTGAGGAATTTATAAATAGAGGTAAATAAATCTGATAATATTACAATCTGGGATTATAATCATCTGTGCAAATTGTGTCATCTTTATTTTTAATTTCAGTACTGACCTTATGTGTGCATTCAGCTTCTGTCAAAAATCTAACAATGTTCATGTTTGTCAGAGACTTCCATGCTGCTTTTCAGCTCTGACATTGGCATTTCTGTTATGATGTATTGACCAGAAAGTAAATAACATGAGCAACATGAAAGAAGCTATTGTGAGGATAAGACTGAATGATAATTATGGATTCAATTGAATTATTTGTGCAAACCATTTGTTCTGTTTTAATTCCTTTTCTAATTTTAAAAAAACTCAAAAGTACAAAAGCATGCACTGGTTTGCAGACAAAACATAAAATGCACTTATCAAAGTTTCAGATATGAACACAGTTTAATTTTGTGTCAAACCATTATTCAGTCTAGTCAGCGGACGGCAGTGATTATTCTGCTCATCCTCAATCACCATTAAGCCATTATTCCCCATTCTTTTATCCACACCACTCTCACTCTGGTTTTTTTTTCTTCTTTTCAGTGCAGTCAGTATTGAGCGGCCCACAGCATTTGGATGCAAGATGAACTTTGATAAGAGTTAATGAGAATACAGCATTGTGCAGACAAAGAATGGCTGAGGCTGCACTCAAGAGCTTCCTCACCTGGAAATGGACTATGGAGAGCTGCAGCCACCCACGCCTTCAGGTTTGGAAGATGGGAAGAACAGAGGAGTCCATGGAAGAACATAGAGAAGGAAAGAGGAAAGGCAGGTTAAGGAGAAGAAAAAAAATGGAAGAAAATAATTATGTGGCTGAAGCACAAAAATGCAAAATAGAAGCTCAGGCCACAAATATAATGAGATACTTTCTATAATTACACAACCTAACTTTGACAACTTATGACAGAAAGAAACTTTCCTCACTAAGTATATACTGTGTCTCTACAGTGTATTTCTTATTGTGGTGTCTTACTAGTCTTATTCAAACCGCCAATTTTTTTTCCATCTCTGTAGTAGCTTTACTCCGCCTCACTGTTGCGGGTGAATTGCACGGAGGTGGAAAAACTTAGCGTTTCGCTCCACTGCTGTTGCAGCCCTGGTCTGCCTTGGGAGGTAGTAACAGCCGTAACCGGGGCAAAATGAATGCTGTGTGAATTGGCAATGGGGAAAGGCGTAATTGTGGTGCAGGGATGGCTGCAAACTCCATGCAGATGATCAAATCTGCCATCATGGGGATGGTTGCAGCTCTGCTCACAGCAGCTGCACATGAAACGCTCTCCCCCATGGCAGCTGAAATGATGATGATGATGATGATGATGATGATGATGATGATGATGATGATCACTTATGTCATGATTTTTTTTCCCCAAGTGATTTACAGTTTATTAATCATTTGTGATTTGCTTCTATAGATGTCTCTGCTGGATGTTTCTAATATTTTATGGGAGGATTTCATCAGCATCACTAATCTAGGAGAAATTCCCTCTCCCTCTGCATGATCATGCAACAGTTCCTGGATTTTATTGTCATTTCAGTTTCTTTTCGTCTTTTTTTTTTAATTTCTCACAGACCTGAATGAGTACTCTGATGAATTTGTGAATTTTTTGTGTTCAATATGCTCCACACTGACTTACCACATTGTCCAATCACAATACACTGAATGCTCTGTTCTGATTCAGGCTCAACACATTTAAAAGGATTCATCATACAAGGTGGGATAACGGCCGGGAGACTTGCTCTTTTTACCATCATGATGGTAAAAAGAGCAAATCTCTCAGCCGTTATCCCACCTTGTATGATGAATCCTTTTAAATGTGTTGAGTGCAGACCTCATTTTAAATTAGTGTGTTCTGACCTCTGTCTGGAAGAGTTTAAAGGTTGCTGTGTATATATTACATTCAATAAATGTTTTTGTGGCAGCTGATGCGCTTCATCAGACTGTTACCTGGGTGCTCTACTTTCTGGACAGTTGCATGCATCTGCTGCAGTACCTAACTTGGTGCACGATATGGATGTCATTCCCAGTGTGAGTTGACAAAGCTTCATGGTCTCATCTGACTATAAAATATGCTCCATATATTCATCACCATTCTTTTCATGTTCTTTGACAAATGGATAACATTTGTAATTTAATCTGCAGTTTTGTGCCCACAAGCAATTTTTTTCTTTCTTGGATGTCGCACGCAGAGATTGATTTTATGCAGTGTCCTTCACACTGCATGAGCTTTAACAGAAAATCTGATTTCCACTGATAAACTCTGTGCCAAGTCTGAAGCTCCTGCTCATCATTTATTCAGAGCTAGATTGTGCAATTAGTCCAGTGTCCAAGGCACTGTTTAAGGAGAACAGTAACTGTGACTCTGTGTTTTTTCTATTTTTTTTTTGACTCATTCTTCACCTCCTCCTCTCACTGTGCAACTTCTGATTTTTAGTCTGTATCTGTTTCCATCATGGAAATCTCAATTTTATGCAGAAGACTATATATGACTGTTGCGCAAACTACTTTTTCCTGCTGCTGCATTATGGAAAGGCATTATCTCTTTTTTTAACATTTTAAATTTGTGACTGCATAAGGTGGGACCAAGAACTAGTAGTGTGAGACAAGAAAAGATAAAACATTACACACATTCAGAAGAAACAACAGCAAGATTTCCACCATTAGATTTATCCAGAAATAGCAAAGAAAGAGGGCCAAGAGGAGTAACAAGATCTGGAGGCAAACGGGGTGAACATCTTGATTTGAGAGCACTGGTGATAAATATATTTTAAAAAGCGTTGGGGGAGGAGAGGGCCTATCAAGGAAGCCATATCTTAATTGAAAATGACAGCTTCAATTAAAAATGTAATCATTCTGACCGTTTTCTAATTAAAAGTGAAAAGCCTGATAGTATTGACTCATTAACTTCAAAGACTGGTACAGCCTCACTGAGAGGGGGAGTGTGTTTGCTGAACGGAGAACGGCTGAGCAGATGAGAAGCAGTGAAGAGGATGAAGAGGACTTTTGCAATGAGTAAGGACAATCTGCTTGAGAACAAGCCCTTGATCTGTGAGTGGTTCGATGATAACAGCCAAGGGGAAAGAGCATATATTCAGTCACAAAGGTTGTTGGGCCTGAAAAAAAACAAAACAGACAAAAACACAACATTCACATCGGTAAGTGACAAGTTTTTCTTTTTCTTTACAAAAAAAGCAGATTCTGCCCTATTACTGCTGCTTTGAACTAACACTGATATGAACTAGTAAACACACACTTATCTGATGCTAACGATACAATGACCACCAGCAGTTACAGATCTACTTTTTCATCCTCACCAGGTGATGATTGCACCACCTCTGTAAGACACGGGGATGGGGAGCTGAAACAAAAGAAACTGACGGGGGTCTGCTGCATTACAGACAAGAGGCAAGGCTACACCCTGGACAGGTCGCCAGTCTATCACAAGGCCACATACAGGGACAAACACACACCTACGGGGAAGCAGGGAGTGGTGGCCTAGTGGTCACAGTGGTGGGCTTGGGCGTGGAGGACCCAGGTTCAAGCCCACAATGGTAAATCACTGGGAGCTCTTGAGCAAGGCCCTTAACTCCCAATTGCTCCCCGGGGCGCTGCCCTGCTAGCAGCCCCACTGCTCACTATGTGCACGATGTCCACACTGACAAAGGGAAGGAAGGAAATTCATGACGCATTGAATGACCTGACTGAAAAAAAAAAAAAAAAAAAAAAAAAAGTTAGAATAACAAATCAACCTAACATGCATGTCTTTGGACTGTGGGAGGAAGCCGGAGTACCCGGAGGAACTACCAAGCCTTACATCAGTTTTTGTGAGGACGTGTGTGCTGACCACGACGGTCTGGTTTACAGCTAAACTAAAGAAGCTGCGCCAGGTCAAGAAGGAGGCCTGCAAAAGTCGGGACAAAGTCCTGCAGAAACAAGCTGACAAAGATCAAGGTAGGTAAGAAGAGCTACTGAGAAACTTTCCCTCATACAACGAGACTACAAGCTTCTCTGGTTCACCCCACAGCCCTCCCATCACACCCCCTGCCTGCACTAAAGATCTGCAAGGACGATGTGTGATGGCTTTCTCAAAAGCAAAAGATCAAGAAGATCCCCCCGTCTGCCTAAAGGTGTTTTTCTACCAGCAGCAGTTCAGGGTAAATCTGCCAGACGGGAAGCACTAACTGGGCTGATCGTCTTTTCATCCCCTTCAGACAATATGACTGCATTACACTGTAGCCCCCAAACGCCAACCAAACGCCAACATGTCCAACTTTAGAGCAGAAATAAACATGTTTACAGCCTGGTTTGGTCTCAGTCGTTTGAGTTCACATTCACAACAACTCTGAAGGGGGTGAATTTTTTTGTACCACGCCAGGAACATTTATAAAAAGCATTAAATGTATTTCTAAAATGACTGATTGACAGTTGGCTTAGCCAATGGCTAGCCGTTACCACTTCCTCATCTGTAAACACATGCTAATCCGCTCAGCGGGGCTAACGACCGCTTTTACAAACCCAGCGTCAGTTAAACGTGCATTTTGATTTTGCCGTCGAGTCGACATGTTAAACATCATATCCTGCAGTAAACATCTGTCAGCAGCTCTACAGATATTTCGGCAGAAGGAGGCGGGAGCAAGCTAACTTTGATTGACATACGGTGGGCATGTTTCCGTCAGCTTCCAACATGGCTGCGCGCCACACAAAGAAACACAGGCTTCAAAACCGCTCTTCAGAGACCAATGGGTCGCGTAACCTAACGCTTCGTCCTTTGTTTTATAGAGTCTATGGCTGTAACAAAGGTGGCAGGATAAGAAATCGCAGCAATTAGCACTTGACAAGTCTGAACTCTGCTGAATCATATTCCTTGGTTGTTTTTTTTTAAACCTGGCTCATAAAGTTGATTCTGACACTGAAAATCAGACCAAATTTATGCACAATTGGGGACGTGGTGTTTTGATTGATGTCGGGCATAGCCAGCTTCTTGCTTTCATCACTTAGAAATTACTTAGAAACTAGCACAGACATGACCGCTTAGTCTTTCATCTTGTTTTGTGCTGTTAATTGATTCAGTAAACTGCTGCAGCTGGTGATGGGTTGAGCTGGAAGGGTCCAAGATGAAGCTCAGCAAAGCAGCAGGCAGCTTGTGCTAACACCAGCAGCTGGGAACTTAGGCAGAAAAACTTTTCAGGGCCCTTACAAAAACGAAGTCTGTTGGGACCTGTGGTCAAAGCCATTTGCAACGGCTCTAACCTTAAAGGTGTTAGGCCTCATTTCGGATATCGTTTTGGTAGCGACACTTGATGTGAGGATGATGACGATGTCTATCAGTTAATGAGTAATTAACAATCGCAGGTGTGCTTCTTAAAATTACAGCTCGATGGCCTGAAAACTGGAGATATTACTGATAATTCAATTTTAGAACTATTGAAATCAGGGAAAGAAAAATATAGGTTATTTAAAGATGACCTGCTGAGTAAAGCGGTGTCTGTGATTGTGAGCCAATAGAAAACTATCACCTTGCTCAGCAGCTCTGAGTTTTACACAGCTATATAGTGTTGCAGCCTACACATCCAATATTTTGTTAAGCTCCCACTGCTCTCTTCAAGCTCTCTTTGCTGTTGCCACAGGAAACTCTTTGAAGCTACCCAACAAATGACACACTTAACAGCTGTCTGATGAACCCAGTCGAGCCAGTTATTTCTCTCAAGACTTAGAGGAGACCAAAACAGAGCCAACAGAAGAATTGATTTCGGATAGTGTTTCACCATCTTCTTGCAAATAGTTGTCTAAATAACACCACTCAGCCACAACATTAAACCACATTTTGCGCAGGACTCTCTCGTTGAAGCATGGAGAGTGGACCTGTGGGAATTTCCTGTGGAATCTATCCACAAGATCTTAAGGAAGATTCTTTGTAACAGGGTCTCCATTAATCAGACTTGAGGTTCAAATTGCAGATACTCGACTAAATTAGGATTGCAGGAATTTGAACAAGCTATCTAAAGCTTTTTATGAGCAGTTGTTGAAGTGTGGTTGGAGTCCTTTCTAGGAGAGTATGAGGAGAAGAGGTTTCTCAGTAGAAAATTGCATCAAGGTAAGTGTTATTCACTTCACCTGTTCATTGTTTTAATATTGTGTCCCATCAATGCTAATAGTTGTCCTTATTGTGAGAAAAATAACACACAACAGCTTATGGCTTTAAGTCATAAGTTCAATAGACGTTAGGATTTTAGATTTTAGGTTTTTAACGACTCCAGTGGCAGGCACATTTCAAATGAGCTCCCTGCTTTCATTGACGTCACCGACCTGGTGGGGTATCAGCAGAGGTAAAATTTCAATTCTGCTCGTCTGTAAGCATGATAACTAAAAAAAACTCCCCAGCTGAATTTTGTGAAAATATGTGGTGAGGTGTTAAAATTGTCAAAGCAGGGACCTGTGAAGTGTCAAAGTCGATTGGGACTACTCACTGTGTCTGAAATCACTTGTTCTGCTGAGTACATGGGGAGGTTATGTAGGAGACAATACATCATACTCATCACCTTTGTAACAAAAGAATGCTTTCAGACAGTCCTCCAGTCATTTTCTTGGTTCAGTGACCGATGTCACCAAAATTGCACAATTTAATGCACCAAAGAAATACTTATTGTAAGTATTGTAGAAGTACAAGTATTGTTAATACTTATATTTACAATTCTAATTTTCTATGTTCAAATTGTTTATATAAAAATCAAACAAATCACTTGTACCATTTTTGTCTTGTTATTTTACAGAAAAAAATTCTTGGTTATAAAATCAAATATTTATACAAATTTTATATTGCTGAAAAATCTTTTTAGAGATTGAAATTTCCTGAAATATTCCTTGGATTTGTATGACAGGTTTCGGTGCTGTTTCAGGTCTATTTGCTTCCAGTACCTGGTGGCCATTAATTCTGCAATTGATTCAATCGTCCACAGTACATTATGGGATACTTTGAGTCCACTACATGGGATGTAACATCACACTATCTCACTTTATTCAGAGCAACACTAAGTGAACTCAGTATATGGTCCATTGTATGAGTTATGAGTGGTGGAGCTGCTGTCTTTTAAACTGTGGCATAGGGCACAAAATATTTAGATACATTTCTGATCAATGATGACTTGTTTGTAAAAATGAGCTTGACTTCACACGAGGGAAAATATCATATAGATGTGCCACTTAATGTTTTACTCTGACTTGTTTTCATATTTCCTCTGTGATGTTCTAACCAACTTTGATTTCATCTTTTTCTAAATTTCTGTCGGATTCAAAGGGTGAAATATTCACAATGAGTTTAGAGGGTTTTTTGTCTTTTTTGTCTCTGATGGGCACCCTAAAAGCTATCCATGACAGAAAAAAATGGGGATACAGAGGATGATGAATGGCGCTGTTTGACGATGCAACTCAATTCAGCCACACTCTCTCCACATGCATGTTTTACCACAGCAGGCAATGAGAGCGCCTTTAATAAAAAGTTAACTGAGAGATTGTCACTGTCTCTAAAAATAATGGAATCCTCCCCCTAAATACCCAACAATAACTGATCAATATAGGTTGGATCATTCTCTGAGAATTCTGCTTCTTCTCAAGCCTATTTTCTATTTTTAGCACATCACATGTTTGTGTGGTATGTTTCCAAAAGGATGCTCCAGGAGACAATCTCATCCCAAACTGAGATCAAATCGGCAAATGTTTTATCTTACATTTGGGTTTTTATGTGTAAAAATAGAGTCTGAGTTCATGTCTGCACTTCTCAGTGGCCAACACATTTTTAGTGTTGCATCAAGGTTGTCTATTTTTTATATGTATATTAAGTCAAATGCAAATGCCTTTCCATGTAACACCCAGCATATCTATGCAAATCAAGACTTAGATACTCCTACAGATTGGCTTCTGTTGAGTAAGAGAGTGTGTTATATGCAGTAGCTCAAGAGCAGCTGCATTGCAAAAGGAATGAGGTGCCAGTCAAAGTCTTGTGAAATACATATCTAGCCATAGGTCTCTCTTTGTATGCCAATTATTATGCTGCTGTTCTGTGCTCGCAGAAGAATAAATTTAAAAAAACAGGTGCCACCTAGGAACTTGTCTGACTGATCAAGCCCTCTTTAATCCATTCGCCACTGGTCGGGTAGCTGCTCAAGCACAGCAGGTATGACCCGCGGAAACACAACACCGTACCTGACACAGCGGCTCAGACTGGGACGGCAGCTTGCTGTCCAATTGAGTTTGCAGGTCCAGCAGCAGAACATAATGAGTATTTCACACTGAGACACCCAAGCTAGAGAGCGTGGCAGAAGGGGTGGTGAGCGGGGAGTCAGTGGGTGTGTCAAAGAGAAAGAATGGGAAAGAATGAGAAAAAACACTCAATGATAATGTATGAGCTATCTGCAGTTCTCCACAGTGGAAAGAGAGCACAGTGGTGCATTTCAAAAGGAGATTATTATGTCAAGATGCAGTAATACCCAGCAGAACACTGATTTTCTTTGGGTATTGGTCTTTTGCTCCATCTGCTTGGGTGTTAACGCTCAGGATGCTTAATCAGGAGAGGAGGGTGTCTGATTTTTAACCTTACTGACTCCAGCACTGGTTCGGTGCCTAACTAGTTAGTCAGTGTCTAAACTGGATCCAGATCTTTCTATGTTGACATTTCAAAGTACGTGTCACAGGCCAAAGAGATCTGGTGCTAGAGTAGCGCCAATTCTTTGCAGGTCCACAACAAAGAACGTCTTATATCAGGGGTTAAGAGTAGGATTATAGAGACCATCCGGACCCGCACAAATGTTGTGAATGCCATGTTCGACCAAACATGTTTAGCATTTAATCTGCTTAATCCAAAAGAGAATGGACAAGCTTCAGCAAGGAAGCTTCAACGTAACAGTGGGAGCACATGAGCTCATTGCTTGTTCAATTTTCTTGATGTGTAACGTCTTAATGGCAGTCAGCATTGGTTTCACGCCGATAACGCTTATGGATCCAACTCAAAATATTGTGTAGCTTTCCAGAGTGGTATACCAGTCAATCTCTGGGAATGTCGATCAGAAATTCAAAGAGCGTTGACAAAGAAACTGCTGTTTTCAGCATCGTCAATAAACTTTACTGGCATCAATTTGCAGAAGAATTGAGACAGAAACTGTGATCTTTGAAGATGAAATGTCTCCCTCCACGATGTTGCTCTGCAGAAATTCAAAATAGAAGGAGAATCAAATAATATGTGTTGTTTGGGTTTAAGTTTCTCTCTGTTCCTGTGCCTGGTGGGCGTGGCAGCTGGTGGAGACCTGATTTACTCATCAGCTACACCTGCGGCTAAGGCGGTTTCATCCACTCAAACTCCAACTTCCTCTCCTGTCATCGTTTGTTTCCCTGCAGTCGTAAGCATCAGTGACACAACTTGTATCTTAATAGACACCATATAAATAAAATTGGTGACCAAAACAATTTGTGACAAAACCCTTTAAAGTGATGCGGTGACGGATGACTGGTTCTAAAAATAATACTTTTGAAGCTTCTAAAACTGAACCAGATCTTTGAACTGGTTCTAGTCACTGAACCTTTTCCATAAGGGAGATGAGAAAATGTTTCTTCAAAGTGAGCTAAAAAGACCAGTGTGACTTCAGATGAGATCCAAGAGCTGGTGGTATTTTACAGAGCCAGCCCATTTCTGTAAATCTTTCATATCCTAAGATATTTCATTACTCCTAAAGGTACTAGTATAAACTCATAAACATCTAACAAGTACTACGTGAAAATAGTAAATTTACTGTTACTCATTTTTGTCATGCTGTTATAGTATTTTATACTCTGGCGGTTCCACGGTGCTTTAGAGTGATTACTACACATACGTGCATGTGTGTGATGGAGCTGCTTGGAATAATTCACTTTCTCTGTGACACTTGAGATGAGCGAGAGGTTGGAACCAGAACTCTATGACTGCAGGTCAGCTTCCTCTCCCATCCAGCCCATATCTCACCAAAAATGTAAAACATAACAGAAGCCCTCCTCGTTGTGGTCCTATTGGGAATTAATAACAAAAGTTGCTGTTTCCTTCAGCGATATGGACTGTTACAGCAAGTCTCAGCTCATTATTTAGCTGCCTGGGCTTGAAACTCATCTGTTTTGATCCACTCTCATTGCTCTAATGGCATCATTTTACAGCACACCAGGCAGCTTTGTCAGTTAAAAAAAGAAACACTTAAAATCCCACCTGCTCACTATCAAAAGGGAGGCATAGTTAGAGACTACTTGGCAAACATAGTGGAGCATTTTGAAGCAGAATCAAATTTCCCTCAGAAGTCAGGGACCCAAATCTGAGCTGAATGTGAACATGGGATGTACAGAAGGCGGATGAAACATACGGTTCGCAAATGTTACTGTGGCGCTGCTGTTAGATGTGCATGTAGGAGATTATCAGGTTTTTTGCAGACGTAAAGATGTAAAAAAGATACAGAAACGCATACAGAAAAAAGATTAAGTTTAAAAGATTTGTTTGGTGAAAACCAAAGTAAACTTTGCAATTGCGTTTTTTGTTGGGTTTTTTTTGTGCATTTTATGTCATTAACGCTGCTCCACTACATGTACCACCTAACTTAAATTCAATAAAGCCGTTGACTGAATTGCACGAGGACTCTCCGAGACTGCTTTTATGCTACCTGACTTACAAAGATGTTTGGTCAGATTTTCGCACCTAAGCCACCTGGTTGGTTTGGGGTTAAAAACCTACCAGGTTAGTTAAATCCAAGGAGAGTAACAGACCCTCTGACCACATCTACCACATATTAGAAATCTTCTTTTCCCAACTCACTAAGCGTTAAGTCTTACTCTAGCTGCAAAAGACACACATGATGATGAAAGAAACTATCACCTGAAATAATTCCCTTTAAAATATGTGTAAGTTGTCCCAAAGAACAAAGAATAAGAAAGTATAAAGTTATTTCTGTAACTTCCAGCGAGGCTTCTGCACACTTAGACAAGTATTTTGATACGCTTGTCATGGACAAACTGCTCCAGATGTCTTAGTTTTTAAAAGGTTTCTTCTCCAGACTGCAGGTTTCAGCTCTTTCCACACAACGTCAGTAGGATTTAGATCAAAGTTCACAGAAGGACACTTCAGAATAGTCCAATGTTTTGTTCTTAGCCATTCTTGGGTGTTTTTAGTTGTGTTTTTTGTACCAGCACCTTTAACTCCACAACACATTGACAGTCTTGAGATTTCATTGTACCTGCACAGATTTAGGACACCTTGAGACAGATGAAACAAAGCAGCCCTAAAACATAACAGGATCTCCTTCATATTTTACAAATGCTCCGTTCTTCTTTTTTTGGCTTAATTTTTGCATCTGTGAATGCAGAACCGATGTGACTGGTCAAAAAGCTCCAGGTTTCTTCTCATTTGTCCAAAGGACATTCCCCCTGAAGCTTTGTGGCTTCTCGATGTGCATTCTTGACCGATTCCCGTCCTCCTCGGTCATCCACTTTGGCTCAAACAGCAACAGATGGTGCAACCTGACACCTTAAATCTGTTTGGACATGGTTTTGGGTTCTTTGAGTACAACTCCTACCACTCCTACCACTCCATCTCTCTTCATTTTGTCATTGATTTCTTCTTGTGGCCACATCCATGCAGGCTCTCTACAGTCTGTGGACCCTCAATGTCTATAAATGAAATTTGCAACTATTTTTTACAGGAACATCAAGCTGCTTGGAGACGGTTTTTACAGCCTTTACCTTTAACACACGTCTAGAATCTTCTTTCTGAGCTCCTGTTAAAAAACTCCTTTGGTTTGGTTTGCTTTGGTCCATTTCAGTGTGGTGAACAGATACCAACCAGCAAACTACTTTTCACCCTTGAAAAGTAGTGAAGACATCTTGTGAAGACGTCACAGCTTGTGATGCTAGTTACAGGACATGTTTTAGTTTAACGTGTCACTATGGTTACATGTTTTTCACTCTAACTAATTTGTCCAGTTTTCTCAGTTTATTTCGTAAATTACCACATTGAACCACATTGTAAAATGTCTGATTTTCATTTATCAGTATTCAGCAAGTGATTATTTATCAATACTTTTGTCAGTTTTGAGTTACACGTTTACTTCGGTGGCCATTGAGGGTTTTTTTGTTTGTATACAATTCGATCTTTCGGTTTCATCTTTGTAACCCTGCAACCTATTCCTTTTCTCCTTAAAAAATTCACCAGACTTGTTTTTCCAACACTTTGGTCTGTGTTTGTTTGGGGTTTTGGATTTCTCGTCTCTTGACTTGAAGTACCTTTTTTATTCCAGTGTTAGCAGTTTCATTAAAGTTCCCAAATGCATGCCTCAGCTTTTATTTGGAATTGGGTCCTCATCCTGCCATAACACCTACAAATGCATGGTTCATTATCACCTGCATGAATGCCTTAGTTTGTCACCCTTTCACAATTAACAGGAGACAATTTGTGAAAATGATGACCCTGTATATCTATATAGGCAAGTTTGGAGGACTGTGCAAAAATCAACAGAAAAAAAATAATGTTCCACTGTCTTCAACCTGATTAATGTTCTTATCATCTTCAATATATTTAGCTAATTTTCGAGCTTCTTAGTATTTCTTTTTCCTTAATATTTTGTGGACCTTGTGTCTTAACACAGCTTTGGTTTCATTTTTCTTATTATTTGCCCGCTCTACTCCGTCCATATTTGCTGTGTTCCCATTACTTTCTTAATCCTTCCCAACATTTCCTGTGCTTGCAGCCTAATTTACTAGTTCCTCATCTTTTCATCTTTCATTTTGCTTTCTTCAACCCTCCCCACCCCCCACCTCCCACCCCCGAGTCCTTTCTGTTTAGGTGAGTTAGACCGCTGGACTGCATCAAGCCCAGTTCTGCTCCACTACATCTTCCCTCCCTACTGGGCCTCTCTCACCCACTTTCCTTTCTCCTGTTTTTCATTTGAATTCCTCTGATAACTCACAGTGAACAGTAATGCTACTGTCCGCAATGAATTAAAAACAACCAAGTAATAAAAAGGACATTAGAAAGATGTAAATGAGTCCATACATGTTGGAAGTGTGTTGTGTCTGAGAACCTGCTGATTCCACTTGTGCTCAAGTAGCCTTGAAGGACGGTAATAGACAGCGTAGCCATTTGGACTATTTATATGACTGAGTGCTTCACAAAACTTGATTGTTGTACTTAATGGAAAAAAGTACCACATGTGAAAAACATTAACAAACGTATTTTGCAACTGTGACAGTAAAATCCAGTGTCTTAGACCTCAAATCAAGCTTGGAGTGAAGTTCTGTGTGACCTGTGTACTTTACTCAGAGTCCAAAACCTCCAGAAAAATGTCAGTGCACCTCTCAGTTCAATTTCCCTCCATAAGAAGAGCTGCTATTGTGGGGGGTTTCTTTCTATAATGGATGTTTACAAAGCCAAGCGCTTCTAGACAAAATTAGACATACAGTACCTGCAAGGCTGTGACACAGCGCTAATTGACAGAGAGATCTAAACAGAGGATGTTTCTGTTTTGCTGTTTTTCTTTGAGAGCAAATGCAACATTCAGTTTGTTTTGTACTGACAGGATGCCATGTTCATAAAACTCTCCATCAGTGCAAACCATCTTTGTTGTTTATGAACGCGCCTCCGGGGACCTGCTTTGTGCAGACTTATCATTCAAAATACACTCTGCAATAGCTAAACAAAAACAAAGAAGTCTACTTAATCGAGAGGGAAGCCAGCCTCAATAAAATATGACTTCAAATAGTTCCCACTCAACCCGTTTTGACATTCTGTGTTTTTCAGATTGTATTAACAAATGCTCTAACAAATCCACGCTGGCAACGTGACAGTGAGTTGCAGGACATACATCTCAGAGACCTGAGTTTTTTCCCTGTGAGATCTTGATTTTCTTCTTTTTTTTTTTCCTGTTTAATTGATCCCATTTTGGAAACTGCTGTTCCAATCTAATCAACTTTAAGATCAACTTTATCCACCAGGTTTGTGCAAACAAACAAGAAATTTGATTCGGCAGACGGTCTCTTAGGGCTCTGTGAATACATGTCAATGTCAATGTCATTGTCAGCTTTATTTATATAAAAGCCTACGGCCAACCAAAGTGTGTTTCAGTAAAACGTCATCATCAGTAAGAAACAATAAACAACAAAAAGCCATCAGTAGATAAAATGTCAAATGTAAAACAAGAGTTAATGTTCGTGGAGACCTATCTCCTCCTCCAGGAGGTAAAGAAGAACCGTTCTGTTTATGAAATGATTATCTGTCGGATATCGGTTGCAGACGGTTTATGGTCTTATTGAAAGCACTCTGCAATCAAGACCAAGGCTCCTGTCGATCCCAGATTTAGGTCAACAGCAAGCAGCGATGGCTGATCTAAAGAGGAGCCTAGTAGCCCCCCTACCATCCTGCTCTCCAGCATGCGTTCAGGTGCTCCAGGACGGACCTCAGTCCATGTCCAGTCAAGCTGGCATAGCCCACACTTCTGCTACAGTCTTCTCCCTGCCAGCCACTCTCATGCCTCTGGCAAGGTCCTCCCTGCCTCTGGCAACTCCCCCACCGCAGCCCATGCCAGTGTCCACCAACAGTTGCTTATCAAACTGCCTTTGCACGACACAGTTGGTTAACACTTCGAGCAATCAGTGCAACAAACAAAGTGTTGTGTAGGAGAGTAAATTAAACTTTTGCCGTAGTCTGTTGGTAATAAACAGCAAATGCATGTACCTGCAAGGGAATTATTTGATTGCCGTCTTCTGTTTGATTTAAAGAAAAAAAAAAGCCTGAATCTTTAACTGTTGATGCCGAAGCTGATTCAAATGGTTGTTATTCCTCAGCAGCAGCCATCTATACTGTTTACCACCCAGATTTCATCACTGCTCTGTCGTCATCATGACCCAGAGACTCTCGCTACAATAAATACTATCAAGTATATATTATTATTTTATTATACAAGGATAGACTGATTTGTTTGGCTCTCCAAGACTGTGGAGTATATTTAATGAGATTTCTGGGCTATTAGTTCTCCTAATTTAGTTTTGAATTTCTTGCACTCCTTTGTGTCTTATGCTCATTGCTTAACTGACTACTGCTTCACCACTGCTTTAGTTGGGAAGTCTGTTTCTTTGTGTGTTTACTTTGGTTTCACCTCCCTTGGCCTCATCTTTCCTGATTGTTCACGTCTGTGTCTGTTATCCTCCGAGCATTTCTCAGTCTATATATCTATATACCTTTCCTGGTTCGGTTCATTGTCATTTCATCATCAGTTTTGTCACCATTTCACTCGTTTTTTTCCTGTTTTTCTCCTCATGCTGTTCTTCTGATTACTATTTTCCTTTAGTGTTTAGGATCTTTGTTTTTTATTGGCTTGTGCAGACTTTTTGGTATTTCCTTAAAGGACTGTGTTCACTGCTCCTTCCTCACAGTATTGCTGTTTGACCAGTTGTATTTAAATACTTGGATATATCGGCGACTCGTATCTTAGTAGAGTTTGACACAAGAATCGTATTTCTTTTACATCCTTAAATATGAAATCCTGTAAAAAGCAGCCACTAAACGTACCCATAAGCATTCAAATCACAGCTCTCGCTCTAATAAAACGGAGGCATTGTTCTTAATTTTATGTATGTATGTCAGAGTGATTGTACCTCACAGATTTATGGCCCCGAGCAGACTTAGCTGCTTGTTACAGCTCTGAGAACACCGTGAGCCAGGGGTTAACAGTTTAATAATGCAATTGTGTTTGAGTTAAGTGTAGTGTGAAAAGAGCTAATAATCATTTTAGAAGTGACGAACATTAAAGTCGGGCTAGCAGCCAGTCTTACCCTGTCTAGGCTTTTAAGGAAACTAATTAAACCCACATGAAAGCCCTTCCTCGGGAGAAAGCAAGATTAAATGTCCTTGAGTGTTGTATAACAGCTACACAACAAAAAAAAAAATGGGACAACTACGCAGCGTGAATAGTTGAAAACGATGCACTGATAAGGGATATAATGACATTGAGGCAGCCTAAATATGTGTTTGTTCATATGTCCTGCACTGTGCGGTATGTTTGAGAAACAAATCCCCTTGGTTCCCATCTGACATTGTCACATTGGGGAAAGACACTTATTTCTTTATTAATCATGCAGGAATCTCCTCAGTGCATCTCTTCCCAAAAGCCTTTCTTTTAAAATAATGATCAATTATGGTATTAACCCATTTTATCTGTGCTGTGTTAATGAAGAGCAAAGTGAAGCGCGCACTCCTCCTCTGCTTTTACATTTATATTCTTTGACATGAGCTTTAATGCACAGACAAGCACGCACATAACGTGCTACAGCAGCTTCCTCTTCGCTTGGCTGGAATTTGCGAGCACTGAGCTCCAGCCAAAGCTCCTGTTGCTGAGGGGGGAACCAGCTGCACACTCATCCGGCCTTGCCGCCAGTGGAACGGCCCAGCACGCCGCTGTCCACCCCTGCCACGAGACACGAGGTGGTACAACCCGCTGGCGCTTCTCCGGCTGCTTTGCCACTGACTCGGTAGTGTTACAGCAGCCAGCCAAGCGACGTCCTAGTTTCACACGCAGTCAAAGGCGCGCGCACGCCAGAAGTGGGGACATAAGAAGAGCTGAAAGACAGAAGCAAAGACACCCTCGGCCAGACCTTCTCTCTCACGTCTCTGGTTGGTTTGGAACCCTGATATGACCCTGTTCAGCCCGAGATGTGAGTATACACCAGCGTTTCTGTATCTGCGTACGTGCACGTGATAGAGGATGTTCACACACATGCCTGTCAGCCAGTAGTTTCTGTATTACCTCATGAAACTCCGTCTTTTTTATTTGTGCCGTAGCTTTTTTTTTTTTCCTGCTCTTCATTCTCCGTACCTACAGACGGATCAGTTGGTGGTTGT
Source organism: Xenentodon cancila (assembly GCA_014839995.1). Taxonomy (NCBI): domain Eukaryota; kingdom Metazoa; phylum Chordata; class Actinopteri; order Beloniformes; family Belonidae; genus Xenentodon; species Xenentodon cancila. The sequence goes on from CM026197.1 coordinate 17,811,195, forward strand.
TCGGAAAAAAAAAAAAATACGATGTTTTTTTTTTTTTTTTTTTTTTGTTTTTTTTTTTCCTGGTTTGTTTGTTTGTTGTTGCTTTATGATGCTGAGATGCAATAAGATATTTAACAGGTACTTGATCAGATTAGCACTTGTTCTAACACTAGTGAGGTTGGTAACTGAAGACTCGTGAGACATCCTCCCAGTTTCTGTCGATGTATTTTTTTTTTTTATTATTATTTCTTACTCACCTGGTAAGTGAATGGCATCTTTTGCAGCTGATAACAGGCGAACAGTTGGCAGAACCTCTGTATTACTGCAAAAATAAATAGCAGTTTAATCACAAAGCCATGCAGCTTTTTTTTTCTTTTTTCTTTCACTTGGAGAGCAAAGTTATTAGGTAAGTTTAGTTTAGGCTGAAAGACCTCTCAAAGAAAATGAGATTCATCTTCAGCTGGTTTTTGTTGGATGATTTTAAGGCAACCAGTCTCTTGAGTGTGTTGTGGAGCAATGCAGTGATCCACAAATTCACAATAAAAGCTCCAAAATGATACGACTACATCTATCCAGTCTCTATACCGCTTTGATCCTATGCAGGGTCACGGGCATCTACAGCGACTGTTTTCTTACTAATTCTCCACATGGTTGACGCTTACACCTTCTACGTTTGGTGTCTCGCTATGTGACGACATTCACACTCATCGTGGCATCACATTCCACACCTGCACATCAGCGTGCCAGTACTCCATTAATTACACGTTTAACACAAATGTTTATATGGTGCGAGACGGCAGTCCGGTAACTTCCTTAGTGGGTTGGCATTTTTCCTTCTCTATGCTTTATATAATCCTCTCACTGTCTAACCAGCAGTTAAATACAAATTGTTCTGGTTAGAACTTGCATGCATGGTTAAGGTTAAGAGTTTACAGAATTCATGGTTCGGTTGAAATGTGAGTTATTAAGGCTTCAAGTGTTGGTAGTGGATCATGATACCCATCATGCACTGTGGCTGCTGATCGTGACAGCACCAGCAGAGCGTGAAACAACTACGATATTATCTCATAATCTTTCGCCGTGGATTGTGACGCTCGCATGTTGGGATAATATGGACAAATGTAGTATAGCAGGATTCAGCTACCAACAGTTCCTTATCCAGCCACTCGGAATCGGTTTATTGGAAACGGTTTGTTTGCAGGACTCATGAGCATGTGCAGATGGTCCCTAGCAGGCCCGGATTCTGGCTCCAGCCGCTATGGTTTTGAAAAGAGATGGTGATTGGCACCTGTTCATGTCTCTGCTGCAACAATCACCTGACTAAAGTCACTAAAATGCATGAACTCACATTTGACTGCCGATGATGTCACTTTAGGATGCGTCAAACCACCCTACAGTGTCCTAAAGTCCTTATAGGCTTTGCGTTATCTTAGAATATGTCCACAGTAGTCTGTTATTGCTTTAAAGCAGCATTTCAACTCAGACAGGCTGGCAATAACCTTCGTTACAATTTGCGTTTGTAACAACCTCCTGCACACGTAGACAGATGCAGTATTATTAAATGGAGACTTTGGCTGCTTAACAGCTGATACCAAGGACACCAGAGTCGGCAGCGCTTGCTGTTCTATCTCCACATTGTTGTTTACGCCTTCGTTAAAGTGCATCCTGGTTTTATCGCCCAGTGATGGTTATCTGATTAAGGTCTCTCCGATCAAGGAAGCGTACAGTTACCCAGGAGAGCACATCATGGAGAAAGTCTGTGCATCTACGACGTCATTTGCAGGAGCTTTTGATTTTTTTTATTTTTTTTTGACCACGTTGGTGTATGTGTTCACAAAAATGAAACGGGATCTACCCCGCAGATCAAAGATATTCAGTTTTCAAGAGGTAAACTCAGTAAAGTGTCTCATTAAAGTAAAAACAGACCGTTGTGGGCGTGGCTTTAGATAATAGGATATAGATTAACGATGATCGCGATCACACTGTATTAGTAATGAAGGTCATAACTAAAACCTGAAGTTGCTTGTTGTTAAGCCAGACTTGTGGTCAGTTTCAAAGAGTAGAAAGTAGGTAATAGTCAACAGGAGCCATCCATGCTGCCAAACCGCCTTTAAATGTGGAGTCCCAGACCGCAGATTCATTAATAAGGTAACAAGTTAGGACATTAAATGAATTGCTTTATTTAAATTATGAACACATGGAAAGCATGTGAGGAAACGAATGTGACAAGAGTATACAGATGTCCCAAGTATCTGTAATTTTAGGGCAAAATACATTAGAACTCACAAATGCATTAAAACACACCAGGAATGAATGAATGAATGAATGAATGAATTTGTTAAAATAAAAAACAATCAGTTTTTATCTGTTTGTGCTGCCTGATATTTTTTTTGTTTGTTTTGTATTTAGCAGATTTGCTCTGAGAGCAATATGAATATCTGATGCTTTAGCAGCAATTACAAAATAAACGTATTTATAGGCAGCAAAGGTAGAATATGTGAGCAGACAGCTGAAGCCAAACCAGTTTTGCAGACCTAATTTAAATGATATTTGCAAAACCACGCACATTGTATTGGATTATTTAATTCATTTTAATAAATTTAGTTTTTTTGTGTCGGTCATCACCTCAGACATGTTGGATCTGTGTGGAAATTATGTCGTTGAGATCCTGAATTAAATTCTGTTAGTAAAAGCATAAAACGTGCATCATATAATGTGTGAACAATTGAAGAAGCAATGCAAAATGAAAATATAACTGAACACGGCACCGTTTTTGTCTGATCGTATAATTATCCCATCTTACACACATCGGTGGCTTATTTGTTTTAATAGTGAGCTACCCAGTATTCACACACACAACTAAAAGAATAATAATAAGAAGTATTTCCTGGCTACGGTAGCGATTGCAGGGACACTTTAGCTGGATTGGGGCTGAGTGACTCAGATCTTAGAAGAAGAAAAAAATCCAGTCAATGTGCTCTTCCTTCTACTTATTTTAGAGTCTCAAAAAAAGGAAACTATCTTTTTTCCTGTGTAATTTTGCTTCCAACTAGTGTGATTAAGCCAGCTCTCTCTTTTTTCTGACTGAGACAAACCGCAGAGGCTCAGGCTTTCTAACTAATTATGGCTGATTATGTGTGACCTTGATGTGGCATTTGCTTTAAATTTTACCAACTAACTCTGTAGGCCATGTCAGTTTACACTAATGTTGGACTTCTGAGTTTACATGTCACTTTTTAAAAAATGAAACCTCTTGGGCTCGTCCCTGACACCGCTGCTTTGTGTGAGGATCATTGGTCAGGATGCAGTGTTAATAACACGTCATCGTCACTCTCACTTCACATTCGTATCAACACGATTGAAGGGGGAAACCGTCCACTGGGATGCCAAAGGGGTCTGCAAAATAGAGCTCACCACCACCTTTTCACCCTGATGTCCATCTCCGAACTGCCCGATGGACACTTGGGAATACAACGTCATCATTGCCTGTCACTCTCTTGTTTCCTGGTGAGAACATCATCAGTTGTCGTGTGGTATGAATATGCAGCATCCTATAATGACAACCTTTTAAAGACTGCTATCATTCAGTCACCATGACGGTCCACGCAATCACTAAAAATGATTACAAAGAGACTGCTGAAAGTGGCATTTATGTGGCCTTGGTAGCCAGGTAAGATCAAGGAAGGAAAGTAAGCGTGACCATTATCAGCATTATCAGTAACGGTCAACATAATTCTCCACAAGACCAACAAAAACTGAATTCAAAGCATGCCATATAAAGTCTGCTCTGCTGCAGGTAACTGCGCCGTGTAGGATTCTGCTTCCCAAACAGGCGCTCTGATTACCTCCTGAGGGTTTCGCTCCTGTTGAGATAGACAACTGTGCTCAACAGCAGCCTCCTCGCTCGTCCTGTGCAATGACTTCATCCTGCAGTCTTCATGATGCTTAGCAAATGCATCCTAACACTTTGTTTTCTTTTCCAACGGTCTTACGGGTTATTTTTCATCCAAGTTTTCATGGTAAAATGTAAATCTTCTGTGCTTCTTGAGCAATAAGTACAGTTGGATAGAGTGGAGATGCTTCTTCTCTTTTTGACCATGATATTGACCAACTTCACTTATTGACGATCTTTTAAATTGCACGCATACATTTACAACAGCTCTTCATTTCAGTTGCGAGTGTGCATTTCTCATTGTCTTGTGTATATTTATATTTTACTGAGTGAGCGTGAGTGCATTGACTCGGATGAATGATGGTTAAGGTGTCTGCACCAGTGGGCCTGTTGCCCATCAGCAGAAACACGGCTTCCTGCAGGAAAGCCATCCAACAGGCACCGTTTGGCTACTAACCGTCTAGAAATTATAACCGCCATGGGAGGTAAAGGTGCATACACATATCTAAATTTCTTTTCACACATTGAGACCCATACTTAATTAATTGTAGCTTCCAGCCATTCAATGGTCACGCTGTGTGAGTTTATGTGCAGCTGGCCCAGTCACACACCATTCACCACCCATCTGTCCATGTCAGACCGGACTCCTTTCCTCTTTTCTTCTGTCCTTCTGCTTCTTTCTTTCTTGTACTTTTTATGGCAAATCGATGCCACACAACTACACCATGAGCACTGAGCTGTTGGCATACAGCGTAATCAAGAAGAGTTGTGATTAACTGGTCGGCGTGAGTTCGTTCAGGTGAATGCAGGAGGCCAAAGCGAGCAGAGGGTGGGGGCGGTGGGGGGGTTGGCTTTAAAGGTGACATTGAAGTGAAGACGGAGCAGGCAGAGATGGACATGAGAGAGCTGATGGCTCTCCTTTAAGTCATCACCATGTTTAAACACGGTGGCATTCGTCAGATGCGGCCTAATAAACATGGTCTGGAATAACCATTGCACAGTACACAGGATTATTAATCTTCTGAGCATTTTTTTCACACTGTGTGTTCTGTTCATTTTCTTTGTTGTGTTTTATTGCTCTTTCCTGTATCAGCACAAAGTTAATTGGTTGCTCTTTCATGCAGACATGAGCATGAGTGGAGAGTTGAAGTCAAGCCGCTCCAGGGCAGCTAGTAAGAGGGCCAGCAACACCACTTACGGGTGAGTATGACCCCCCCCCCCCCCCCCCCCCCCCCCCCCAGCACACTCACAAACACCCACACATGCACAGGCGCTCTGCAACCTCCTACACACGCACACACAGAGTTAATCATGCGCTCTATTATTTGCCGCAGCCCTTTATCTGTAACTCAACCGTTGCATCTCAGCCTTCCAATAAATGCAGCATTATTTGTTATTAGCCTCGTACCTGCAGTGTGTATATAAGCTGCTATTGATTTCAGCCACAGGTGCAGTCTCCATCAGTCAATGTTTGAATCTATCTGTTTACGGACTGCACACCTATGATCGGAGCTGATTACTGTTTATTGCTGGCAGTTCAATACAGCACAATGGAGCGATGCCAACTGGGTGCTTAGATGCTGGAGAGGGGAGTGGAGAGCAGTAAGAGAAATGACAGGTGTGTGTGTGTGTGTGTGTTTTGAATTTGTTTGCATTTCCATTACTCTTGACTCCAGCCATTTCCTTGAACTAAACCTCGTACTATGGCAGCAGCTCTGTGGGTCTGAGCTTCTCGATGAGAACAAACCACAGATGCTCTTTGTCAGTGTCAACTCGGAGTAGATTCTCACTTTGTAACTCTTATCCCCCTGATGCTTGGGGAGGCTCTGCTGAGGACGCTGCCCAGCAGACCTCGAACTACTTTAACTCAACAACAGAGGTTCAGTTAACCAGAATTCGTTTTAGCTGAAACATGTGTGCTTCCATGTGAAACCACACATGCACACTGTAGATGTTAAACGTGTCAGTTACTTTAGTTGTCAGTAGCACTGAGGGAATCCATCCGTAAAGGAGCGTACTTCCTTGCACCGCTGGACTGGCCATTGGGCATACCGGGCACTTGCCCGGTGGGAAGATGGTGATTTTGGGCCACTGCAGTCTGTTGCTAGTTTCTATTAATACAATTCTTGTTATATCTCAAGCTATGTTCTGCAAATTCTGGCATCCAGTTTGGACACGTGTTTAATGAAGGCAGAACAGTTAGTTGACTTGTCGTCAGATCTAGAGATAAATGGCATTGGTAACTAGTTTGAGGTGAAACACCTAATGGACTATTTTAAAACATCCATCCATCCGGAGTACAGCACACTCGAGGAACAAGAAACTGCTCCACTATATGGTGGCGGTGCCAAGCATCACACTACCTTGTTGCCTCAAATGATTAAATTATATTTCATCCTAAAAAAAAATATATGAAATGTTATTTTGTTTCATTTTATGTTTGGCTAGAGGCATACATACAGTAGAATGAGTTTTTTTATATATATATATATATATATATATATATATATATATAAAAACTCAAAGTATTATGTTCCCAGCATGCTCTTCCAATTGAGCTCTCTGCCTGTGCTTCCTCTTCCTCTGACCTTAACATCAAAGACTCGCCCATTCCACCAAGTACTTATACAACAGCACTGATCCATGCAGTAATGAGGTTAGTCGTACAACACGCTGAACTGACAAATGAAATGGTCTTAACAAGACTGATCTTTCACAGAAATGACGGTATGGCAGCAGAGAACCTGTCCGGACTCTTAACGTACAGAAACGTAAAAGGCTGAGTGTCTTCAGCGTTTCTCGTGGCTCTCTGCATCTTCACACAGCCATGTGTAATATTTAAACGTGCTCGCAGTGACGGTGCTTACACACTGATGTCAAACAAGTATAGTGCAGTAATCACCGTTGTAGCTTTGCCTTTTATTGTCCCATGCTTTTCTAATAAGCAAATAATGCGTGTTGCTCATGAGTATGTCATCAATTTTACGAATATAAATTCTGATAGACGTTGCGACGTTTGCGTGGCTCAAGTCTTGATGTACTGCCAACCCCCCGTCTTAAAGATGCTGGTATTCACATGGAATAAAATTAACTGCTACTGCGGTTCAGCATGATCAGATGCAATGTTTAACTTGCACATGATACTGTGCACGTGATGTGGTGCAGGTAGTTTAGTTTTAAAGGAGACAGCACATCGTGACATAACTAAGGTTTTCTTATTACTAATCAACTCTAGTTACCAAATTACTAATTGTTCTCCACTGCCACTGTCCCTTCATTCCTCCCAAAGCAGATTTTTATTTTTTTCATTGTTTTGAGCAACTGATTTAGTGGATCCACTGACTGGATCCTGTCTGAGAGTGTTTCTGTGTGCCACAACAAATCCATTATTTTAACATTTGCCCCTTTTTAAGGTTGTTTATTCGTTTCACTTATTTCTAAGAGCTCAAGTTTAATTGAAATGAAAAATGGTTGAAAAATGAGCTGGAGATGAAAAAAATAAGGCATACAATTATTGGACACATTTCTAAATTCATAGAAACAAAATATCTTAAAACTGGTGGGTTGAATTTGGCTTCTGTTGTAAAGGAAAATAGGGGAAAAAAACATGCTGCAACCTGCTTTACGTTTAGGCGGAAGCGGATCATAGTGTACTCCGGTTATCAGCGATGGATTTCTTCCCATTTTCTCCTCACACTAAAGTAAAATAATAACGGCATTTTTTTTTTTTTTTCTCTTTTAAATTTCATATTTATGGCAGCTTCTGCACTTCTTTCCTTCATGCAAATACATTATTTTTGTTCCAGGACAAACTGAGACAAAGTATAACATAATCTTATGTACACGATGATTCTCCAAACGGAAACGGCCAAATGTGCATCGCCGAGAAAGCTACCAAAAATCTCTGTGTGCAGGCTCCAATCATCCTGTTATGTGCTGCTGGCAGCTCGGTGCCCCGTCTGCTCCCTCCTCTCCCTGTTCTCACCGCACCCGCCAACAAACACTTCTGCCTGTGGCCCAGATTAGTTCAAAGTTTCAAACTGTCCAAGTCGCTGAAGCAGTGTAATCTACTCATCCACCTTCAAGCAGGTTCAAAAACATTCCTGAACTGATATTACTGGGGGGGGTCCATCTTGTCTTCAACCAAATGAAAATCTTTAATTTTATGTCCTAACGTAGTAAAAATCATTTAATGTGTCATGATGGCGAACCCCCCCCCCCCCCCCCCCCCCCCCGTCCTATTTTGTGTTTTTTCCCCCCTAAGGCTATTTGCTCCAGAGCAACCCTGACGACACATGGGTGTTATCATTTATCATTACCTCCTGACTGTCACATTTCCCCTCCGGCTCAGTGAGCCCCAGCTGTGGGCAGGATTGGGGTGGAAAGGGAGGCAAGCGTTTTCCAAGGCAGGCACAGATGCTGCTGCAGCCCTAGCCTGTATGCTCTGGTGCACAACTACAAAAGCTCACTGTACTGTACTGTGTGGCCTTTACAAGGAGGCTCAGGTGCCACTGGAACCGTGTCAGAGATGTGCATGTGCATCCATTCAATTAATCTGTGGCCAGGGCTGGGGGGATGCGCCGAAGAAAAAGGGTTTTATTGTAAGCTTTTGGATAAACCAGAGCATAGCTGCAGAATTCAACTTTTATTTCTGTTTGAGACCCACAGGCTTAACCAGGTGTTTCTGTCGGCCCCATTCGCTTCCCTCCTCTGGCCGTTTTTTGTGCAAGATCTTCAAGGCAAACCTCATTCTTGATCCTGATTGTGAGCTTTTCCCAATAAAAGACCCTGAGCTGTGTCAAAGTTACTACGGTGCTCATTTTACAACCGGCTTCATTTTGCCTCCCAGTGTAGATGGGGAAAGGAGCATCGAGGGATGGGACTGACCCTGACACCGAGCAACGGAGTGTGCTCGGCATCTGCTCTCTGGTATTTTAGTCTGCTCACGTGTGCTTCGCTCCTGATATCCCATCGTCTGTTTTATTTATCAGAGATGCCAGTCTTAAAGGGGTTTGAGTTCGGATGGAAGCAGTGCAGCAGGCCCATCTGTTGTATAGGCTCAAATTGGCTGATGGCAGGAAAAGGAACATCTAAAGGAGAATCTAGACTCTGCATTTTGCCTGAAGCAGTGACTTACTTGTGACTGTGAGTGATCTATATAACAGGAGGCTGACCGCATCTAATCTGATGTGTGACTGATACAGACAGGATGCAAAAAGAGATCAGGGTTACATGAACTTTATTCTTTTATGTAGTTTAAAAGAGTGAATTGTTGTCCTTTTTTAAAAGGTTTGCTACTGTTAATCATTGATCACAGTTGCTGTCTTGGTTTTAGAGGTTTGACCTTCCATACGTCCGTCTGATGAGCAAACGTTTATATGTGACTGTAGGATCATGAAACCACCCTTTCCTTAGCCCGTCAAACTTTATTACAGGACTTGGTTCCTTAAGCTCAGCCATAACTTTGCTGCGTGTAATGTCAACATAACCAGTAGAAATTGTTGTTGCCAACGTCATAAGGAGCGAGCCGTCATTGGATGAGTTGTAGGAGATACACGAGATCCATAGGCTTTTTTTTTTTTTTTTCCCAAAACAAAAAGCGCTGCACGGGCAGGAAATCCAAAATAAAGACAAAAACCTCCACTACAAGGATAGCAAATAAATTCACAAAGGAGCACACATGAATCCGACGGGGTAGCACCACTGGATTGTTAACTGACAGACCAGCAGAGAAGAGGGAAACGACAAGACAATAACTCTAGAATTGTGCAAAACCAAATATCGAAAAAAAATCCTGTAATGAAAATGGCGCTAATTCAAATTTAAAAAAAAAAAAAAAAAAAAAAGGTTTGTTTGATTTTTTTTTTTTTTTTTTTTTTTTTTTTTTTTTTTTTTTTTTTTTTTTTTTTTTTTCTCCTTCCTTCCACGGGGTGGTTGTTCGAGTGATTCGATAATCCACCTATTTGTAAAAGTGTAATGGAAACACTTCCTGCAAATTTCCATGCCTGCGGCAGCGCTGGATATAACGCAGCCGGTCAGTCCGGATCTTCAAAATCTAGTTTGTTATTTTTAGACTTGTTAATATGAGGTAGCTGTGCTATAGCACTTTTTTTATCATCATACATTACATGCTGGTTTTACCTCTGAATAAATATTTGAATGATCTATTTTCTCAACAGCTGTAACGGCAATCGCAAAATGTTTTAGTCCATTTTCTTAATTGTTTTGAAGAGAAGTGAAGATGCGAAGAGTTACAAGAATTACACTTAATTGAAAAACACTGTTTAATGGAAACACAGACCCTCTGCAGTGCCAACTTTATTAAACTTTCAGAGATTTGATTTTCTTTGGAAACAAAAGTGTAATGGAAACGCAGCTGTGTACTCCATGGCTGATGAGACGCAGGTGGAACAGAGAAAACCAACTAGATGTTAACGCACTAGGAAACGGATTTTCAAAATAAAACAGGAAATAAGTCATGGAAACTAGGCCAAACCTAAATAACCAAGTTAAACCTGTAGAGAAACTCTAGCAAATACACCTTTTCTGTCTTCATCTTCTCTTCTAACTGTCTAACAGACAGAACTAACTGAATCTAATCCTAGTCTGATTTGTACTTTTCTATTTAAGGTGATTCTTGATGTTTTCAGCTCACACTTTTGTAGTATGCCAAAACCCAAAGGCAGTTCCAGTCTCCTTCTACGTTTTGGCTCGATTGTGTTCCTCTTGTGAGACGCTTTGGAAAAAGTGTCTAAAGCCCAAGTTTGTAAACTTTAAGTATGAAATGCTAAGAATGATTTAAAAAAAAAAAAAAAATCTTTATCTGGAAAAACAGTCTATCAGTCCTTTCTTTCTTTGTCATGTTTTCTATTTAATTTTCTGTCTTAAATCATCTCATTTGTTTCCATGCAACACCTGTCACTGGGTCTCACAAAGTGTATATGTGAAACCAGCCGGAAGCGCAGTTGGCTGACATTTGTAAATCCCCTGCAAGCAGTGGCGAAACAAAGAGCAAATGGACCCGAAGTTCTCTGGTTTTTATGTTCAGCCTCCCTCTCCTGAATGCACTGCATGCATTTCTGTGACATCACTCTTATAATCGCATACGGCTTTGGTGTCGTAAATAGGCATGTCAAACAGATGCTGAATGTGATTACCATCCTCTTCGATCTCCCCAGCACGTGGATTTGTGTTATGTTAATTGAGCACAATTTGTTCCTGAAGTGCACGTATGCCAGGGGTTTAAACTGGGGTGGGGCTGCAGTAAACACCCTTCAGACCACCACATTTGTTTCTTCACAGGACAAAAAAACCTTTTGTCCCGTGTTTGCTGATGTGGCAAGAAGTCATTGCCGGATTATAGCGATGAAAACAAAGGACAAATGCTGAAAGGGAAAAAAAAAAAACAAACAAACATGCTGCAACAGACCTTTATGTTTAGGCTGAGAAGCAGATCATAGTGTACTCTGGTTAACGGTGATGATTTTTTCTCTATTTACTTTCTCCTCACAAATAGTACTCCAGTTGTGCTTATGTCTGCTCCGTGTTGAAATGAACTTAAATCAAGTGTGACGAGTTTCTTGCCTGTGTGACTAAGGTATCAGTATTTCTATTGTAAGTAGCAGTGTTGTTCTTGTAGACACTGAAGTCATTCACCTCTTAAGATTAAATACACAGCAGACATGACCCGTGTGTGTGTGTGTGTGTGTGTGTGTGTGTGTGTGTGTGTGTGTGTGTGTGTGTGTGTGTGTGTGTGTGTGTGTGTGTGTGTGTGTGTGTGTGTGTGTGTGTGTGTGTGTGTGTGTGTGTGTGTGTGTGTGTGTGTGTGTGTGTGTGTGTGTGTGTGTGTGTGTGTGTCACTCCTGACTCAACAGCTTCCGAATAATATCACACCACACACAGTATACGTCACGAGTAAACACACCTGTCCAATATCAGTAAAATATAAATTTTTATGCCATAATTACAACAGAAGCTGGAAAACAGACTGCAGAAGGAATTTTCACCAGTCTTGTATAGGGACTATATGGCTTACAAAAAAACATCCTTTTGACATCTATTTCATGAGACGAAGCGTGTTTGTGTGTGTGTGTTCGTGTGTGTGTGGTTTACTGAGTGACAAGTTCCACTCAATCTACAAAAGACACCAAAGCGGTTCTGACATAAAACGCATTAGTTTGTAAGTCATGCTATGTGTCATGTTTTTGACATGAAACATGTCATCTTTTCCATGAGTGCAATCGTTTCCTTTTTGTGTCTGCTTCACTTGCACAAGCCGCACTGTCAGTCCTCCTCAGAGTGGAAGTCGTGGAAGTGGAAGTCCTGCACACACACATCTGAATAGTCTTTCTGCTGCTCTGTGCTGGTGTGATCCTGCCCGTCCTTTAAAATCTATCTGAGACACATTCAGTTTTGTTCCCGTCTTTGTTGCATAACAGTCAAGCTGATGCATTTGACTTTTATCAAGCTTCTGAGGACTTGAGCAATTTTTAGCAAATTTGTTTTAATGTAAATCCAGAGGTAATCATGATGTCACGTCAAAGTGCCATCTTCTGCACACATGCAGGCCCACGTCATCACACTGCCACCTCTGTGCTACAGTGTTGGGGCTTTTCGACCCACTCGAAATGGGTGCTAGAGCCAGTTCCAAATGGGTTCTACATAAAACTGGCTTTTTTTTTCTTTTTTTTTTTTTTCCACTGGGGGAAAAAAAAAGTGTGATCAACCAAAGCCACTAATGTTTTAACACTTGCACAGCAGAGATTCAACAAAGCAAAACGGTGACGGCGATGAAGTGCCAGTTGCATCCTCAAACTGTGCTTAGTGTCCCTCTGACCCCGCCTTTGTAACGGTGGAGGTGGAACTGAGTCTGACAGGGATTTTTGTCGTTTTCTGAAGGCGTCAATCAGTCCTTTTTATGTTGCAAAAAAGGAGGAGAGAATTCCGATGAAACATCTTATAAGCTTTTAGTCTTTTCAAAAACAACTCTCTTTTTCCCCCTTTTGTGCAAAACTGAGTGAGGAACCATCAATGGTGAGCAAATCACAAAGGTAGCAGTTTTTTTTTTTTTGCTGCTCCTGTGGTCAAAAACAGCCCTCTAACTATTCATCAAAACCCAATGTTCCCTCACCCTTCCACTTTACATCCATTTTACACCATAAGTGCTGTTTCCACCTCTCTGTCAGGCTTCTCCCACTGTCCCTTGACAGCTTTCTCTCTGCATGGATACACAGACAATGTGCTGTTTGCAGTCCATTTCTGCGAGGTGGCTGGCGCTGTAATGTAGGTAAAGGTCAGTGCAGTCCGAGGTGGATGCACTGCTGGGGAAAAGGTCATTCCCAACTGAGAAAGGAGCAAAGTGCATCTGCTGATTTCAGGGCCACTGGCAGAGCCTTTGAGACGCTGGAGAGCAACATGGAGCAGGAGATGGTGAATAGGTTGACACGCCGCAGACGTGATGTCCTGTGGAGACGAGTTCATGAGCTGGAGCTGGAGGTGGTGACACTGGGAGTCGGGGCATGAATAAATAAAATCAAATGAAATTTAAATATATTTTAGCTGTGCGTGCGTGCGTGCGTGCGTGCGTGCGTGCGCGTGCGTGCATACACACACCCATCTGTGCTCCAGCTCAGCGCATTACCGGGAGGTTTCCTGTTCTACAGGTTTATCATCCTGTGTGGGTTTGTTCATCTTCTAATGAAGTCATCTCAAGCCTGCAAGGAGATAAGTCAGGCGAGCAGGTGGAAGGTAAAAAGACATAAATAAAGATTGGTGTAAAAAGGAGAGAGGCAGGCAGGTAGGCTGTAACAGAGAAACGGTGTGAAATGGCAGAAAGAAAGAGGTGTACAGGGGAGGGAAAAAAATGCAAGGAGAGAGAAATAACAGCAGTCAAGTATTGTGATGGGGTGAAGAAAGCGAAGTAGAGAAAGCAAGTGAGCACTGCGCTGCGTGTCATTGGCCCCCTGGCATGAACAATCCATCTCGAATTGATCTTCCAGCTCGGCCCAGCAGGGCATTCTGAATCAATCTCAAATTGATCTCTATGCCAGAGGTCGGGAAAACTAGCAGTGGAGCTTATCAGAAATATAGTGGTGCTGGGAGGATCTGACAGGGAAACTTATCACGCTGCACAACAGGAAATGGGCTCTGAGCCCCCAGGACAGCATGAGGACGAGGCTGCTCACTCTGCACGCACACACACACACACACACACACACACACACACACATAGTCAATGTCTCTGCATGTACCCAACACTACCATGCACTGACACATGCTCCCCAATGTGCAGCGCTGTTCAGGGACAGAGTGGTGTGCATAGACGCAGAAACACACACACACACACACACACACATCCCAGGTGTCATTACGCACCTACAGGCTACCTTGAAAAATATAAAATTTGTCGGCGCATTATATGTCAATATGTTTTAAGTTAGACAGGTTAGGTTTTGAGGTCTGGAGCTTTTAGTGACTTATCACACACTTAACGTGACCTCAGCAAGGCTGTGTGTGCGAACGCCCCGAGGACGGACGATCAATAGCAGCTTGCTCTGAGACGTCGGCTTAGGGGAGCAACTTGGCTCTCCAGGCTAAGTAGAAAACAAAACTAAACAGACAATCGTTGAAAAGTAGAGCTCCGTTGGTATTCTTTCCCAACTCCAGTTTATGATATTTGCAATTTCTGAATTTGACTGTCTCATTTTTTCTTTCTCTAATTTACAGCTTAAAACATTTCTCTAATTTTTGTTTAGGTTAGAGCAATTTTTTTTTTTTTTTTTTAAATGACTGAAAATCTAAAATGAAAGTACTTAAAGTTACAGGACCGTCATGAAGTATATGAGCTTCTTAACCATATTGAAACATTTAAAGTTTGTAGACTATTATTATTATTATCATTATTATTATTGCCTAGATGAAGCCAGTGCTCCCATTTATTTTTCTAAGGAAATCTGGGCTTTGCAGTACTTTCACTCACTCACTCACTCACTCACTCACTCACTCACTCACTCACTCACTCACTCACTCACTCACACAAACTGCCCAGGTGACCGCAGTGAAACTGAAAGTAACTTTATGTAGTGCAAGTAGGGACCACAGCACTTTGAAAACTAAGAGTTCTTTAATGGCGGAGGAAGCTGCAGAATGACACACAGATAGGATAGGGGAAGCAATAAAAGCAGTGAGTGGATGAGGGTAAGTAGTAGGAGTGATGAGAGGACGGGTGTGTTTGAGCATGTCAGCATTCAGGAGGCAGCAGGAGAGTCTTTTCTGTGGATGGGACCGGAAAAGTTCTCTGTCAGCACAGAGGGGTAATGGGGGTTAGCAAGGTGAAAACGGGGGAGTGAAACTAAGCATGTGAGTTTATATAAAAAAAAAAAAAAAAAAAAATTGTGACTGCGTGGGCGCAATGGGCGCTATCGGTGACTCTAGAGACCTTCACTATTTCAGAGTAATAACTATAAGCACATACTCTGATCACCCATAACGATAAAACCACTGTTCAAGAAAACGTCTCTGATTATGACATTTCAACAACAGCTGTCAAGGGTTGGAAATGCACTATATGGCTAAAAGTATTGGCTCACCTGCCCTGACTTGCGTATGAACTTACGTGACATCCCATTCCTAATCCATAGGGTTCAATATGACATTGTTGACCATTCTTCCTGAAGTGCATTTGTGAGGTCACACTGATGTGGGACAGAAGTCCTGGTTCTCAGTCTCCGCTCTAATTCATCCCAAAGGGGTTCTGTCGGGTTGAGGTCAGGACTCTGCAGGCCAGTCAAGTTCATCCACACCAGACTCTGTCATCCAGGTCTTTATGGATCTGCTTTGTGCACAGTCATGTCGGAAGAGGAAGGGCCCAGCTCCAGACTGTTCCCACAAAGGAGCATGGAATTGTCAAAAATGTCTTGGTATGCTGATGCGTTTAGAGTTCCTTTCACTGGAACTAAGGGTCCAAGCCCAGCTCCTGAAAAACAACCCCACACCATGATCCCCCCCCTCCACCAAACTTTACACTTGGAACAATGGAGTCAGACAAGTACCATTGTCCTGGCAACCGCCAAACCCAGACTGGTCCATCAGATTTTCAGATAGAAAAGTGCAATTCATCACTCCAGAAAACACATCTGCTGACCACGCTCTGTCAGTTCACGTGTTCTACCACTTCGTGGCTGAGTTCCTTTCATTCCCAAAAACTTCCATGTTCTTATTATACAGCTGACCGTTTACTGTGGAATATTTAGGAGCGAGGAAATTTCCCGACTGCATTTGTTGCACAGGTGGCATCCTATCACAGTTCCACGCTGGAATTCACTGAGCTCCTGAGATCCACCCATTCTTTCACAAATACTAGTAATCTCTGTCTGAATGCCAAGGTGCTTGATTTTATACACCTGTGGCCACGGAAGTGATTGGAACACCTGATTCTGATTATGTGGATGGGTGACGAACACTTTTGGCAATATAGTGTACTTGGCAGCAAATGAGCATTCAGTACTCGGATTTTATAAAATGTATAAAGGAGTAAAGAGTCAGGATGACAGTGTTTTTGTAGTGTTTTGATACTTTCTAGAAATATCCCTGGAAGAACCACCGGTGGACCTGTGACGGAGTATCAGCCACCAAAGCTGCCCAGTGGGCTGTCCAATCCCACAGAGGAGCTGCTGCAGTTCAAACTGGGAAAAAGAGCTCAGAGCACATCTGCACATCAGAATGCATCTGTAGTGATTATTTGAGCCCCAGTGCAGAACCATGAAGGTCTTGAAGGAAATCCACATCGGGCAAATTTTCATTATTTTGGAAAGAGACGCACATTGACACGTAGCACTTGCATGGTCATCCATGCAAACCACTTACACCTACAGCATTTTATAGGAATGCTATTCTCCAAGGTCAAGGTTTCATTCAGTAGCAACATGTGTCCTTTAAACGTGTCGGAAAAAAACAGATCAGGGGTGGTTTTGTGAACAAGATAAAGAGTTTGAGGCGCTGACTTGGCTATAAATTCCCCAAAGCTCAATTCAATAACGATCACACACGCCTTACAGTCTTGACTTGCAGCTTTACTCTTTTTTCCTGCAGTCTCACCTGCGACGTTCACAGATGAATGCCTCTCGGATATCTGTTGGGGAAAAAAAAAAAAAAAAAAAAAAAGAATCCCAACCTTTCTCCACCAAAACCATCTAAACACTGGTTTAGAATAGGATCTTTAGTGAGAGTATTTATTCCTTCACCCATACCTATTACACAAAATACTCTGTAAATGTTAACACTGAAACAGATGTATTATAAAAACGGCTCCGTCAGAAACTGGATCACATTTCCCGCTTGAAGATTTCATGGTAGAAGTGCTGGGCTGTTGGTGCTGTCAACTTGGAAAGCAAAAGACATGCCAGCTGTGTATGCGTGATTGTGTTCAGCCACACGAACAGGCTGCACGAAACTGTGTGGATTAATAACTGAAAAGACCCAAATGTGCGTTTTTGTTTTGTTTTTACCCGGCGTGGAAGTTTACACGCATACACTCGATTCTGCTTTATACATCTCACTAACTGTGGAACTGTGAGTGTATAAACATTTTTCTGTGCGTGCACATAATTTGAACGTCAGGAGTTTTTCCTGTTATTTCCCTCCAGGCATCTCTGCTTTCTTTGCTCCAGTGGAGAAAGCCAATTCATGAGTGAAATTCTTTTTTTTTTTTTTTTGCTGAAGTCTAAAGATGTACAGATGCATCTCAACTTGGTTCTCACTGCATCGGGGGATTTGGCAACGATTTCAACCACTACTCAGAGTTTATATCGTACAAAAAGTGTTATGTTACACATACAGTCAGGAAATTCGCCTTGTTGCCATGTCTGAGGACACAGTGACGGAGTGTCAGTATAACTCCCAGGAGGGGCTACACGGAGAAAAATCTCCGCTGAGATATTCATAAACGTATACCAACACATCAATATACCATGAAGCGTGAAATGATTAACTTTCTGGAAAATCAATTAGAAAATGTGGAATTGTTAAAAGAACTGAAGGGGTGTGTTATGCACCATACCAGAAAATAAAACGCAAAACATGTTGGTGATTAATCAATGTAAGAAATAAAATAAATAAAAAGTGGTAATCAATACTGTCATTAGCCAATCCTTGTCACTGATTTATAACATGTCCCTTGAGTATACTTCAAGCGGCAGGTATTGTAGTGTAAATCCTATAAATCTCACTCCCCTGAAAAGGTCTCAAGTGAATCGGTGTGGGAACGGCGATGAATAATTAGTGGACTCGGGTTCACTTTTTTTTTTTTTTTTTTTTTTTTTACAGTCATCAGACCTCGTTGATTCTATACAAGCTGTATGAAAACGTGTCTAAAGGCTGCACAAGCGCCACCTTTTTATTTTACCGTATTTGGACGTTTCTGCGTCTTGTCAGTTTCCGTCTCTGTCAAAAAGGTACCAGATACACGGAGGACGTTGACAGACCCCGGCAGATGTTAGCCGAGACCCAAGTGCCGTCCGGAGAGGACCACAGCGCGCAGTCTACAGTTGACTCTGCAAATGTCAGTCCTGTCGATCACAGTTGAAAACAAAAAATAGTCCTCATGAGGGTGTTTCTGAATGGCAGCTTATTATTTGTCTGTGATATCCTCCCAAATTTCACTTCCTCTCCTGATGGCTTTCTGTTCTCAATCTCTCTGACACACACACACACACATATACACACACACACACACATCTTGTGGCAGCACCTTGTCTTTTTTACTTTAGGTTTAGAGTAAACGAGTTAATATTAGCTCTGTGAAATTATGCTGCTCTTCCATGCAGCTGTGCCAACGCGACTTTTAGCTTTTAATACCTCAGTAATTTCAGGACAACGACATTGTTTGAGAAAATGATGCAGGGACTTGTAAGAATAGAAAAGGCTCGGAAGGATTAATTACTCCTGGCAGCCTTGGGTAACCTTTCATCTTGGTACTTCAAGAGCGTTCTGACGAGGACCGTGTCAGGAGAAGAGTGCTGATAATTCTCAAAGGGGTTGTGGGTGCAGGGCGCTCTCTGAACACTTAAGATGTTACTTGTCGTCTCGTAGCGTAACGCTCCTAATTGGCGCTAAATATCGTAGCCTCTGAAATTTCCAGTCTCTGTCACCAGTGTGACCATCAGATTTTTATGAATGGCAGCATGTACGCGGAGGGATGTGCACCTCATCACTGTCAAGCTGATTACATGTTAACCAGCTTTTTTTTTTTTTTTTTTTTTTTTTTTTTTTTTTTTTTTTTTCCAAAGGCATTTAAAAGGAAAAACTGATTTAAAAAAAAAAAAAAGCATAATTTGCTCATTTTGTTATGAACTGAGCTGTGCAGATGGTCTTAAGTCATGCAGAGGAATCAGGCTTATGCCACTATAAACACTGCCTCCAGGGGGATTAGGCCACACTGCCACTCTCAGGGAGGACTGTTTCCACCTCTAATGCACATGCAGCCAAATCCACACTTATCCGCACATGCATGTATACACTGCGTTTAATATGCTCCTACAAACGAACGTGTAACACAAAAGAAAAGGGCTGTTTTTACTAAACATTGCTATTTATTAACATTTTCTGGTAGTAGGAGGTAAATGAGTAATTGCAACAAGAGTTTTTGGTGGTTTTAACTGCAGCAGACACCTGTGCTGTAAAATCACCTAATTCAAAAAGCAGACGGTGTTAATCTTTTGTTTGATCAGTCCACACGCCTGTCCTGTCCTTGGCTCCCCCTTCATACCTTCTGCATTATCACTCTGCTTCCTCTCATTTGTGTTCCTTTTGAATATTTTAAGTGTTTCAAAGCTTCTTGCTGGATTTATTTGGAATCTTTTCAACTGCCTTTAGATGTACGATCAAAGTCCTGCAGTAAATTACAACACGACTTGGTTGTTACAGGATTTAATGACGCCGCTTCTGTCTCTTGTGACCCCTCTCTTTCTTTCTCTCTCTCTCTCTCGCACACAAATAAAAAGGAAAAATAAATAAATCAAAAAGTCTCTTTGCCAAGTTAAAACCTGACAAGCTTACTTCCGACTGGCTAATCAGACTTCAGACCTCAGTCCGGCCACAGCCAATCCTTCGACCCATCGCATCGGTCAGGAGCGTCCCCGGCCCGACGGTTGTAGGACAATTAAACTCATTTCTCTCAATTGTCTGTTTAACGAACACTTCACTCCCCCTTTCTATTCCCGTTACCTTTTATTCTGTCCACTCTGGCTTAAGAGCTCTGGCAAGGTGGTCTCCTTCTGAATATGAGTGCGAGTTTACACTGATGAGCACATTCATGAAGGAGAATGATTCAGAAGAACGATTTGAGAGCGAGATAAAGAGTCTCATATACTCTTGTATATGACGCTCTTCATAGAATCTCCTGCTCCTCCCTGATGAGAGCCCACTGTCTGACACGTACTGCCTGTTAGGATCCATCTCAACTGCCGCCCGTTCAGTTCCTTATTGATGCCACAGCAGTCCCCAGCTCCTCTCTGTCAATGTGCTGCACTCCTGCTCCTCTTTTTGATTGTGACGGTGCAATCAAACCTAAAGGGCTGTCAGTTATTCACAAAAAGGAGGAGGGATGAGTAAAGTCTAACGCATAACCCTAACCTGCGCGCCGCCGTTTCTCAGCCTGAATAAATCGCACTCGGAGTGTTATTTAACCTTCAAGCATGTAGGGTATAGATGTATGAGCTTCTTGGGCTACCATCACTCCGCAGGCCTCTGGGACGGGTGGTAATGGATTTGCTGGAGCAGATTTCACAGTGATGCGTTATTGATCGTCTGTCCAACACGTGTCATTGATTAACGAAGTGGAGTGTGTGATCGCTGCATGTTTAAGTAAGTTCTTGGGATTTAATAAAGATGTTCTTCGTCAAGTTCCCTGAAGATGAAGTGTGTGTGTGTGGGGTGGGGGGGGGGTGGCTGAATTTATCATTCTACAGGTAATGTTATGATTTAAAATTCATCATGTAATAGATCAGGTGAGAGATCGTTAACAAATAAATCATCCACATGAGGACGTAAAATAATATCGGATTTGAAAATCTATATTACCACGAAGCAGCCATGCTTCTTGGTCTGCAATATTACTTCCAACAGAACAAGAGAGCTGTGCAAAAGGTAAAGAAAGTGGCTGCTTCTCTATGAAACGCACACAACGTATGTGAAATGAATAGAAATGATCCCCATGTGCAAAGTTGTCCACTAAGTGAAATGCACATTTAAAACTAACCATGCATACAGTTGCATATGCAGTTGTCTCAGTTGTTGTGCACCAACCTAAAGTTGGTGGTGTGATTCCTGGCCTTGTAGTCCATGTGTCTAAGTGTCCTTGGGTAAGACACTAGATCCCACGCATGGACCGTATAAAACAACGGTCGAAGCATTCGGTCACATGACGCATTGGTTTCTGAAAACCGGTTTTGAAGCCTGTTTTGCTTCCTCGATGCAGAAATGCAGAGTGACAGTCTTGTTTAGCCGGTGTTGGTTAGCAGAAACGGGCGGTTGCGTCGCTAAGCGCCGCAGCATGACTATTACGGATGGGGAAGGGATGGCGGCCAGTTGGCTGAGTCGACTGTCAGTCAATCATATTAGAAATAACTGTAATGCTTTATATAATCTCTCCTGGCATGGTGCAAAAAAATGCACCCCCCTCAGAGTTGTCATGGATGTGAAATCAAACTATTTAGACCAAAACGGTTATTTCTGCACTAAAGTTGGGCATTTTAATATGGGAGTGAATGGAGATCGACTCTCTTTTGGAGCCAGCCTCTGTCAGTCGAGGAACTGCGACTAAATGTAGTTACACAAGACTCGATGCAGAAGTGGAACGGTTGGCGCTTGGTCCCACATTGTTAATCGTAGTTTAATTATGTGTATAAGAGGAAAAAAAACTCTGTAGACTGAATAGGAAAGAAATCTGTGTAGATCTCTACAGCCTGAGAGAGTCTTGTGTGTGTGTGTGGGTGTGTGTGTGTGTGTGTGTGTGTGGTGTGTGTGTGGGGGGGGGGGGGTGATTTGTAGTGTAAAAGTGCTCTGAGTGATCATTAAGGCCAGAAAAACATTATATAAATATACTCTCTTTAGCTGCGTATCCATGTGTAATACAGCCAGATGAACCATAGTTGCATTTTACAAGAAAACAAAAGGGGAAGCTAAGAAAAGTAAACTGTAAGTGGAATGGAGAGACGAACATCAACAGTGATTAAATGAAAGGAAAAGAGGGAGTAGATTAGCTCAATCTGTCCTTAGTGTCCGAGAGGGCGAATGAGCCGCCCGCGCCCCGTTCACCTTCCCCTCCTCCCCCATCATAGCCTCACTGCTCTCGTACTCATCGTGGTCACTTGCGACATCCCATGGTCTCTGTCTTCTGTCTCTCCTATAATTTTCTAGTTCGTGAAAATTCTCCCTTTTTATGTTTTCTAAATTTTTTCTTACAAGCCAAGAGGAGGGAAAAGAAATCCCTCTGCACAGTTTTTACACACATAATCTCATTTCTTCTTAAGTGCCTGCTGTTTTCAGTCTCGCTGTGTAGGTGTTGGTTTCAATGTGCTTTTTCTTGATTACTTTGCAGAGTTTTGTTCACCATACAGCGCATTTCGTGATCACTGAAAAGTAGGCCATGTAGCTAGCAATTACTTGCCCTAAATTGTCATAATAAATTCGCCAAACGTGAATTTTCCATATATCTGTAAAAGTCTGTAACAGGATGCAATATACACCACAGTACATCGATGACATGAAGTGATGCTGGCAAGCAAGGAAGCCTGGAACTGTACAGTATAAAATAATAATATTAAACTGCCATGGACACTGCACACTGCCTCTTATGAAATCCCCCTAAAATTTTCCAAAGCTGGGATCATACAAGGCATTTCCTTCTCTATAATCCAACAGCTTTGGTCTAAGGTTTCATTAGCTGTATTTTTAACATGCCTCATTGTACTTCATTTTTACACACCACATTGAAACAGTCCTTTTTGACCTTTGTCTTTCTATCACAAATGATAAGAAGCTCGGGGAGTCACATTAAGAGGACGTTAAGAGGCAATGACACCCAGAGGGAACATAAAAAGGCCTATAATCATCTAAAGTCTTTTGTGTTGGTCAGTGAAATCCTCACTTGAAAATAAATCCTCATCATTATTTCACTTTCCAAACCAGCAGAATCTCTTACAATCTGTTAAACTACGTCTTCCTGCTGGGTAATTGTATGTTTGTCAGATAGGTAGTTCCCTAGCCTTAGGCATTAGCTCTGGGTGTCCTTGGCGTCCAAGGGCGGTCTATTCTTTCTAATAATGGAGATCATAAAATTGAATAAAAATTTTGTGTTATACGTTTTAAAAGCCAGCCAGTTGAAATGACTAAAACGCACATCTTTGTTTACCTCTTAAATAACTTAAATGAACTATGTCATCGGAAAATGCAAAGATTTCTGGGCTGGGCCAAGCCTGCAGTGTTTCAAAACCTTCAATATGTGCAACGTTGCAAATTTGATAAATTCAAAAGGCACGGCTGTCTTAGAGTTAACCTTAGATTCTTTTAATTCTAGGGATTTACCTATTAGGAAATAAAAATAAATCATCTGGTCCTCATCTGCACTTAAAATATCCAGTTGCAACTGAAGATAAATGTATAGCATTGGTTGCTGTGTTTAATCAGTTACCAAAAACTGAGAAAACGCAGATAAAGTGTGTGGAAAAACTAATTAAACCCATAATTTAATAGCTCCTAGAACAACCCTTAGTAGTAATAACTAGTAGGAATATTCATTTTCTGTGTGACATTCAGTCTCTCGCGTTATTGTGGAGGGCACTCTTCTTTCCAAAATGCACACACTTGAATGTTTAAATCAGACTTTTAGTAAATCCAACTTTGCTACTTAACCATATTCACTTTGTGACAAACGGTCCTCTAGACATTTATCCTGATTACAGTAATTTGCTTTTGTCTCAGGAGTCGGGGCTTGGTGTTCAGACTTATTAAAGAATTATTATAAAAGACTGCACAGTGAACAGCTTGCTCTATCTGCCTTTAATTGACTTATATGATGAGCTCCTGTGTTTGTAATCACCGAGCAGCAAAGAGGAAAGCAAATGCAAAACGCTGTCATCAAAGCAAAATAATTCAACGTACTTAAAAGTACAGAAATAACACTAAACCGAGCACTGGATAGAAGTCGTCGAATGGATTTCTGCGAGTGCTTTGTCTTTGTTAGAGGACAAACTGCACCACACAGCTCCTCGGCTGAGGAGAGCATGTGGAACATCACAGTGGCATGAAGATCCAGGGGTCATTGCACAGAAATGTCACAGACTCTAACTAATAAGGACGTTGAAGACACAGCAGCAAACTGTGGCTTAAATGACGACGTAAATGCACAAAAGCATGGGTTCATGCGTTTCTTGCTGTGCAACATATGCAAACCGAGTGCAAGTTTAAAGTCCTCTCTATGGATTCGTCCGTGTAAAGGAAATAAAAGGGTAGCTACTCTGTGAGGTCCTCGGATTGTTTTAGTTCATAGCTCCATTTATGGCACGTTGCATTGCGTATTAATGGATTTGTGGGACTAGCACCATATGTTATTAATGGTGAAACTGTCATCTTGTTAGGACCAGCGAGCTGCTATCAGAAGGACGTGAGTTCATGACAGAATTCCTGATGCTTACTCGGCGTGTGCGGAGAAAACAATCACTGGTCTGTGCTGGTCATCATGAGATGTGGTGTTCATTTTTGAGCATTACAAATTCTTATTTATGGTGTTGATGGAGATGTAATCCTGCTCTGCCGTTTCTATTTACTTATACATGAAGTTCTGCTGGCTGGTTGCTGCAGGGACACGTTGTATTAGAGTTGCACAGATTGGCAAGAGAGAGATGTGGTTTGTCAGCGTTTTTTCCTTTTTCATTTTATTATCAGAAGCTTCCAATTGTAGGAAATGTAATCGTGTGTTCATTTTATATTCATTTGTTTCTACTCTGTTTATACAGAAGACCACAATAGCAATTATATTTTTTTTACTGAGTTTTTTTATTAGGTGTCTGGAATTTATTGATGAGCTGGTGAACTTAAATTTTCTTTGGCCATTACCAAAGCTACCAAAGCTTGAGATGAAGCAGGAAAAAGGGATGGATGGATGGATGGATGGATGGATGGATGGATGGATGGATGGATGGATGGATGAAAAAATTGTGCCAACTAACATAATATAATATTACTTAATTTAAGATCTTACAAATATTTGTTCCCCTTTAAACTTTTAAAGGTGCAGTGTGTAAGATTGTAAGCCTAGTGAGAAGAAATAAGTGCAAAAATCACAAAAATGACGACTATGTATTTTCCTGCTGAGATATCTACCGAGTCAGCATGGCGTCTAGCCTTGCGCTGTTCAGTTTTGTAATACCGGTTTCGGCCATGTGTGGTGGTAGCGAGCAACACAGCAGCCTCAGTACAACATGACACCAAAAAGTTGCACGCTTTTCAGGCATACTTGAACCAAGCACCAACCATCTAACTTCCAGGCTGAGACCGAACCAAATGTTATTGCAGTTCCTCGACTGGCCACCATCTCAATCAATGCTGACTGAGATGTTGGCCAAAGCTAACTTTGATTGATACACGGGCGACATGCCCCGTACGAATTAAAAGAGGCTTTTCGGAAACTGATGGATCACCCTCAAGGGTAAATCTCAACTCTCTTTCATTGCTTTTTGTAAATATTAAAAGCCACTGGAGATTGATGACTGTTACACTTGCACTTTGCTGCTTCCAAAAATGTATCAATGAAGCTGCAGGGACAATGAGCTCTTTACCTGTTCTCTCGAGGGCTCCAAAAGCAGATGTGATGAATTAGAGCATAAGAACATCTGCTTCTTTCTCGATCTGTTCTTAAATCTTACTGCAGGTGCATCTTTTAAACAAAAACAGTTGTACAACTGTATCATTCAAATCAATTTAAGGTTATTTATATAGCACCTTTGAAACGCGAGTGCAGCTCAGAGTGCTTTACAGAATAAAACAAATCATGAAACGGCAACATATGACAGACGAAAGTAAACACAGGTTAAAAAAAATATTTAAAAAGTATAGTATTGACTAGTTTTGGTAAAACGTATTAAAAATGAATGAATTAATAAAATTAAGTTCTCAAGAAGGAAGGTTTTTTTTTTTTTTTGTTTAGACATAAAAACCATGAGAGAGTCATCATCATTTCCAACAGCTGCATTTACTCTAACATCAGTTAATGCTGCTGTTGCTGTTTTTACCACAAATGTCACCAGAGTCAAACATTCAAGAACAGGGAAAGAGCAAAATGCCATTCACTGTTTTACAGCCAATTACATTAAAATAGCATCTGTCAAGATTCTTCACCAGCTGAGCGACAATCTTAATAATTCACTTCAGGCAGTTTCAATAACACACACACACACACACACACACACACACACACACACACACACTTCACAGGTTTTTGCAAAGAAAAATCAATAATTCTGAGAAATGCTTTTTTCGTTCTTCAGTGGATGTCGGGTCTGTGTTCGGAGAAATCTCTGGAATGCAACTCGTCTTTTCCCACCATGCACAAAATACACACACACACACACACACACTCACAGGCACAATGAGCTGAGGTGATTTATAGCTAGGCACATCAAATGGATTGCTTTGGCACTTGAGAAATTATGAAAAGAAATTAATTAGCCTTTAGTGACCCTGCTGTCCATCTGGTTCTCTGTGTTCTGGCGCTCACTGCCTACGTTGCATGTAATTGCAGTTTAAATGGGCTGTGCTTACCTGTCAGAGATTTATCTTCACTAAATCCCATGAAAACACTGACATCCCGTCAGTACTGTAACACGGTGGCATTTGAATGACCCAACCATCATGAGTAAATGAACAACAAGATATATTTTATTTTTCATCAGATAAGTAACACATAATAAATATTTGCGACATGTTTACATAGCAAAATTTACACCAGGTTATTTTCAGCTGGTACTTCTGCCAATTTAAAATTTGCAAAGTTACATTGCATTTGGTATTTGCAAGTGGAAATGGTGTGTTTTAGTTGTACATAAAGAAGAAAAAAACAAAAGCAGCCATATAAGTTCCAGACCAGATAAACAATTTCAGTCATTCTTTTGTAAAGAAGACTCAGACACCAGCGGTTTTCAGTAGGTTGCAAATTACAGGTTGAAAAATAGATGTCAATAAATCTGACAAACTATACCTCAAAGCGTGACAGTAAAACTGAAACACCTCCAAGTTCATCTTACAACAGGGGGGGAAAAAAAGGCAAGTTGTTGTGAATGACAACTAAAACTTGTGTTTTCAGAAAAGAGGTGATTTAACAGATGATGGACACTGTCTGCCACAGTCATTTTATTCCTCGATAAAGAAGTGACTGTCAAAACAAAACCACTGAACAGACAGTAAGCAGCAGCTTAGTTCTCCCTCTGACGGTTTTGGTGGACGGCTGCTGTTTTCTGTGAAGAGAGGCTGAGCTGCTCGTCTCTGTACTCCTGTGTCCTTCTGTCACATGACTACTTAACTGACGCAGGATGCAAAAGACCAATTCACCAGAGAAGTCTTCTTAATTTCAGACCCAAAAAAGGATGATTAGGACATTTCACAAGGTTTGACTTAAAACAACCAAGAACAACTTGCAAATCGTCTTCTCTGTTTTGAAATAGGACAACAGGATGTAAATTGGATTGAAACGTGGTTTTGCATTTTCGGTAAGTGTGTCATTCAGACATAAGTACTCGTTATAAATTATTTTGAGGCTTCCTGTCCCTTAAGGTCTGCAAAACAGCTGGCATGAGACGGAGACAAGCCTATGAAAGCAAAGCTGGAGCAGATGTGATTACAGTCCACTCCAAAATAAGTGCACACTTCAGATCCACGCAGATACAGAGGTTTTATTTTAAGTTTTTATTGTTTTGTTTAATTTGTTTCTCTGTTCACCTGCACACACGTGTGTGTGTGTGTGTGTGTGTGTGTGTGTGTGTGTGTGTGTGGGTGGGGGTGGGGGTGGTGGTATTCACTTTGCTCCCCTGATGTTGTTTTGACAAAAACATTAATTTAATTCTTAGAAAGGAGCTGTGTTCAGTCAGTAGAATAACAAACCCCTTGAGAGGAACAGATAAGCAGATGGCAGAGGCCTTCAGTCAGTCAGATTCCTATATTAATACAGGAATGTTCTGAAAAGTGGCATCATCATTTAATATGAGGTAACAAGCAGCCAGAAATCTGTCAGAATGATGTTGGTGTGATATAATTAATTTATTACTCATACACATAACTACTTGTAATTTATGTTTTTATAATCAGTTTATTTTGTTCTTGTATTTGAAAGTGTCTGTAAACTATGTAGCGTCACCACTTTTTAAATGATAATTGTCTCGTTAGGGGCACAACCTCTGTTAAGAAGGAAAATTTAAGTAATATTGATATTTATCAGTCTATCATCTAAAGTTGTACATTCTCACCGGTAGGGATTTTACCATTATGGACAAAAGAAACGCGTGAAAAAACCAACTTAGTTGTGAGATTTAGTAACGGCATGTAATAGTGAAATTGTCAAATAAAAGTTATTTATTTATTTAATGGTGTCAATGATTATAGGATGGTGATAAACATAAAGGGGAATTAGGAAAATAAACAAACAAAATTAAATAAATAGACATTAAAAATGAAAACTATTAATGGGCTAAATAACCTGAAAAACTGTATTCTGGAAAAGTTGACAAGAACACAGCTGGATGTCAATAGTTTGATCAAATCTAGAACAGAAATTTGACAATTGATCAATTGATAACTGGATTAAACTGATTTGTGATGTCAACTCAAAATCACCTGCAGATCTTTTATAGTAACGGGAGGGGCGCCGTGGCACCACTTAGACCCTGCTGATGGAGGTGAAAGCCCAGCTGTCTCCTCCAGGGACCATCTCTGGCAGAGGCTGGTCGAGGGAGGTGACAGACCCGGTCCTGGTACAGAGAACCGCTCTGTAGCAGGACTCGGCTGTTTCTCTACAGGATGAGAGGCTTGTGCAGGCGTTGGGTTGATCAAGCAGCCGATGGAAAACTATGTTTGGTTAAGCCGCCCTGAAAATAATCATGAATTGTCACTAAAACATCGGCATATTGAGTTTAAGTGAAGTCACAAACTTTGATTAACTTAATCAAAGCAGTTTCTCTTTTCCAGCAGGATGTGTGTCTGCAACTAAAGGAAAAAGTTTGACTGTGTGTCCGTACAGCCTTTATATGCCCGGGTTGCCGTGGCAACGCTAGTTCTGGCTTTTAGCGGGTCCTACAATCCTTGTAACTCCTTGTTGGGTCCGTGCATGCTTCCTTTAGCAGACTGCGATAGTCACAGCCTGGTGCTGAGAAACACAGAACTCTGAACGCCTGGATCTCATTGTTAAAAAGGTTAATTTGAAATTATAGGAATAAATGTCATGTGAAGATTCCAGAGCCCAGGTTCACGACAACTATCAGGATGTAATTCCAAAATGATTTAATTTCAAAAGCAAATGAGAAAACAATGGCATAATAAACACAGCAAACAACATGGAAGGATGGACGGGTAGATGTTTTGTTTTATATCATACAGGGAGCTGGTTTTATGTTTTTGTCTCATTTTTGTTTTGCGGTGTATTTTTAATGCTTTATTCTGTTTCTTCTTGCGTTTACTGAATTTTTATGTAATATTTTCACCAAAGATGTGCGTGTCCGGGTTTGTGTTCTATATTTTTATTGGATTTTGCAAAATGATACATTTTCTTTCTTGGGGCGCCGGTCGGCTCTGCAGTGTCAAAGTCTTTCAGCTCATTGTTTTGGTTTTCTGGGCCACATCGAGGCCGTCTTTGTTCTGGTAGTGGTTGTCTTCCATCATGAGTGCAGACTTAGGCTCCAGGAGACCAGTGATTTTCAGGATAAGAAAAAAAAAAAGACTGTTCAGTGTTGTATGTTCACTCTGAAGTTTACCTTGATGTAGTGGGACAGTGTTGTGGACTGTCCACTATCAGCCAAAATCAGAAAAAACAAAACCTTGGGGTGTGGTCATACATTTAAGGGTGTGGTCAGCCTAAACAGATATATATAATAGATAGAAGATCAAATGACAATGAAAATGAGTGAGTCAGCTGGACAGACGAGGAGACGAGGAGCCACATGGAGGGATTATTAGCGACTCATTGCAGGGATTTAGGAAGGAATGCTGAGGTCTGATGCAACAGAATGTGATCTTTCTGAAGCTTAGTGTCACTTTTCTCTCCTCCACTTCCTCTGGCCGGCTCTGCAGGTGCACTTCAACTACCAGCCCGTGTAACTTCACTGTCAAATCTTTGTGTGTCATCCACACGCACGCACGCACACACGCGCGCTGCACAGCTTTACTCCACAGCTTTACTCCACTAAGCTCACACATCGAGGTGTTCAGTGGGCGGTACAGTTGGAGCACAATCCAATTTCTGTGGATTTTCCACCTGGATGCTGCAGCAGAACAAATCCAGTGTTTTCTTTAAGGTTGGCTGGAGATCACGAACACTGTATTCTTTCCAGATGAACTGGTTGCAACATATTTCGACTCTCGCGCTATCACTAACCTTCTACGCATGCCTCATAAGTGAGCGGTGTAACCGTACAATTATAAAGCGCCTTGTGAATTTTTGCAGCCGCCTTACCAGCCACTTCCTCTGACTAATTCTCCACCTCTCCTGCAGGTCTGAGTTCAACCTGGACTACGACAACTACCATGAGGACTACTATGACAGGTACAGTCAGAAAGCTTAGTGTGGCAGCTCACACACTTTATTACTTGTCTGTGTGTCACAGACACACCTGTCACTCATCCTGTCTCCGTGTCACCAGTTGCTGCCCTGCAGGCAGGAGCTCGGTAGTCTCACTCACAAACCTGCAAAATACACATTTCCACATTCATGGACACACCGTAAACTGCATTCCCGTATTGCTTTGTAGAGGATACGTTTACATGGAGGGTGCAGTTCTGTCTGAGAAATGTTTGGCTTAAGTGTATCTGTTATGAGGTTTTTGGTGCTGGGAAGTCTAGATTTTAGATGTTGAAGTTTATTTAAGATATTTATTTTTGTTTGAATTTTACTTCGAGTTTAAAAGCATGCCTTGCTCACAAAAAAATAATGTACCTGTGGGGAAGATTAAAAAAGATTTAGAAAATATTCTTAGCGATATTTTAACATGCTGAGACATATCATCCACGTGGGGTTGCAAAATCTAAGGTGATGTATATTAAAAAAACAGAGATTGAAAAATTATATATTTAATTCTATTCAAAAATTATTAATCCCTGAAGGCAATTCATTGATGAGGACAGAGAAGAAAAATATTAAATATAAATGAAACTTAATACAAATAAGTGTACCCATCAAAACTCCTCACTTGTAGTTACATTTCTAAACCTTTTAAATTACAGATTACATTTTTAATTTCCTATAATCAAATGTTGGAGGCTTGATGGAGCCGATGTCTCCTAGTCTGTGAACGAGAGTTTACGTCACATTGACAAAGTATTATAGTCTCTCATTTCAGCACTTTATCCAAACAAAAAGTGGTTCCAGTGAAAAATCAGTGATAAACAAGACAATTCCTGTTACAGGTCTCTGTCAACTTAAAGGATTTTTTTTTTCAACTTTGACAGTATTGTTAGACACAAAAATTCAAATGAAGCGAGGGAGCGTCATGATGATTCTGCTCATCTAACGGCGTCGGTGTTAAAATAGCGGGGAAGTTGAATCTGCGCTGGGATTTTCAGAAACGAGCTCGGACTGATCTCTGACGAAATTATGGAAGGACTCCTCCCTGTGATAAACACTTTTTGTCTGCATTTCACTCGGGCTGCGCTCGCCTGTGCAATCCCTGTCAGAGCCCGTGTTAGGTGCGTATGATGTGTTGCACGCAGAGAAACTGCTGGTATTTTAATATGTCACTGTTTAATACCGCATTTTCAACTACTCTATTTTACTTGTGCATTTAAATGTGATCACAGTCACAGTATTCAGACCAAACTAAATAATTTACCAATTTAATGATCCAACAGTTATAATGTACCAACAAAAATGCACAAATAATGACAAGTTCAGCATGTACCGTACCTGAAAGGTAACTGGTCAGAGCAGCAAGAATTGAGATGTCCGTGCTGCAGCTCGGAGCAGCACAATTACAAGCCACTCTTTGTTTCTGGAAAACTATCTGTTGAATCCAAACTCTCTCATCACTGGATCCCTCTGAGGGCGGCTGCCGCTGCTCTCACGTGGGGACAATTTCAGTCTCATGAAAACTCACCTCCCTAAAAAATCAGGACGGAAGGTTGTCAGACACTAATTATCACGATATGAGTCTGATGCTAGAAGCAACACTTTCTGCTTTCCCGAAGACATTTGCACTGCTTCATCACATTGTAGCTGTTTAGTTGGTTTTTTTGTTGTTTTTTTTTTTACATTGATACCTGTCTGTTGGCAAGGAATTTAATTTCTACTGAAATTTAAGAGCACGTAGACACTTAAAATCAATCCACGTCAACGTTATACATCGGAAAAGATCTCCGTCAACAATGCACCATAAATATAATGAATCCATACTCTGCTGAAGAGTGTCTTTGTTGCAGGTTCATCTTATAATGGATTTTGTCCTGCCTATGTAGGCAGTTGCAGAGTTATTTAATGTAGGCTTTAAGAGCATAACGATTTATTTTGCCATGGATAAGAAAACACTGGCAGCGGCATCTCCATGATCTCCATCGTTACTAAGGCTCATCTTTTTTTGTCTTATAATAATCATATAATATATGACCATGATATAAGCTTGGCGAATCAGGGAAGGATGCGTAGTGACATAAATCATGAAGTGAATACGCTACATCGTGGTTTCTAAATGCTTTGGGAACGTCCGTCCGCATTAAAATGCAACAATACAAAAACGAAACTCAGATGTAGCTTAAATACGAGAATTGGAGCCCAGACAAACAATGTTTCTGTAAAAGGGAGAAAGATTTTTTTGTTAAAGTATGTAATGTGACACTTATCAGGTAATTATTGCCTCAGCAGTTCATCTCCAACGTTTGTGCGTCCTGCAAATGCAGCGGTCAGGTGAGCGTCACTCAGTGGAGTTTTCCCGGTCATCCAGGGATATGGCTCTGGGACCTCCTGCCGCAGCCTGGCTTAACTCATGACCCCTCCGGTCTGCACATGAATAACAGGAGGCAATGACTTTCCTCTCTCTAAACACACTCTCTCACACACACACATGCTCTGCATCTCATTCTGTCACTTTTTTTTCACATTGATGCCCAGGTGTATTAACTGTCAGCTTTTCTTATTTTTTTTATTTTTTTGTTTTGGATTTCATAGCTCTGCATTTTTCTGTCTTTGTTCTGTGGGGAACACTCAGCTGATTTTAAATTTGTTTGTAACACAGTACATAATTATTCCCCTTGCTGCTGGCTAACACCACCAACAGCTGTGTATGTGCACAACGTGCATGTGTGGGGAGAAATGGAATATTAATGTTTATATTCATGCCTCTGTGTGTGTGTGTGTGTGTGTGTGTGTGTGTGTGTGTGTGTGTGTGTGTGTGTGTGTGTGTGTGTGTGTGTGTGTGTGTGTCCACACCTGCATTTACGTGTCTTACTATGTTGTTTGGGCACATCAGTATATGGGGAAGGGAGAAATTAGTATTTTTGTCCTCGGTGCTCTTGTTCAAACACAAAAGTAAAGTGTCTTTCAGCACACAGATAACAACTCGAGCTGACAAAGCTGCTTTCCATGTGGGGTCTAATCCACAAAGACAAAAACCCTCACACACACACATTCACACACTTCTCTGTAATCCTCACTCGTCTGCTGCCTCTCATTGTCTGAACTTCCATTCTCTGGGATGACACTTGAAAGCCGGTGTAACATCACATTGTGTATCTGCCCCTGCAAACTGCTCTAAAGGACTCTAAACTCCCATAAGTCCATAGTCCCTGTGCGTCCGTGTTGCAGGCAATGCTCGGAGCCACTAAGCTTCCACACCTATGCTTTCCTAATGCACTTCATTCATCTGCATGTGGCGTCCTGATCTGTATGTATACCACGGATGTGTAAGGAACATAGCTGGCGCACAAATCTCTGTGCTAACTAGGGCAGCTTCACAGAAATACAACAAAACAGAAAACATTAAAAAATAAATATCTGGAAGCCCGGCTGTCTGAATGGCTGGATAACGGCTCAATCAGTAAATCTACTTTACAGTCAAACTCTTAAGTCCCTGCAGCTGACAGCTTGTCTCCTTGTTGTTGGCTTGTAATATACAGCAGGGGAGCCTTTCACTCTCCTGGATTTGCAGAAGCCATTTAGGCTGCGCTCAGACCGTCCTTGAGTTAAAAATTACCCCGATTGTGAATAGATCATGTTAGGTTGCTGATACTATGCAACCTTAATATTTAAAAAAAAAAAAATCGCAGAGTCCACGCTTCATTTCTGGCTGCAACAGCTAAACAGAAAAAAAAATAAAACAGTTGAGACGCAGTGATGACTGGTTGCTTTTGATCCCACCGTTCACCTGGTCCCTGGGTCGATATGTGCTGAGGTAATTCTTATTTTCAGTCACATGATTTCTGTTTTAGACTTGGACAAGGTGTCATTTCTGTAACCATTATAGGGGTTGACTGTGATGCCCCCTCTGTCACCTGCAGTACCAGCATGGAGGGGTGCTATTGATTGGTCCTGACAGAACCAATTACATTCAGTTACAGATAGAGACATGGAGCCATCCAAGGGGAGGAGGAAGGAGCGACAGGGAAACGCTTTCACTGTCTTGCTCTTTATTGAAATATATATATATATATATATATATATATATATATATATATATATATATATATATATATATATATATATATATATATAAAACAGATAATATAATTTTTCATTTGTTTGAGGTAGGTGTTCATGTAACTTTAAATTTTCAGTAAAAGAATATAATTTGTATTTTGATGTAAATCATAGACTTTATAAAATGAACTGTACAAACCCTCTATGGTGTCTAAATGTCTGAGTTTTTGAGCTCTTTTCGGGACATATGGGGGTCGTCATCCATCTAACGGTGCAGAAGTGAGAAAAGTTTCAGTTCCTCCAGGCTGGCTCCAAAAGCGAGTCAATTTCCTCTGTCCCCATGTTAAAATGTCCAACTTTACAGAGGAGATAAACATATTTACAGCCTGATTCATGAACACATTTTTGTCTGTTTTGATTTTGCTCACGTGACAACTTTGAGGGAGGTTGATTTTTTTTTTTTTTTTTTTTTTTTTTTTTTTTTTTTTTGATGGTGTAGAAAAGGGTGTAGAAAATGGATGGATGGATGACAAGTGTTGATTGACAGTTGGCTCAGCCAATGGCTAGCCATTATCACTTTCTCACCAGTCATGCTACAAATCTAAGCGAAGTATTTGCAAGTTTCTACAAAGCCAGCTTCCACTAAACGCAGCAGTAATTTTTTTTCCTCTGCAAACATCAGCCAGCAGCTCTGCAGCTATTTTGGTGGGGATTGAGCTGATAGTTGCAGCTAACTACGATCAATTTGGCCGTGTTCTGTTGACTTCTGCTCAACACAGCGACGCGCAGTATTAGGAAAGACGGGCTCCAAAACGACTCTTCAGAAATCTTCACAAAGCCATGGGTCACATGACTGATGCCTCGTCCGTTGTAATTAATCTATGGTTGCCATCCACCATCTTGACAGGTGGTGACTTATAATGTTAACTACTGTTACCTTTCATTCTGACCAAATCTTTGCATTCTTCCTAATTTAAACCAAATAAAACCAAAACGAAATATAAAAAGGGGACTACCAGACCTGAAACAAGGACCTGAGCTCTGACAGAACTACATTAGTCATCTGTCAATTGCCGCGGTCCAGTTGGGTGGCTCAGTTGGAGTAGCAGGCGGCTTCTCACCAGACTTTGCGCTTGGCCGAGGACCACTTCAGCCCCTAGCTTGGCCCCCGGCTACCAGCTCAGCTCGGCCAAAGTTAACCAGCTGCCATTGTACCCTGGCAAAGGCCGCTTTGACCCCTGGCAGCACCACGGGTCAAACCGCTGGGCTGGCCGAGCTGGCAGCCAATGGCAGCTGGTAGACTGGTGTTGGGGAGCAGACTCCAGATGAGCCTCCCCGCCCCCCCGCCGCACTCATTCACGCCTTCCACGGCAGTCTGTTAGTGCAGTTATTTTCTAGCATTTAATTCAAAGATCACATGTCAGTTTCCTGAAAAAAAAAAAAATGCTAATTTTACTTGATTAAGTACATAAAAAATTTACTCTTCAAATAATTTAATGGATGTGAATTCTAGCTATGGAAACTAAAACCCTTGTATTACACTTTGCTGTAAATATTTATGCTTGCTGATGGACATTTTAATATGGTGGTCAATAAATATTACCGCTGCTCCGGCAGCCTGGTGGTTGCCACGGTTGCTTCGCGGTGGGAACATCCCCCTTTGATTCCTAGATGCCAAATCGGTGTCTGGGGAAGACGTTTTGCTGTGGCGACCTCTCCATCAAAGGAGGGACATAGCAGAAACATGATTGCTTGCTTGGTCAATGAAACTCGACCTACTTTTGGAGCGCGCCCCTAGTGACCGTTTTAGGAACTGCATGTATTGACACTTCCACACTGACAACATAGCAACCTGAATGTAGGATGATTTTTTTTTTTTTTTTTTTTTTAAACAGTAAAGTGTTTTTTTTAATAAAATGCAACACATATATTCGTTATCTAAAGCAGACTAGTCATTAAATATTTTTGTACTCAAACATCTCTCTGTACTGAGCAGTTTTTCGTACTGTTTGATCCTTGTCACTTCATTAGTATTGCACTACGCCATGCATCAGCTTTATTTGACCGAACTTAAAAGTTTCCCTTTTGTGTTTGAAGAAATCACCACATTATAGCTTAGTGTAGTTTGAAAAGCTTTGCATTTCACAAAGAGGCTGTAAAGAGCTCAAAAGTTCTGCAGAACAATCGCTTTCTTTGCAGTCCAGCTCAATTTAGTCCCTTTCATCACAGTATGACTAAATGCATTGCTTCTGTTACTCTGTCAAGAATGGAGTCCTGCATTTATCACAGAAAGTGTCTCCCAAAAATGAAATATAACTGAAACACTACAGGCTGCATGGTTACAATTAAAGATGCACTATTTTTAAAACGTCTCCTTAATTTACAGGGCGCATGATTACCAGCGGGTGCCAGCATCCCTCTCTCCTTTACCCCTGGGACACAGTCTGGCTAAGAGATCCCGCTCCTCCTCCTCCTACTCCACTGGGCACAGACGTAGTCGAGACAGAACCAACTCCAAAAGCTCCAGAGCCCACTCCAATAGTTCAAACACAGCCAAGTGTAAGTTAAATGAATGGGCTGCGACTGAGTTTACACTGAAAGTGCTCAAAGTTGTATATTCTGCATAATCCCACTGTTTTTTTTTTGTTTTGTTTTTTTCTGTTTTGAAGAATTTGCTAAATGATCAGTGTGTTTTGGGGGGAAAAAAAAGTTAGATGAAGCAAAGGGTTCATCATATCTAAACCTGTGGGTAAGTCTTAAATGAGAAAAACAACAAAATACCTCCTATGATAGATGTCTGTCTGTCAGATAATGGGGACCTTTTTTTTTTTTTTTTTTAATTATTATTAAAATACATCAAATGGATCACATCATTTTACTTTCACAGCAAAACAGCTTTGACTAATATTTGACCTTTGAGAAAACCACTTATTTGATGTGTTTTCCAGTGAGAGATTAGAGGATTACACTGTTTTCCTGCCTATATACTATAAAGGATATGAATCATAGAGCTGAGCTACAAACGGAGAGTAATTAGTTAGGCTGTTGGAGACTAAAAACAGAGTTTTCAATGCCACAAATGCTATTTTTCTTTCACCCTGGCTAGATCAGCGGTGGTAGCCTAAATTGCATATTAAACCCTGGAGGACGTTACATTAATTTAATATTTATTCCAGTGACAGTTTTTCTTAAATCCTTTCCTGTCACTGATACGGATTCGTGGCTGATGCCAGTCTAAAGAATCTGTTGATGTTCGATTTTTGATGCAGAAAATTATATTCTTAGGCTTGGCTTTGATTTGCCTTCAAAATGCATAAAAGGACAAAATTGTTTTTTTTGTTTTGTTTTTGCTTTTTCTCTTTTATTATAGTGCACAGTCAATCAATAAATCACTTTTATTTATGCAGTAGCTAAATATAACGTACTGCATTGATGTAGGACTGCATGGTTTTGTGGGAACAGCATTGTTGCCTTGAAGGTAAAACCCACTTCAAGCCTCAGCTGAGCTCTTTCTGTGTGACGTCTGTGCAACCCAGGGTTGCATGGGTGCCTGCCGGGTGCTCCAGCTTCCTTCCACACTTTAAAAACATCCATGTTAGGTTGATTAGTGATACTAAATTCACCGTAGTAGAAGTGAGGGTGAGCATGCATACTTGTCTCTGCAACTCATCCAGAGTGAATTTTACCTTTCATCTGATGATGATGATGATGATGGGCTGGGATGGGTTCTAATGCATCACAGTAAAAAAATAAAATAAAAAAGAGATTATTTCAAATACTTTTTATTTGATGTCTATTTATACCAAAACTGAGCCATCACACACTTAGCAGTGCTTCAAATACACACCACCACTGCCTAGGCAGTGTCTTTCTCTGGCTTTCTGTCTTCCCCTTAATTATGGAAGAAGCTCCAGATGTGTGAGGTTTAGTTCCCGGCTGCAGTTCATTTGTAACTCCCTCCATGAATACCTGGCTGCTGCCTCAACATGCTCGCGTACTATAAACTGCTAAGCACATTTAGTCTCATCTAAAGGCTTATACTTTTCTTCTGTCAACATCAGAAAGGTACTTGCCTTGTTTTCTGAGGGAGTTTACACTTGCTGTTACCTGAGCATGTCAGTTTGCTTCTGCTCACACTGGGGTGATTTTGCACCAAGCCTGCACACAAACCATTGATTACCTGAGCTTTTTACTTTACTTCATGTAAATAAATGCACTAAATCGAGTCTTTGGAGTCTACATCTGCTTTTGGATGCAAACTTCACTCCTGACGCAACATTAAATCTGTTTATTGGTCTTATCACACCCTATAGCAATCTGTGGCATGTACTGAGTCTAATTATGGCGGTGGAAAAATAAGCATCAGCACAAATTCTGAACTTTTATTTCACCCTAGAGCCGCCTGTCGTCCAAATGCTCTGACAGTTTACCTTGTTGGTGAGCTGTGTGTCGCAAGCAGTTTCACGGGAACTCTGACAGTACAGGGTTTCAGGGTTAGTAAGGTTGAGTGGTATATTTTGTGACCTTTGGGGAGACTTGTTTTTCTACCTCCTCAGTCTTTGGTCCTTTTCCAATCTAACTGGCAGCTTGATGTGTATTCCCCAAAATGTTAAACTGTCCTTATAAATGAAGCTGTCATTGCTGATCATTACTGCTGATAATAAGACTGGTTATATGTATTGCTTCAATAATACTAAGCAGAATTTCAAATCCCA
This sequence comes from Xenentodon cancila, assembly GCA_014839995.1. Taxonomy (NCBI): domain Eukaryota; kingdom Metazoa; phylum Chordata; class Actinopteri; order Beloniformes; family Belonidae; genus Xenentodon; species Xenentodon cancila. The sequence goes on from CM026197.1 coordinate 17,850,658, forward strand.
GTGAACTATATTTTCCGGGTTTGTCATTTCCTTCATCACTTAAATTCTCTCTTATTCCATCGCTGCAGTGGGGATGGAAGAATTGCAGGTGATTAAAAAGGAGCTGACTCTGATAAAGACACAGATCGATGGGCTCCTTGACAGTCTTGACAGGATGGACACACAGAGGAGCGACCACAAAGGTGAGACACTCATTCAGAAAGACAGCGGGGGTGATGAATGTAAAATTAAATGATAGATAAAGTGACTGTGCATCAAAATCATTTTGGTGTAGGCTCACAGCAATGTGCCACTTTCAGATTTCTGCTTGATTAGCCCCTCCAGTCGCAACCCCAATCAAAATGATTCAGAATCTGTGCTCCAGGGAAACTGTGGGGGAGGGGAATCTGGTGCATGGATGGAGGCAAGGCTGTTTTATCTGAACAATCAATTATTCCCCTTCAGTAAGGTTTTTTTTTTTATTTTTACATTACATCAGGGGTAATTTCAGCCAGAGTTAGAGATTGGTGGCTCTGAAAAATAAAAGAACTGAACAAATGGTGCGGTTTAAGTAACTTTTGTCGCTTCACAAAATGCATTCATTCTTGATAACACGGCACATGCATGCTGAGGTTAGTGATGTTGCTGCCCTCATGCGGGCATCTTGTGTAATTACACCTGCCTTCACGCGCATCACCTCAGCGACTGATCAGTCACATTAAGGCTGGTGTTCACTCTTTTTCTTTTTAATGACTTTGTCCTGATCATGAACAGAAACGTGGTTAACATGACTCAGATGGTGCACTCCAATCTGCTTTACTAAAATGTTAGAAAAGGTGCTCAAAAGAAACTGTTTTCCGTGCATAGTGGTTGTACACCATAGTATCTGTGCCTTTGATGCATTCGCTCTAATCTGAATGACCTCTGATGATTGATCACGCCCATCTTTATGTAATTCATCTCTGGCCACACTTAATTTCCTGTCCCTCTTACAAGCCATCTCTCAACTCCCTCTCACCGTCTCCACATCTGTCCTCCATCCTGTCACTCCTGCTCTTGTGATGTGCCTGCTGTCTAGTACAGAGTCACCTAAAGCCCTGACTTCATGAGTACATCGGTTTCTTCTTGTGCGCTAGGGTCTCCCTTGAGAGAGTACAGTCCAGTTGGCTCACCTTATGCGGTGTCCCCCAGCAGCCCAGAGCACTCTCTCTCCTCCCTCTCTCCAACTAGGTCCCACCATCGGATCCACAGGGAGAGCCCTGACCTGAGGATCCACAGCGATGACCACCACTCGGTACATGAATGCACATACATATAGTGGTGTATATAGTATATTTTAGTGCATTCAGTATTAATTCTCCCTTTATTTATTTGATAAGCATCACTTTGGTTTGACAAAGGTCACATGCAGATGTATTTATGTACATGAAACGGGAGACTACATTCAAAGCAGTTGTATTTTCATAAGGAAATTTTTCTGAGTCAGTCTGAGCTGGCAGCTAATGAAATGCCCCTTTGTTTCTCTCTTGCTATCCTGTCTGACTGTCTGTCTGCCTCCTTTTCTGCCACAGATGAGCAACCATAGCTCTGACCCTGAGGAGGAAATATGAAAGAGAAACATGAGTGAAGCCAGAAGACGTGGATGAAGTGCCAAACATGGAGGAAGAGAACATGGACCCTCAAGTCAACACCCGTACCAGAGACGCGACGTCGCCTGTACATATCGGATGACGTGACAAATTTAGTTTTCTCAGCAACTTTTTTTTTTTTTTTTACACAACCCAAAAACACTTATGTTGCTCGCTTACAAACATCAAGGTCACGAACATGTCAAGTTGGCCTGAAAAAGAAATATAAGTGAGACAGAGATACTAATATAGAGAGTATTATCATAAAGTATTACGCATTGTATTACTGTGAGGAAGAGCTAAGATTTAACCTGCCAATTGAAAGTAATTTGTCTAGGCCCTGGACAGATCAGTGGGTTGAGCGGGCGCCGTTTACAGAGGCTGTTCGGCAGCCCGAACCCCGGCCTCTTGCTCTTTCCTGCGTGTCTTCCCCCCTCTCTCTATACCCATTTCCTGTCCACGTACTTTGAATAAAAGCCACTAGCACCAACAAAAAGAACTTTTAAAAAAAACAACGAATTTTTGAATCAAACTGTTGCAGAATCGAGCGACGCAGCTCAGTGATTCTGTCATAATAAGCTTACCCATTAGCTTTATTTACAAGGTTTCATTAGAAAACAGATAATAAATTCCACCAATAAATGATTTAATGTGAGTTTTACTGCAATTAAAAAATATATATATATCATTTATTACTGTTCTTCATAAATCTGTTTACATACGAACATGGTGAGAAAATGAAATCACGGGCTGTTATAAAACACGTAGAGTAACTTAAAGGCTCTGAGACGTCTATTTACTTTCATGTATAATGTGTATTCTGTTAAAACGGTGCTCGAGGAAGAGTCTGCTCTGACGGCTAAACTTGAACTATCTGAGCCAGTTCGGGTGACTTTTAACGTTCAAGAATCAGCCCAAGAGCAAGACGAGTCGTCAGCATCTTTTATTGTTTTTCAGGATGCATGCATTTACCCAATGGTATTGGAGATATATGACATGAAATAAAACAATAATACATCAATTTCAGTTCCATGGGGACTTGAAATGAAGATGATGATTCTGCTATTGATAAATAGCTAAGCTCTCCCTTTTTTCCTTGCAACATACCTCTATGAATTCACAATTTGTCTGGCTCATAATTCAGGAGAGGAAATTGTTTTCTGCTTTTCAGTCTCGGTATCGAATGTCCAGTTAAACCTGTTCCACCTTTTAAGGATAAGAGTACTGTATCTGTTTTAAATGAGTCCGAGGGAACACAACAGCTCTCTTCCTCTATGTTTTGGCACTTTATAAAATGTGCAGAGGCCCAGATTGGTGTAATATTGTGTATTATTGTATACTTTACTGTAATTGTTTAGTTGACGGATTTTTAATCTTGTTTTAGGAGTTCTTGTGTGATCATTTTTCTTTTTTTTTTTTTTTTTTTTTTTTTAAAGAAAATGTTATAATTTCAGTGGTGTCATGTTTCTGTTTGCATTGTTGAGATAAACCAAGTAAAAACACTGTCACTGTAGTAAAAGTATTTTTATATTGAGTATAAACAAAGAACACTGCATTGTGTTGTCTAAAAAAAGGTCAAGAAGACAACAGGGTGAAGGAGTAAAGGGAAAACGTGAAAAAAAAATGACTGCATTATCTGTAGTCTATGTCATCAGTTAGGAAATAATGGTTTAATTAACGGTGTTTCTGAACCCTAGGAGACTGGACTGTGGAGTGTGTATACAACCTCAGATGAAACGACCTGTCTCGAGTTTCAGAGCAGAATTAGGTTTAACAAAGACGGGTGTTGTAAGTTTGTTACCATTGCAAGCACCTGAACATATCCTGGTGGTTTGTCACAATGACACAAAAATAGACTCATTCTGTACCTTTCTGAAAAAGAGTAATGATGCCACTTGCAGCCTCTCCAACAGCTGTCACTCTTGAGAGCCAGTCACGCTTGAGAGAGATCAATGAAAGTGAAAGGGACAGATCTGAGCTGAGGTAATATACACAGAAGGGAAATATGAGCGCCAGCAGCTTAAGATTACATGGGTTTTTTCCCTCTATAATGTCAGTAATACACATTGTCTTTAAATCAAATGTCAGCAGGACACAAATGAATCCCAGATCTTAAAATGTGAGAATCAGGAGAAACTGCAGCACTGTTTTAAAGCCTCCATTTAGCGTCAGATAAGATGTTCCTTCATTTATCCCACAATGGGGAAAATCATATTGTTGCAGCAGCACACACACAAGTACACACAGTGCACGTATAAATATGAATATGTGTAGATATTTTTTTTTTTAAATCCATCCATCTTCATCCGCTTATCCGGGACCAAGTCGCGGGGGGCAGAGGTCTAAGCAGGGATGCCCGGACCTCCCTCACCCCAGACACTACCTCCAGCTCTTCCGGGGGGACCCCAAGGTGTTCCCAGGCCAGCCGAGAGATGTGGTCTCTCCAGCGTGTCCTGGGTCTTTACTTGGTGGGACATGGCTGGAACACATCCCTGGGAAGGTGTCCAGGAGGCAGATTATATATATATATATATATATATATATATATATATATATATATATATATATATATATATATATATATATATATATATATATATATATATATATATATATATATATATATATATATGAAAGCTCTCCAGGGCTCTTAGTCCCATGTACTGGGTGGGAGACATTGTCTATGATTAATGATGAAGTCCCCCACCATCTCCATAGGACCAAGGCTGCAGCCCAGAACAGAGCCAGCTTTCTTCACCAGCTTCAGTTTGTCCCTCTGTGCTGCCAAGAAACTGCTTCTCCAGCAGACCACACCAAAGACGAAGACCACAGACTCATAAGAGGTCCCCAGGACGGCTTCTTGTACTCCAAGAGACCATAGTCTCAGGTGGAGTTTTATATTTATGTTTGCTGATAACATGTGCAAGTGTAATAATTCATATCTGGACTTAAAGTTTTTCAGGAAGTTAACTTGTAGAATTCAAGCAGGACGTTTGTGGTTAGGTATTAACCCCGAAGTCAGATGCGTTTACGTCAGGTGATAAGAAAAATGCCTTGTTACATTTAATCCCACTAATTGCAGTGATCTTCAGCAGTCTGGTCTCCAAAATGCCTGCTTTGATCACCCTTGTCCAGTAAGTTCAAAATGCTGAAACTAAGTGTGACAAATGTTCACATGGGTTCTTGCACAATCAGCCTACTGTTGACCAAAAGAGATAAGCACGTGTACAGTCAAAGTCAGCTGAGAGGGACACTGCAGAGCTCTGCGAGGTTGGTGTGAGTAGAAAAAAAACCGTTTCTATTTAATAAACCATATAATTACATTTCTCGGTGAAAGCTGCTGACCTAGTTCAGATTTATTCGTCTCTGAGCATGAGTGCACTCAGACTGCAGAAGCTGAGGAGTCACATTTTGCCTGAAAACAAGGTAAGCTTAAAGCTTTAAAAACATATCTGTTTAATGTAATCAAACAAGCTCATTCACTCTTGTTTTGTTCAGTCAATTTCAGTTAGACTAGAATGTAGATCATGAGCTTTAACTGGGGTTTTATTAACAGTCAAGAGTCAGGAATCTGAGTTTGGTGAGAACCGGTGCCAGATCCGAAACTTGAGGAAGTTGAAACTCTCCCTGGGAATTTAATAACTTCTTTCATTATCTGTGCGAAATCCTGGACGATTTCGCCCTGGGAGAACTTTGAGAACTTCATCGACGCATTTTTCTATCCGTTTAGTGCCGCGGCGCAGTTCTCCGAGACATTCATCGTGTTCCGAGGTTAGTGATGTTCTGTCAATTTAAAAAAAAAAAAAATCCGATTTGGACACGTCGAATTACTCCACAAAGAAGTGTTACGAAATAAAACAAAGAAATGAAAGACGCCGTCCTTGATTTGCAACCACGTGGCTGGAGAGAAACCTGGTGTTCTCGGGAATCCGAAACAAACAGAGGACAACAACCCCGAACAGCTGATCAAAGAGTCCGCGACGAAACGGCTGAAAAACCTCCGTGGACACGACCACAGACATCACATCCCGTAGAGTTCATCGCACAGGACGTAAAATCCCTGAAAATAAACGACCACGTCCGGTTGCGGCTACATTTGAACGCTACAAACAAAGTCAGCTGGTCCAACTCCAGGGCAGGAACCTGAGAGGAACCGAGTAGGGCCTGAACGACCAGTTCCCGAAGGGATCCCGAACAGAAGAAAGGTTCTGTTCCAGACCAGGAAACAATATATGAAAGAAGGGGGAAGGCAGTAGTGGCCTGGACAAACTGTATATTGACGGTCAAATGTGTCGTGACCAGAACATCAGCCTGGTTCTTCTAACAGCCCACCATCATATGTAATAACTCCTTATGTAACCCCTCGGACCAATAGTATTACACCTCCTTAAAACACTAAAATTATCAGCAAAGTCCTAATAGAAACAGAGACTCCACTTATCATCCACCCAGATCAAACAGGCTTCATTAAAGGAAGGCACTCCAATAACCTGCACAGACTATTTCATCTAATTCATTATTCATCCATACAAACACTCCAACAGCCATATTTTCATTGAATGCTGGAAAAGCATTAGATAAGGTTAATTGGGAATTTCTATTCAAACACTTAAAAAGGTGGCTTTAGTGAATCATTTATTCATTGGATTAGGATTCTTTACACATCACCGATGGCAACAGCCACCACAGCGCTTCACTCAAGACAGGGGTGTCCACTCTCCATCCTTATTTGCCATCTTCATAGAACCTCTTGCAGCAGCTATATGGCAAGATAGTAACATTTTAGTAATCAAGACTGGAAATACGACCCAAAAGATGAGCTTATATGCTGATGATATCCTGTACTTACAAACTCCATCAACGTTACTTCTTCAAAGGATAAACTGGTCAACTTGGTCAAGCTGATGACCAGTCCAAGTCCACCATATTACCACTGAACTCTAATAGCCGGGATGTGGCAACTGGCTCTGCACCCTTCTCACTCAATACAGGCAACATCAAATACCTGGGAATTAACATCTCCCCCAAGCTGTCAGAGTTAATTGGCCTTAAATACAACCCCCTCCTGAAAACAATAGAAGATGAACGTTGGATGAACTTACCAATAAACCTTATTGGTAGAATTGCTACAAAATACTTCCCAAGGTAAAATACCGTTTCTCAATGATCCCCATCAAGCCTCCACCCTCCTGGTTTAAACCCATAGACTCAATGATCCTACACTATTATTGGAAAAACAAAAAGGCTAGAATTAAACTATCCACGCTACAAAAAACTGAATGAAATGGTGGTCTGGAGGCCCCAAACGTCCTTCATTACGTTATTGCAAATTAACTCCAATATGTTTATAAATGGATCAAACCAAATCAATGGGATCTTTCTTGAATAGAGTTAGAGCATTTATTTTGTAAAGAAATTAGTATCTCTGATTTGATCCCTCGTTTGAATTAACCTCCTAAGACCTGGCAACATCTTTTGTTGTCTGTATCATAATATTTCATTTCTTAACGTGGACCCAAAGCAACAAGAAAAAAAATTTGCACCAGGTCTTAAGAGGATAATAATTGTTTAAATTTAAATATGTAAAATCCTGGTCCCTGGGTGTAAATTTACCGTAACAGTCACATGGCACACATTATGTGTATTAACAACCAACTTTTTTATATTAAAGATGATTACATATGTCATTTGATTGTGAGATCTTTCACTTTGCCTTCTAAACAGCTATGTATTTCTTTCAATGCAGGCTCTCTGACCTACATTTGGAGGCTAAAGAAAAAACAGCAAAAGAGGAAACACATAAAATCTCAAATATACAACATCTTCATCCACCAGATTTTAAGTTATTTGTTGACTTGGTGATTAAAAGTCTTGACAGAGTAGTCTGCTAACCCAAGTTAGACATATATTATTATTAATATGCAAATAGTCATGAGAATAAAGTATAGACTTTTTAAAGTTGTGATCAGATGCATTGTTTCAGATAAAGTTTGTTTCCTTCCTGTGAAGCTCACAGTGATGGCAGGGTCACCGAGTCCTCTGACCACTCATGTACTGAACACTGCAACGGGGGTCCCAGGCGCAGACGTGTCCCTCAGACTCTACCGACAAGAACCCGCCACTAATGTTTGGCATTTGATCAACTCTGGGTAAGAAATGGAACGCAATTTAGAAATGCAGAAAAACAAAAATCAAAATAAAATACTGTAACATACATGTGTTCTCATTAAAGATCTTAAAGCTTAGGTTTTCTTTACAGGATCACTAATGAAGATGGGCGATGCCCAGGACTCATCACGAAACAAATGTTTACACCCGGTGTGTACAAAATCCATTTTGAGACCAGCCAGTACTGGGCGAGCATGGGAGAAACCTCATTTTACCCCTACGTTGAGGTGAGGAAAAAGCTTAACCACAGCTTTCACTGCTCGATTTCCTCGTTGTTGCCACATATTTGAAGCAAGATCAGCAACTACCCGTCCTCACTGACAATGTTGCGCGCATATGATGCTGTTGGCAGTTGTGGCCGTCTGTCCTGCAGGGGCTGATTTCTGTCATATTTTTTTTGTCATGTTTTGTTGCAGATTGTCTTCACTATAAGTGATCCAGACCAGAAGTACCACATCCCACTGCTTCTGAGCCGCTTCTCCTACAGTACCTACAGAGGGAGCTAGAGAGCAAGTGTGCAGACTTTCCTTTGTGGAAGCATCCAGTGAAGGAAGAAGGACTCTGATAGTTTACATTTGCAAAAGTAGCAGTAACATGTAATAAAGTTGGTGGATGGGAGATCACTGAGTATAATCATGAAAAGATCGAGCTTAAAAGTAGACTGCTATACTACTGGATTATTAATAGTAATGCATTTAAATAACCAGCTGAATTTAAAAAAAAAATTCTATAAAACTGTCACAAGGACTTATTTTCTGTATTACAATGAATTGTATTTTGTATAAGATCCTAAAGCATAATCAAACTTCAAAGTTCAACTTTACTGTAAAGTTAATGAAGCTGGCAAATAAATTGGTAAAATAAAAAGTAAAATGTTTCCTGTATGCAGGTGGGTGAACGGAGAAATCCTCACCTATGATTTTGTTGTCGTGTATTTACTTCATGTGTACCCCGTGTCTATTGTCAATACGGTGCACTGCTTCGAGTGGAGACAACCGGTTCAACACAACAGCCCAAACTCACTACAACCAGTTATAGTCCAGGGTTGACTCGAGCTCTTCAGTTAAAAGCTGAATAAACTGCTATTTGTAACTAACGCAGTAGCAATCTACTCATTTTGAAACATGCTAAACTTCAAATAAATAGGCTATTTAGCAGTTATTATTGATCTTACAGATACTTATAATAGCTAAAAAAAAAGTAAACTATAAGAGTTGTGTTATAGTCTACTTTGGGGGTTATTAAAAAGCCTGCATTTCAATCAGAAATACTGTGAGCTTAAAACAACACAATTCACAAACCACAGCGAACACAACTTAAAGGTCGACGGTGTTACATTTACACTGTGTGTAAAAATACAAACTATGGTGGAGGATGACATTCAAAACAGACAACTGCTAGGTGGCAACAAAGGCACACAGTCAGCTGCAAATACAGTTCCCTACATCCGTCCATTTTCTATACCTGCTTTATCCTTTGCAGGGTCACGGGGGTCTGCCGGAGCCTATCCCAGCTCATTACAGGTGAGAGGCAGGGGTCCCCCCTGGACAGGATGGCCAGTCCATCACAGGGCCACATAAAGACACAAACAACCAAACACCTAGGCGCAATTTAGAATTATCAATGAACCTAGGGGAACCCACGCAAGCACGGGGAGAACATGCAAAGTCCTCACATAAAGGTTTGTTTTCCAGCCTTTCAATGTAATCAGGGAGCTGTAATACATTTGAAAGTCATTAAGAAAACATGGGAATGGAATATCATCCCAAAAAAAATGCAAATAGTGAAATAAACAAGTGACAAATAGTTTCAACTATTTACTATTTAATTCAACTTGTTAATCCATCTATGCCTTTTGGTTTTCCCAAACACATTTTTTTTTATAAATAGCTTTACGCATTTCCTCGATATTTAATGGTTTTTCCATTAATTGTTTAAAATGCAGATACATTTTTATTTTTTGATACAATCTTTTAGGGTATTTAGAAACCTTTGACAGTCAGGTTCAGAGCAGCTGGACTCATAACTTGAATAAAATCTATAAATCTCACCATTAATTAGATTATGGTCATCGGTGACAAAGCCTTATATTCTGTTTAGTAATTTATTTATTTTTACCTATGGTTATTAAGATTGAAAAAATACGAGGTATTCTTTCCTTCCTCTTCCAACCATCGAGCATGAGACTGTACAAATGCACCTTCTGCCTATAGTCTAATTCAGCTTGCAGTTTATTTACTTAAAGTTTCCTCATTCGACAGCTGAGTTATTTCTGAGAGTTAATTAATCTGATGTATAATGTGCAGTTGCTTTTGCTTTTTCTGTCTCGATAAAAATGTACTGGTTTGAATAGGAAGTTCCTTCATTTTAAATTTTACCCGTTCCCATTTGCTTGCTGAAGACATGTCCATAGCATCCATTTCTATCAATAACTGTTGAACTTTTTTTGCAAAAATAAGATTGTTCAACCGGGTATTATTAAATTTACAAGTTTAATTTAACCCAGGATTCGTTCTTGAAAACAGAAGAGAAAGCATAATAACACAATGATCGGTCTTCAGGAGGCTTACGTATGGGAGCCCAGAATTTGGTGCTATGCCCATGGATACATCAGCCACTCTTATTTCATCTAAGAAGGTGAAAAGTATTGTGGGGCTAGTCGAGAAACATGAAGCAGGTGTCACTATCCAGTCCATGTTTGTACATGCATGCTGGGCACCCATAAAAGAAGTAATTTGAGGGTACAAAACGTCATGTGTTTTGGGACATATTAAGGCTGCCAAAAAGGCGATTCATTTCATTCAGGAGAATAAACATATTAATAAAACATTTCAAAGACAAAATGGTCCTGCCTCTTTCACACCCTAGGTGCCCCCCCCCCCCCCCCAAAAAAAAAAAAATCTCCAAAATGCCTTCACGTTTATAACTCGGTGTTCGATTGCTTCTCCCCGATTGATGGCTCGTGTTTTCAAATGTCGATTACTCTACCCTGAGCTCGGAAGGGCCTATCCAGTAGCGGGAGTGCGGCGCATTGTTGTGCGATAATTCACCCGACTTTACAATTTTACGTTTACGTTACTGTAATAAGCAATGGCAGACGAAGAATTAGAAGCGATAAGGCGTCAAAGAATGGCCGAGCTGCAGGCAAAGCACGGGGTAAGGAAGAAACACGGGCTGGGAGCGTGCTGGCGGCCGCCGTATAAGGAGATGCTGCAGTCAGATGCGAGCTAGTGGAGCTAAAAGTTGAACCAAACTCCAGAAACGATCCCGTTTATCCGTCAGTCACGTATGGAAGTACGGCCACTACGTATGGAAGTACGGTCCCCACGTGTGAGATTCAAGCCTGGTTTAAATCTAAGTTACTGACCTGTCCTTGTGGTTTGAAAAGTGTAAGAGACGTCGCCTCGGTGCTAACAGCCCTCACGTAACTGACACCTTTAAACGACAAAAAAAAAAGGAAAAAAAGGCAATTTTATAAATACCGCTTATCTGCTTTTGGGTGTGAGCTTAAAATCAGACGGAAGGCGGAGACCGAGGGTGTGAATTAGTTTAGGTTTTGTTGTGTGACGGAAGCGTAGCTTCATCTGTCACAGACGTCGTTTCTGATTTACGACGAGATGCAAATAGAGCTGGTGAATCTGATTTAGAAAGACGTTTAGACGCGTCTCACCGCAAGTAGTGCGGGGTTGCACTTTCCAAAAAGAACTCATGAATAAATGTCACACCTGAACTTATGACGGTTTAGGAGCATAGACGAAAGGATTCATTTACCGCGTTTTGGTTTGCTTCCGCTGCAAATTCGTTCAAATTTGCCACAGATTTGGACTTCTTTGGTAATATATTCAATCTGAAATTTTTTTATGGAAAATATAAATGTGTCTTATAATAATTGTACTTGGGTACTTTGTCAGATGATTTAAAACAAAATAAGCCAGACAAATTTCAAATGCTGACATTAAAAGTCTTTTAATAAATTACATGGATTTTATTAAATGAAAAACTTAATATTAAAAAAAAAATTCAGATGCAGCACCTGACAGATCTACCGTGACAAAAAAAGTAGTCCCTGAAACATGCCAATTTGAAGCCCCAAGCGGTCAAACGTCAGCTTGATTCAAGGGAGCACAAATCCACGTAGCGAGGAGAACGTGCTCAAGAGGGCACACGCTCCTTACTGGAGGGGCCAGAAAAAATGAGTTGTATGTGGAGAGTGACCTCTTGCAGAAATGGCTGCACAAAAACAAGATCTTTTTTACACTTGTGGCTGTTTTATCCTCATGGGATAGTTAATTATGCAACTGCAAGGGATGAACTTGTCCTCTAGAATAATACAGCTGGCTCATGAGCATGTTTTACTGCACTCTTGATATTTGGCATAAATGTGACTACCATAAAAAACTACACTTATCTAGCATGTTTCTAAACAATTAAACCAAATTGGGTTACAAATTGCTTAACATAGTAGAAGAGAATAAAATGCAAGGAACTTAAAGCACCACAAGAAATGATATACAACAAATAGATTCTATGGCTGAATTCCATTCAGTGTGTGTGTGTGTGTGTGTGTGTGTGTGTGTGTGTGTGTGTGTGTGTGTGTGTGTGTGTGTGTGTGTGTGTGTGTGTGTATATGTATAATATGTAATATATTCATCAGACGATACCAAAACCCTTTCAAAAAAGGAAAGTTTGAAGGAGCGATTTAAAACTACAAAGGGATGTTCTAAGGATAGTTGGAAGGACACTATTTATGGATCTCAGAGGTCGGGAGGGCACATACCAGGTCAACAGGTCTGAAATGTAAGCTGGGGCAAGGCCAGGCAAGGCTTTGAAGGTCATCAGTAGGATTTTAAAATCAATATGAAATTTAAAAGGAAGCCAATGAAGGCTACTTTTTTGATACCTTATTACGAGTCTCGCTGCAGCATTTTCAATTATTTGGAGGCCACAGAGGGAATGCTGACCGATACCAGAGTATAATAAATTACACAGGTCCAGGCGAGAGCAGGCAAAAACAGGCATTACTTTGTCTGTCTTAAGCTGGAAAAAAACAAGAGTGAACTACACGTTTGACGCGAGCATTAAAATTAAGATTAGAATCAAATATTACTTACAGATTTCTAGCAGTTTGTTTGATATTATATTACCAACAATTACATAATACTTTCAAACGTAATTTGAAATATTTGATAAAGCAAACTCAGCTTTCATCAAAGTGTGCATGTGAGATTTTATCAAGAGTAACATGCAGACAGTCACTTCGTTAGTAAGCTTGTCTTAGTTATTTTAAGTTTATTTTGTTATCTCCAAGTAGTTTAAATAAATAAAAGGTGCATGTGACTCTCTTTGTCTCTTGTGTTCTTTCAGGAAGCTCAAAATAATCAGCAAGGAGAAGAAGCCAAACAAAGGTAATATATACAGTTAAAAACCATCCAAAGATACTGACTGAGCTTTACAACATACAGTCCTGTTACCTTTTATGGGAAAGGTTTGATATTGAACTCCTAAATACATTTTAATGAACACTACCTTGTACACACTGCCTGTCCAAGGAAAAGTCACCACCTGGGTTAAACTAAGCAAATGGATAAGAGCTTACCATTGAATAGTTATTGTATGGATGATCACGTTTTAGCTGGCAACAAGTTATTTACGCCTAACTAATGCAGCGAGTAGCTTCTCACTTCTCAACAACCATGTGGGAAGATGCATCTTGTGGTCGTGGAAAAGATATTAATCTGTTTCAGAAGGGTCAAATTATTGGCATGCATCAAGCAAAGAAAACATCAAAGGAGATTGCTGAAAAAAGTTTATATACACTATATTGCCAAAAGTATTCGCTCACCCATCAACATAATGGGAATCAGGTGTTCCTATCACTTCCATGGCCACAGGTGTATAAAATCAAGCACCTAAACATGCAGACCATTTTTACAACTATTTTTGAAAGAACGGGTCACTCTGAGGAGCTCTGTAAATTCCAGCGTGAAACTGTGATAGGATGCCAACTGTGCAACAAATCCATCATAAACCCATTGTATAATTTTCTCGCTCCTAAATATTCCACAGTCAACTGTCAGCTGTATTATAACATGAAAACATGAAAGTGTTTGGGAACGACAGCAACTCAGCCACGAAGTGGTAGGTCATGTAAAGTGACTAAGTGGAGTCAGCGGATGCTGAGGCACATAAGTCGCCAACCTTCTGCAGAATCAATCTCTACAGACCTCCAAACTTCATGTGCCTTCAGATTAGCTCAAGAAGCAAAGCTTCATGGATGGGTTTCCATGGCCGAGCAGCTGCATCCAAGACATACGAAAGTGTCAGATGCAGTGGTGTAAAGCACAACGCCACTGAACTCTAGAGCAGTGGAGACGCATTCTCTGGACTCATGAATCATGCTTCTCCATCTGGAAATCTGATGGAGGAGTCTGGGTTTGGAGGTTGCCAGGACAACTGTATTTGTCTGACTGCATTGTGCCAAGTGTAAAGTTTGGTGGAGGGGGGATTATGGTGTGGGGTTGTTTTTCAGGAGCTGGGCTTGGCCCCTTAGTTCCAGTGAAAGGAACTCTGAATGCTTCAGCATACCAAGACATTTTGGACAATTCCATGCTCCCAACTTTGTGGGAACAGTTTGGAGCTGGTCCCTTCCTGCTCCAACATGACTGTGCACCAGTGCACAAAGCAGGTCCATAAAGACCTGGATGACAGAGTCTGGTGTGGATGAACCTGACTGGCGTGCACAGAATCCTGACCTCAACCCGACAGAACACCTTTAGGATGAATTAGAGCGGAGACTGAGAACCAGGACCTCTGGTCCAACATCAGTGTGTGACCTCACTAATGCACTTTTGGAAGAATGGTCAAACACTCCCATAAACACACTCCTAAACCTTGTGGACAGCCTTCCCAGAAGAGTTGAATCTGTTATAACTGCAAAGGGTGGACTGACGTCTCATTGAACCCAATGGATTAGGAATGGGATGTCACTTAAGTTCATATGGAGTCAAGGCAGGCGGGTGAATACTTTTGGTCATATAGTGTATATGTATGTTATGAAAGAGTGGTTCTGTGAGCATGAGGCATCATTTTCACATATGGACTGGCCACCACAGAGTCCAGACTTTAACCCCACTGAGAATCTTTAGAATCTGCTGGAGGAGACTGCAGCGGTCCAACTCTCCCATCATCAGTACAAGATGCAACTCTGGATGAAGTAAATGTTGAGACATTGCAGAAGCTTATTGGAACAATGCCACAGCAAATGCGTGCCTTAAAAAGCTAAAGGTTGTCCAACAAAATATTAGTGTGACTTTTTTTGGACAGACAGTGTATATTATTGCATCTGTGGGACTTTGGCTTGTGTTCTGTTGTTGACTCTAAAATTTTTCTTTTTTTTTTTAATCAATCTTTTTCCTCCTCTGGCCTCAGTAAAAACAATGTTGCTATAATCTTACTTTTTATTCACAGAGAAACAGAAATGAGGAACACAATTTTGGCTCAAGTTCTCGACCAGTCTGCCCGTGCAAGATGTCAGTGAAGTCTAAAATACATATTTTAAAAAACAAAATGTATATCTTATTTGAGATTGTCATTTTGAAAAAGATATCTTGTTTTTTGCTCTTTTTTTTTTTTTTTCAGTGAGCAATCTTGCATTGGTGAAACCGGAGAAGGCAAATGCAGTTGAAAACTATCTTATTCAAATGGCTCGTTTTGGACAGTTAGGAGGAAAGGTAAAGAAGATAACAATAGTAATGACACATCTGGGACTTAAGGGTCTCCACAGCAACGACACGAGCAGCAATAAGATGTTGTGATTTTTTTCGAACAATCAACACCATTTTTTTTTTTTTTTTTGTTAGGTTTCAGAATCAGGCTTAATTGAGATCCTAGAAAAAGTCAGTCAGCAAACAGAGAAAAAGACGACTGTAAAGGTACGTTCCAGTGAAATGCCTTAACATGATTCATTGATTTTCCTCTGTTTTCGTAATACACCTCTTAACACTCATTGCTTGGCTGACAGTTCAACAGGCGGAAGGTAATGGACTCAGATGATGAGGACGACTACTAACGTTCAGCCGAAGCCCTGGAATGAGCCATGACTTCAGGAATGTATATGCTTTTCTGGGACTCTGACAGGATCTTTGACTGGTGCGTTGTGGCTTCTATGTGTCTCTTGAACTGGCACATTTCAGACAGAAGAACAAGAACATTAGGTTGATATCTTGATGTGTGGAAAGGCTTAGAAAGCACACGGTGTTCAAGAAAGTTTTTTTTTTTTTCTTTTCCTATCTGTTACTCACATTGCTACAAATCTGTACAACGTGTGATGTACTCCTGTTAGCTGATGGCACTGTTTGTCTCCTTTTCCACAACATTTGTTTTTTGTTTTTTTTGTTTTTTCCATAGATTTTTTGGTCTGATCTCAAAAAACATAAGAAGCTGAACAAAAAATAAAATATACTGCTGAAAGTGTATTTTATCTGGACTTGTCTGTGAACGCCATCCTTTAGTCAAAAGGTTAACATCTCATGAGCTTAGGATGTTGTTCTTAGATTTTTTTTATTTATTTATTTATTTTTTTTGGGGGGGGGGGGGGCATCAAAGTTTACATGGAAGTAAAATAAAAATAGAAGCCTTACATCCTTGCTTTTCTAGTGAACCATTTCTATCATATGAATGAATATTTAACCGTCTCCAAAGTGTTTCGTGTGGGATTTTATACAAATTACTGTGTTGCCCAGAACACTTTGCAGCATCAAAACAGTAACCTCACCGTCATAGGAAAAAAAGGGGTTATAGGTTCATGTTTGGACAACAGACTACATTTAGTTGAAACAATAAGTTCAGAGTTGACAAATTGCCAAATGTATCCAAGTACTTGGAAATAAAAATTATGGAGGAGAAATTTTCTTGTTTTTCTTTGTTTCTTTTTTTAAATCTCTTAAGTAATTGACTGTCCATCTCCAGCAACATTGGAGTTAATAAAATCTGTTGCAACAAACGTCATGTAGTGATGTGCCTTGTAACTGAAAAAACAAGATTTGCCTGTGTGAGAGAAACATTCTGCAAGCAAATGTATACGTAGTTGATTGCTACAAGAGGCTTTTGAATTAAAAGTAATGTCAAAGGCCCATATTTAATAATTTATGGATGTAAAGTTATGCCAGTAGTTGCCTTTTTCCTTTTCACTGGACCGCTGGTGCTGCCCAAGGACCGGTCAAAAGCTCAATGACGTCTGCCTCCAATATTTTGTTAGTCTTCCATTCTGCCGCAGCACGTCTTGAGAAATGCTTGTGTGGTCTCCGCTGATGGTAGTGTCGTGGCCCTGAGTGGCATTGGCGGCACATTGACTGGACCCACGGACAACACTGGTGTGTCCCTCATCCCCTCAGTGGTGGAGTTCGGTGGTCTGGGAACCCAGCAGACCTTTGGAGGTGGCGACATCCACCCTGGAACCTAGGCCTTTAGTAGATCCGGCCCGATGATGTAGGAGTCCTGAATGGTAGAAGCCAGAACAGGTGTATGCCGTTCTGGCTGCCCACATCCACATCAAGCACCCGTTTCGCCTTCAACCTGGTGCGTTGGCTGTCGTGATGCAGCGCCTGGTGGGAGCCCAGCCCTGGAGTTTTGTTTCTTGGTGCCAGGTAACACTTCTGGTTGGATCAGGGTGATTGTGGAGCCATCTACCAGGGCTTGAGGCAGAGTGCCAGCAAATTTACAGCCCAGATGCAGTGGCCTAGTTGGCCTAGCCAATCTAGCAGTGGTGCTGTCTTTGGGGGTGGGTTCTTTAGATGGTGGCAGGCTCCCCCTCAGTGCCACCCCTAATCAATTAAAGGTGGCAATGAGACTCAAGAAGACAAGGACCATGGCGCTGCACCCCCAGAGTGACAGACTGGATGAGCACTTCAACCGGACACTGGTCACTGAGCTCGCAGTCCTGACAGCAGGACTGGGACCTGCACATCTCGGTGATCTTGTGGGCCTACCAGACAGGGGTTCAGGAGTACACCCGCTGCACCCCCACCTCTCTAATGTTTGGCAGTGAGCTGTGCACCCCTTTTGGAGTTCATGTTCGCCTTCCTTCCAGAGCCACAGCAAGCAGGCCTGGAATGGACTATTTTGGTGACCTGAAACAGCAAATCTGTGTGTGTGTGGGGGGGGGGTAAGTGTGGCACTGTGAGAGAGATGGATCTTTTGAGAAATTACCGGAGATGCTTAGTTCTCCCTCTGCAGACCTTCATCTATGGCCCGGCGTCTGTCCTTGCTCCACTTTGGCACCAGCGTGGTCAGATCGTTTCTCATTGGCTTCTCAGACTACGTCGTCAAAACCTCTGAGCTCCGATTGGTGGAGGGAGAGGCCACATGTTCGCCAACGGCCAATCAGACGACCCCGATAGGACGCTCAACAGTGAGGGCGACTTAGCCACGTTAATATTGCTAAACACGAGAATATAGTCGCGTTTTAAAGTTCACCGACTACATTTAAAAACCACAAACAACGGCGTTCAGACAGAGGTATGCCTCAAGATAAAATGGAAAAGCCTTATTTAGTCACATGCACAGCACCCGTGAACATAGCTGTCATTAAATACTGTGAGTACGGACGTTTATGTCAGTTGTTTAATTGTACATTACTGTCAAATCAGGTCGATATCTTAGTACCGTGTTTAACATTTCCTTCCTTTGCAGGGGGTAAGAGAAATGAAGAATTAATTCTGCCCATCAACTCCTCTTTGAGCGTCACGTTGCATCAAGATCAGGTATTTAAGTTGAACTGTTTAAACCGAGGCACCGCTGCTAATTAGTGCAAACAATTAGATGCGTCTTAAATATGAACATTGCAGTGCCTTTGCACTTCGACAATGGGGTCACACATGTGATGTTACGTCTTGAGCACTAATCTTGTGGTAAAAGCTTAGACACCATAAGACAAGTGCAGTTTGGTCACAAACCTGCTTTGCATTATTTCTTCTGTTTAGTTGAAAACAACCACAACAGTCGCAATGAGCAAATCGTTTCAGGAGGATCGACTGTGGCTCAATGGCAAAGAGGAGGACATAAACCATCCCAGACTACAGTCCTGTCTGCGAGAGAGTGAGTAGTATCACATTTATTTGTCCAGGTAAAAGCTGGAGTTAGGACAGAAATGCAAAGTTAGATATAGTGAAGGCCACTATTTTTTTCTTTTTCTTCTCCGGTGTATTTAGTTCGGCGACTGGCACGTAAGAGACGCAGTGACGGAGACCCAGATTCATCTGATGCCACCGGTTTGTCTCAAAAAGTCCGCGTTTGCTCCGTTAACAACTTCCCCACCGCTGCAGGACTCGCGTCCTCAGCAGCCGGATTTGCCTGTCTAGGTGAGAGCTACACCCCGTGGCTTCCAGTGCATTAATGAGAGCAAACTGCACATTTTATTTATCTAAGAAAAGTTCACACTACATCAATTTGCCAGTTCTTTATTGAGGATGGTAATATTTTTGTGTTATTTCAATAAAAAAAAAGCAGGTATAAAGAAATAACACAGTTGTCTGAATTGCATGCATCGTTTATCTTACCAGATATGTGTTAACCACTGTTTGTTTGTTTTTTGTTTTTTATTGTTTGCAGTTTACAGTCTAGCTCAGGCGTTTGGTGTAGAAGGAGAGTTGTCTGCGATTGCTCGACAAGGCTCAGGCAGTGCCTGCCGAAGCATTTATGGGGGGTTCGTTCAGTGGATATCGGGAAACGAGGATGACGGAAAGGACAGCTTGGCCCAGCAGGTGGCGCCAGAGACTCACTGGCCTGAGCTCAGAATCTTTGTACTTGTGGTAGGTCTGTCTGTGAGACAGAGAGGAAACTGTGTCAGAACGAAAACGAGGATCCATTTAGCCATGACTGATTACTACAAAAAAATTTACAATTCGATACAGAATGTTTTGTTTTTTTTTAAAAATGCACTTTTTCCCAGGCAAGTGCCGAGCGGAAACCTATTGGCAGCACCTCTGGGATGCAAACAAGTGTAGAAACAAGCTCTCTACTAAAGGTACTCTCTATATACTGGCATCTTTGCATTTCAGCAAACGAATATTGCTCTGTGCTTTTGAAGAGTCGCACTTGTAAAATCCCACACATTTATAAAGTTGTTAAGACAAGACATTTACTGCATGTTCATCGTTTGTGCTCGCGTGTAGCACCGCGCCGCGTCCGTTGTTCCAAGCCGGATGGTAGAGATGATTGAAGCAGTGCGAAGAAAAGACTTCCCGGCGTTTGCTGAACTAACCATGAAGGACAGCAACCAGTTCCATGCCACCTGCCTGGACACATACCCTCCCATCTTTTACCTCAGCGGAGTCTCCCAGCAGGTTATCCACCTGGTGCATCGTTACAACAAGTATTACGGGGAGACGAGGGTGAGCAGCTCTTCAGGTCTGAGCAGAGAAACATTACTGAAACAGAAAGATTCATTAATTTATTTGGACAGCGTTTCTTAAATACTACTTTTATGACCATGAAACCACAAGCACTCAGGTGGTAAGCGATATTAATCAAATTACATTTTATGATGGATTAAAATAATGAAATAAATTCAAAAATAACTTTGCTCTACTGAAGTTAGAAAAAACTTGTTAAAAAAGGAAAAAGTTGAGAGGTGTTTAGTTATACCAGTCAAACATATTTTTTTTTTAAGCCAACTGTTCTTAAATGTGACTCAACGAGCCTCTTGAATATGTCATTACAGTTTGTTTTTTTTTTTTTTCTCTCATTACAAATTTGACTAATTGTATGCAGCTGAATTTCTCAGTTTGTGTAATGAAGATGTGAAACCTGTGAGGTGATTTTTTTTAAAAGAAGGAACAGGAAAGTGTCTCTCCTCGTGGCAGTCACGGCCCGTTCGCTCTCTTCTAGGTGGCCTACAGTTTTGACGCAGGGCCCAACGCTGTGATCTTCACCCTCCAGCAGTATGCTCCAGAGCTTGTGCGGGTGGTTCAGCATTTCTTCCCTCCAGACAGTAATGGAGAAGAGTAGGTCGACGGATACCGGATGTTACTCTGAAAAATGATTAACTTTTCCTGAAATATTAAATCATCATACCCACATATACAGTAGACACAGAGAGTTTTCAGCCCTTGTCACTTAATTTTAAATAGAAAATATATTTTTCTACCTTTGGTCACAAGCCATTGTTCTGATGCTGTCAGTCCTGAGCCTTTCGAGCTACAAAAAAAATATATCACTTCAAAATTTTAAATGTAACTAAGCGCTGACGACTGAGTCAAGGTTCAGATTCCGTGGAGAGTCTTAACAGAGTTGGTCGTTTTGGAAAACTGTACCTCAAAAAAACGTATTTTCCTTTTACAAACATAAAACCACTGTGATTTGCATTTGTTACCAGTGTTCCACCCACTACAGCAGTGATATTGTTAAAAACGGTTTTGCACTAAATCCGGGTCAAGAAACGAGGAACATGGAGAGGTGTGCTGCAACCAGCTTGTGACTACATTACTGGAGAGCAGATGTGGTGACGTGATTGCCTCACTTAAAAGGGAGGCTCAAGCTGCATCCATCCTGTATTTTATGCAGTAGTGGAATTATGACATGCTTTTTGACAGGTCGATTACCTGCCAGCCAGCCATTATTTCACTATTGCAGTTGCATCTGTGGTCCGGTGTTTTAACAGCCTTGGCCCGGCAGAATGGTGCTTTTAAAAAAGGGATCAACACCAGCCATCCACAGCTGAACTGTAGGTAGGGGAAAATGTAAGAATAAGAGAACACTGTTGTATTTCTCCTACAGTAAGAAGACTACTTACAGTAACTACACGTTCACATATCATGGGAAGAAGGCTTTCAGCTGAGTGAAAGTGCTCCCTTGACTAAACACGGCTGCACGTCCTCGCCTTGGACCATCGCATTTCTGACATTTTATTAAAACCACGAGAAAATCGTCCAACATGTGTAAAAAATAATCCAGTATGTCTTCTTTGATGATAGCAGAGCTAGAGCTTGTGCAAACGAAGCATAACACCCATCACTTCAGAGTGGATGTTGAGTGTAGACTGAGTACACATAAAATAAAGAGGTGCGAGTACTTTCTGAGTCAACTGAATAGAAAAATTACACTGTGATAAATGGGTGTTATGGCTTTTTGTTTGACTTGTGTGGCTGAGTGGTTCCTCCTCCTCTGCAGCTTTATTAAAGGACTTCCAGTCAAGCGTGCCGCCCTCTCTGAAGAGCTCAAACAGGGCATTGGTCTTGAGCCCATGCCAAAGGGAATAAACTACATCATAAGCACGAAGGTACGCAGATGCTCAATAAAGTCAGCGACTAACCCCCTGACAAACAGCGGCTGAGTCGTTTTTTTTTTTTTACAGTAACACTTTTTTTTTCTTTTTTTTTTGTTTTGTCATACATTTAAGGCGGGACCAGGCCCTCGTGTTGTGGAGGATCCCAGTCAACACTTGCTGTCATCAGACGGGTTGCCCAAGAAAACGGTGTGAAGCACCGCTTGTCTACCAAGCTTTGATGATGCCAATTCAGCAGATAAGGAAATCTGGACTGGCCATGCACGACTAGGTTTTAAGTAAATCGCAGCAATAACAGGCAACATGCTTCACTTCATGGGTGGAAAGCTACTGCCGTGTCTCCTCATCTTTACTAAAGAACGTTTTTATGCAGCTCTATGCTTTCCTCCATGTCTGCAGACTATTTCACGGGTGTTCGAGCGGATTCTGGACTTTCTGGACTCTCGCATTACAAATGAACGTGTACTCCGACAGCAAGCCTTTCATGCAGATCACAAGAAAATGATTTTCATTGTTTTTATGAAAACTTTTTTTAATGAAATTGCTTTAATAATGATCGCTTGTAGATTTTTTTTTCAATTTAATTAAAAAAAGAAACCTTGGAAATATAAATGATAGTTGAGATTTTAATTAAAGTGTATTTTAGTCAAAAAAAATTTGTATTTGCTTGTGTTTTATTATTTCACCCTTTTATAGGTGTGTAAAAAAAAAAAACTGTGTGTGACAATATAGTATCCTGTATTTATTAAGATGGAATTTCCAGAATGTAAAAAAAACCAACATTTTATTTAATGGAGCTAAATCAGACATTTTTAAAGAGTTGGAAGTGTGCAGTCGCCTATACCGGTCAATATCGTTAGGACGGCGGTCGTCTGTCGCACCTGTCAGGTAAGTCGGAGCAGGTCTCACCTGCGGCTGACGCGTCCTCTCGCTAGTCCTGCGTTGGTTTTCGGAAGTGACGGTGAAAAGGGGCCGGCGGAGGCGAGTCCTGCCTCCCAGCCAGCTCGTACATCTGTGGCTGCACCTCACATCACGTAAACACATTTTCTTCCTGGTGGAGGCTGAAGTGGCTGAAGTTGGGGAGAGTTTCAGCGGACTGTTGAGGTGACACGATGGGGAATATCGAGTGGGCGATGTGGGCCAACGAGCAGGCCCTGGCCGCGGGGCTCAGTGAGTGGAAAAACCTGGTTCACACTTATTAAAAAAAAAAAAAGAATTGTTTCGAAAATTAAGTTATGCAAGTAGCTCATTTCAAAGTTTTTTTGGTTTTTTTTTTGGACATTATAATCTTGTTTTCTCATTTTGTCTCTGTCAGTTTCGTACAATATCGGGTTACGTTGATGTGCAGTTTAACATTGGCTTTCCTTGCAGTTGGACATCACAGAAGGTGCATTGTTTTAATTTGATCTTCCTGTTTCCTTCTTTCAGTTCTTCTTACGGGAGGAATTGTGGGGGTGGCCGGGCAGTTCAGGGGGTGGCAGTTTGCAGCTTATGCAGTGTATCCTTTACACCTGACATAAACCTAAACATGCATGACCTGAGGAAAAGACATGCCTTTTTTTTTTTTTTTTTTTTTTTAATCTGTCACCAGTTGGTGAGATCTTATATTGCATCGTAAAGTACAAAAGCATGCTGAATTGAGAACTTATAAATGACAACCGTAAGTGATTACAATTGGTAGGTAAATTGCAGATGAGTCAATTTGACTGTTTGTGTATTTCCAACATTTAGTTTTTTTATTTAATTTCGTAACAGTTTTGGTTGAATGCATTTTTCTAAATAAATGTGAGTCTGTTGTTTTTTTCCACTTTGATGCTCTTTGAGTTATCTTGTAGAATGCTAAATAACTTTTTTTGCATCATGCATTTTGATGACGGCGGCGAGCGTTGACAGTATCATTAATCAGCCTTGACTCGACGATACCAAGTGCTGCTGGAGTGTTTGTGTGTCTGCTCGAGTATCCCAGGAGCAAGAGGGCCAAGGGCACAAATGTGGAGAGAACGTAAGCAGTGCTGTACTCTTGCTTCTAATTGTCCTTGTGATTTAATTATCAACCTTTTTTTTTTTCTTTTTTTGTTCTCATCACTGTAACTTTCTGTCGCTCTCTCAGGGGTCAGTACTGCTTCACAGTGTGTGTGAAAGCCTTTGGACCGTTAACGAGGAACTACTATGTCAGGGCATTTTTACATGCTGCGTAAGTTTTATCCGGCCGTTTTCTAAACGAGAACTACAAACATCTGCAACAGAAACAAGAACGAATAAGTTCATCATCTCTACCACCTTCCTTTTGTTGACCAACATTCCTCTTTTTCACAACCAACCTTTCAAACAAAAGGCTTGCACCATCGCAGTCTCATGGCCTATCGCCCTTTTGTTGTCTGTTTTTTTCTTCTTTTCTTTCTGTCTTTCTTAGAATCTGTGTACCTGGAGGTTTCATGCTTGCGACTGTCCTGGGGTGTGTCTGCCTTGGCATCGCCAGTCTCATCTATCTTGTAGTAAGTTGGTAGCTTTTACTGCATTTTGTGCAGTCCAGCCAGTTAACTATTGTGAACTTTGGTAATTTAGATACCTGACACGTGAAGACGTCAGTTTACGGAAACAAGGAAATAGCAACAAGGAAGAAAGTGGTTCATACCGGTATCTTTATTGAGTCATGGGCCTATTGTTATGTAACCTGACCAGTCAGGGGTGTGGGTGAACTCTTGATGAGGTCTAGATGTGGAAAGCAAGATTATGAAGTTTCCTGGTTGCGATCATTAATCAGAGTTTTACACCCATAAATGAGCTTGCTACACAATTGTCCTCCTTATATTGCAACCTTCAGCTATGCTTGACATGGTTTTACAGGTTCCTGTTTTTGACATCTTGCTTTTCAGGCAGCTATCCGAGGCGAACACTGGGAGCCCATTCTTCCACAGAAAGAAGTGCGAAAGCCCGCCCCACAGAGTATCAAGAATCCTCCTCAGAATCCGCCACCGAGGCCTCCTCCAGAGATGCGCAGGAAGCAAGCGAAAGACCTAGAAGGAGCAGCCTATGACAACCCTATGTCCGTCACTGCCGATGAGTAGCCAGCCCAGTGCTCCACCGGATCCTTCCTCGCCTCGAAGCCAGTCACAGTGGGACGCCACCGTGCCACCGGGTCTGTGACAATGAATGAACATGTTTAGCATGGGTTCCTTCTTTAAAAATATGAGAAGGATTTTTTTTTTTTGTTTACTTTTGAAGAAAAGAACAACACAACACAGAATATAAATGTAAATGTTGGAGCTGCTAGGTGGCAACCATGAACATATACTGTCCGTTTTGAATACCGTACATATGTTGATGTTTTCTGCTCTTATAAACATGCCAAAGGTCAAGCCGATGCCTGTTTCCGGTCCCTGAAACCAAATATTTAAGGTTGTGTTGCCATTGACACATCTGCAAACTTAATGAATTATGCTCTCACACTGTATTTAAGACGTTAGTGTGTTTCTTGAAGGCAGCTGAATACACAGCACATGCTTATACTTTTAATAGGACTGGATAACGTTTTGGTTGTATTCAGTGGTTATTAGCTATTATGACTTGTTTAGGTCATTCTTTTAAAGTGTTGTAAATAAATCTCTTGCTGTCTTTGAATCATTACCTTTTGTATGTTTTTGCTTTCCTGTAACTTCCTCTGGAAAATTATTTAAAGAAATAACATTCGCAACTTCCTCATTATGCAAGCCTTGCATTTCATGATCTCAGAATTTCCTTTTCTCACCTCAAGTGTTTCTTTCATCTTCAAACTTTTTCTTTTTTTTACAATTTAATCCATTCATCCATTGTTTGCTTGTGACAGAAATAATAAAAAAAAAAATTTCAGGTGCTGGTCAGACTATTGATTTTTTTTTTTCTTCTGTAGACAAAGTTTCTCTGCCAGTTTGGAAACAGTTTTAGTTTCGGGTGGGATACTGAGAGAAAAACCATCAAAATATAGTACATTCTTGTAATTTTATATTTCTAATTTAAATCCCTGTCATATCGTGAATGCATTCAGATTCAGTATCTTGTAGTTCTCTTAATTCAGTGAGTGTTATTATAGTTCAATCCTGCCACCCACTGATACATAGGAGAACTACAGTCTGAGTGTCGGAATTTCTGCTTCTGATTTAAACTTTTATTTTTTGAGAAAAATACGTTTATATACAATAAAATCAACATATTCAAAAGTAAGAATTAATGCATTATTTATTGTAATGATTGTTTGAATTTATTGTTTTGTTTTGTTTATTGTTTATTGTTTTCAGATACCAACTGATTCACATTCCTTATATTATTTATACTTTGCATACTCTTATTATATTTCAATTAATTACTTATTATTTGAGAAAACAGGCAAATGAATCAGCTGACTTAGTTTAGCACATTGAAACATTAAATTTTATCCAAAATTTGTATAGGAATGAACTTAGTTCATAGAGTACTTTGAAGAGTTGATGAATGAGGAAAATGAAAGAAAATGAAAAGTAGAAGAAGTGATCATCATGCAGGCAGTAGGAAAGATTAGTAAGGCTGAAGTAAGGAGGGCATTGAAGAGGATGAAGAGTGGAAAGACAGCTGGTCCTGATGATATCTCTGTGGAGGTATGAAAGACTCAAGGAGAAGTGGCAGTAGATTGTTTGACTAGGACATTCAACAAGATCTTAGAGAGCGAGAGGATCCCTGAGGAATGGAAGAGAAGTGTTCTGGTGTCGATTTTTAAGAACAAGACAGATGTGCAGAGTGGTGGCAGCTACAGAGGAATAAAGTCGATGAGCCATACAATGAAGTTATGGGAAGGAATAAATGAAGCAAGACTAAGGGCAGAAGTAAACATTTTTGAACAGCAGTATGGTTTCATGCCAAAAAGCAAACACACAAGTAATACAGAAGATGAGGATGTTGATAGAGAAGTACAGAGAAGGCCAAGAGGAGCTAGACTGTGTTTTGAGAAAGCATAAGAGGGGGTTGAAATAAGAGCTGTAGGATTTTAAAGACATCTGGAGTAGCAGAGAAGTATATTAGAGTGGTGCAGGACATGTATGGTAGATATAAGACAGTGGTGAGGTGTCCTGTAGGAGTGAGAGAGGAGTTTCAGGTGGGGGTGGGAGTGCATCAAGGATCAGCTCTGAGCCTCTTCTTGTTTGCTATGGTGGTGGACAGGGTGACAGATGAGGTTAGACGGGAATCCCCATGGACAATGATGTTTGCAGATGTCAGCAAGACAGAATAGATGTGTGTGAATGAGAGGGACTCAAGTTGAAGGGTGAGGCTACAGGGACATAGAAGGTGGAGAATTTTAAGTACTAAAGGTCAACAGTCCAGAGCAACGGAGGATGTGGAAAAGAGGTGAAAAGGTATCTTCAGGCAGGTTGGAACAGGTGGAGAAAAGTGTCAGGGTGATGTGTGATAAAAGACTATCTGCAAGTATGAAAGTAAAGGTGCACAGGCAGGTGGTGAAACCCACAATGCTGTATGGTTTAGAGACTGTTGTACTGAGGAAAAGGCAGGAGGCAGAGGTGGTAGTAGCAGAAGTTAAAATGTTGAAGCTCTCTTTGGGAGTGATGAGGATGGATAGGATCAGGAATGAGCACATCAGAGCGTATTAAATGTTTTGGAGAAAAAGTCAGAGGAAACAGATTGAGGTGGTTTGGACATGTACAGAGGAGAGATAGTGAAGATATTGGATATAGTGAAGAAGAATGTCAGTTCAGTTCAGTTCAGACTAAAACACTTTGCGTTCAGGGGCCAATTAAAAATAAACATGACAGTCATACATAACTACACTGACAAATTACTGTGTAAGAAATAATTATTGTGCAAATAGGTAGAAATGTATGGATATTTATGGATGTCCTGAGAGAGCATGCGTGGTTAGTTGGTGCGACTGAAGAGGCTGCGGTGAAGAGAGTTGGATGGAGGAGGTGATTCGCAGTGCCGAACCTGAAGTGAACACCTGAAAGGAAAACAACGCATCTCATTGGTGCACATTTCAATCCATCCTTTAGATGGCGGTAGGAACCTCGGTGGACAATTCAGACGAAGTAGAAGAAGAGAAACGCTCACAACTGTACCATCGGTGTGTCGTTTCTGTATCTGTCAGCTAGCAGGTAACACATTTCCAACAAAAGTATTGACTTACACGCGACGTGTAAACAGTAGACGATGTCTACTCGGGCTTTG
Source organism: Xenentodon cancila (assembly GCA_014839995.1). NCBI lineage: Eukaryota > Metazoa > Chordata > Actinopteri > Beloniformes > Belonidae > Xenentodon > Xenentodon cancila. The sequence goes on from CM026197.1 coordinate 17,878,903, forward strand.
CGAAGGCTCAGAGGGAAACAGCGGGGCCAGGAGGCCTTGGACCCGGGGGATCTAACTTTAGGCGAGAGCCCCGAGGAGCAAGCCGAGGCTGGGGGAGAAGAAGAGCAGCCGGACGCGGCTAACGGGGATCCGGCGCCTCAAGGCAGCGAGCAAAAGGCAAAGAAAAACAAGGCTCAGAAAAACTTCAGTAACATTTACGAACTGGTAAGGTTACGGTTTAACCACCAGCTGACGTTTCACGTCTTTAAAAAAAAAAAAAAAAAAAAAAAACCAACAACAACAATTTAACAACTGTTTACATCGGCTGCGTGTAGCTTACTAGCGGAAGCTGGTTACTGTTTGAATAAACATTAACACTAAATTGTTTATAATTGTTAATTATCACCAAACTGACGACAACAACTGACATTAAAGATCCGTATTACTGTTCAACATGATGTCATTACAGAACTTCAGTTTTACATACTTAAATCTGCTTTCGCTATCAGTTCAGGGGTCGTGTCATTTTGTGTCAGTTAAACTATTTTGAGTTTTAAAGTGTAAACGCAAATAACAACACATTTCCACATATACAAACAAAAAGCCTCTTCCACACTTACCAATACATACAGAAAGGTTACTCGTTTAGTTTTGTCCAGTCGAATTGAAAGAACAGAAATGGTTGAATCAAGCAACAATTACGTTTGCTTGTGTTTCCAGATACTAAATGTTCTCGCAACAATAAATATTATGTGGCAAACCTTTAATTTGAAAATATCACATGTACAAATCAAGAGTTTCCAAATCCCCCCTAAACTAAAATTTTAAATGCATGCTGGTGCCTTCGTTGTTGTAATAAAACAATAAGTGTAAATACGCCCTTATTACGTAAGGAAGTATTTTTTTTCTTAAAAATTATGTCATGATGATTTTATGTGGAATATGCAGAACACACACACACACACACACACGGTGTCTGCATTTTTTTTCAAATCAACTTTCCCTAAAGTATGAAGTGAAACAGTTCAAATAAAATTATATTTTCAGGTTTTTTTCATTATGTAATATAGATGAAGCCTAAAATAAGTCAATCATTAAGTCTGAAATGCAGTTATTTTAATTTCATCATACATTTCTTGAATTGTGTGATTGCCTTTGATAATTGTAATGTTTTTAAGTATTTTATGGATCTTGTTGTTGGTTTTTTAAAAGCGACACTTATTTGCCAACTTTTGTTTCGTACAAATGATTTTGGTAAATCAAAATCTCCTATTACTATATTGGACTGAGATATAATGTGTTTTAGTTGAATAGCTTAAAGGTAATGTATATTAGTTATAGCACAGTAACACCATCAAGTATTTGTTACAATAGTAAACTCATTTTAAGATGCAACCTGTTAACGCCAATAAGACTTAAGATTTTAGACACCTACAATCTGACCACTGCAATTAAAGTTTGTTCATGCTGGAAACCAACAAGCTTTGGTTCATATCTTCATATCTTAATGCACTGACCATCGAAGCACATAGACCTTATCTGTAAACAGCTTTTGACATTAAATGCAATGGTTCATTTATTGGTAGGGCTCATTACCCAGTACACTCTCCTCTAAATCTCTTTGTTTATTTATTTAAACTAGATATGTGATGCTGACAATGAGGTGGGAAAAATCTCCTCCGATGACGAGGCAGAGAAACAAGACAAAAATAAAACAAGTGGCATGGGAACGAATGAACGCAGAGAAATTGAGAAATCAACTCAGAAGCAGGAGGAAGTGTCTGCTAAGGTAAAATAAAACAGTATGAAAAGGATGTCTTTTTAAATCTTCTAGTTTGACTTGATATACTGATGTAAAGAAGTCCTTTTTCATCATCTGCTTTCTTCTTTAACAGGCTGGAGACAGAGTTAAAAAGAAGAAGAAAAAGAAGAAGGCAAAAGTGACAGAAGATGTACAAGTAACGAATATATATAATTCATCTGACTTGAGGGTTGTGAAATTTTGCCCGAATATACACTGTAAATATAATCCTGTCTGATAATATGTAACTCGTTTTGAGAAACAAACAGCAGTTAAATCTTGTCACACTATGTTTATTTGCTTTTGTGTTTTCTCTCTTTTTCTCGTGGCTTTCAGGAGGCTGCACCTGATAATGTTGATTTATTGCTGGAGAACTTAGACCAGTCCAACAACCTGAGTCTACAAAGTGAAAATTGTGGAGGGTGTGACAGAAGGTCCATGCTGCATGTGGAGCACAGGTGAGAAAACCAGCCTCTTAAATGCTGACAAGTGGATGTGAATAGTGGCAGAAGCATTGTAACCAGCAGTAACCCGGATGCTGCTCATGTTCTAGCATACTATATTACTCTTTATAAATAGCCATTAGTTTGACTGCATTTTGCAAGATTTAATTTTTTAATTATTACGCAACACCAAACTACGTCACAAAAATTACAGACATAGTTATCCTCTTTCATTCAGATGCAAAAAAAAAAACAAAAGTCACACAGGAATGAGCAATCACTGAAGTCATGGAAATTAAACCATTTGAACAAACACAACATGACCTTTTTTTCTTTGAATCAGCTGAGAGAAAGCTGTTAGGAAATGTGGTTTATTGACCAAACTGAGGTTGTGAAAGGGCTTTGTAGCTGCCAGGATTTTCCAGCCTTTTATTTATTTATTTTAATCCCCCACAGTGAGGATATTTAAATGCTGGTAGACTTTAGCAAAAACGTCTCTGAACCTTCCTGGCTGAGCGATACCGGACATGAAGATGGTCTGAGGTGTCAGCTACATTTTGTCCAATTTGGGCTTTTATTTTATGTAATACCATTTTTTTGGGGGGCATTCACGTTTATTAAGTTTTATTTTATTAACTCCCGTGGTAATGACTATGTTTTCGACAGATGCAATTGTTGCTTTGTTTGAAATGTTTCTGGTCTCTGTGATGAAATGTCAGCGATATTAAGTAATTAACGGCTACAGAGTCATTTTGCTGAAAACTACTTTTCATGTTTCCTCCCAATGGGTTTCCATGGCCGAGCATTTTAGCTCGGCCATGGAAACAGTCTGCATGCCGAGGTGCTTGATTTTTATACACCTGTGGCCACGGAAGTGATTGGAACACCTGATTCCCATTATTTGGATGGGTTAGCGAGTACCTTTGGCAATATATTGTATGTAACTGCTGTTGCTCACACAATCGTGTTAAAGTGGATTTTGTCTATTAAAAAAAACAAAAACTTTTTGTTCTGGATTCTGACAACCTTAGACTATGATGTGAAGGGGTGTGGACTTTGGGTGGCATTACTATTTACTTAATTTTGCCTTGTACATGTACAATACTAAGCTGTCATATTGCTTTTTTTCACATTTGGTAAGTAAAATGTTTGAACAGTGGACAGATTAGTTGTGATTTATGTGGACATAACATAAATCACAACTAACAAACAAACATGGCATTAATCATTATTAATTTCATGCTCAATACAAATCAGACTTTGGGTTTGATTTTTAATTACTAAACTAAATTCTTTAGGAGACAAAACTAATTGAAATGGCATGGGGGAAAAATGAATTTAAAATGTTTTTTTTTCCATTAGGAATCTCAACCCAGAGACTGAGCTGAAGAGATATTTTGGGGCTCGAGCTGTTCTAGGGGATCAAAGGTAAAAAAAAAAATAAAAATATATATATATATATATATATATATATATATATATATATATATATATATATAATAATATTAATTTGCAACTTGACTTAAAGGGCCAGTCAAAGATGATATTTATCAAGCCAAAGCGGTGCCTATTCAAAAAAAAAAAAAAAAAAAAAAAAAAAAAAAATATATATATATATATATATATATATATATATATATATATATATATATATATATATATATATATATATATATATATATATATATATATATATATATATATATATATATATATATATATATATATATATATATAGGGAGAATGACTACTGATGTATTCCATTTATATACTCTATGTGTGTGTGTGTGTGTGTGTGTGTGTGTGTGTGTGTATATTATTTTGGATTAATTCATTTTTCAAAAATTTTCTTTTAACAAGACCTCGACAGAGAAACCGGCAATTTCATCGAACCACCTGGATGACCAGTCCAAAGGAAAGTTGGCCTCGCTTCAGCCGCCCAGGTAGGCTTATATGACAGTCCTGCACAAAATATAAAAATTATGACACTTAGAAAAATGTGTTGACTTCTGTTTAAATGGTGAAATCAAATAATCTCTTGTCAAGCTATCAATATACGGATATTTCCATGTTAAAATTGTTAAAAATCTAGCACAGGTGCAATGAATTTAATCCACCTAATTGTTTCAGGATGAAGAGGTTTGTATTCACTATCTGCACATATTCAACTTTCCTAGGGAATAATAAAATGATAAATGTGCACAAAAGGCTGTCCAGTATTTTAGTTTTGTTAAATTATTGTAAAAAAGCTGCCAGTATATTTTCATTCATACTAGTAAGTACATAATGGCCCTAAATATAACTTCAACAGGCCGTCTGTAGGAAGCACAATCAGTTGTTTTAAGGTTTTTTTTTCAGAAAGAAAAGATATTCTGGGATACAGGTGGCAAAAGGCCGTAGGCTGAAATTTTCCTGCAATAATGACGTCATCTTGAAGAGAGTACTCATTGTGAACACGCTGAAAGTCACCATTGATACGTTTGCTTATCTTTCTGATAGTTATTCCTGCTGCGGAAGGATAAAACTTTGCCATAAATATCAATTTAGGTTGGTATGAAAGTTAAACTCACCCTGACCAGTACACAGTTTGGAGTTTGGTTATGAGATATTTACAGATTTGTTCACGTCGTCGATCATGGTATCTGTTGAGGACGTACGGTCTTATGAAATCTGACAAAACAACTTTCCGTGGACTTGACCAAAAGTAAAAGTGTTTTATAATTTGTTTGGTTCCAAAAGAACTTCGACAAACTATTGAAGAGTGATAAATGAGCTAAATTAAGACATTTTACTGATGCTTTCAAGTGAATCAGGAAAAAGAAAGAAAATGACAATTGCTAAGAAATATTGTAGCCTTTGTGACTTAAAACTGACAACAACCTTCTATTTTAGTTCCTAACCCAGCTGGGAGGTGTCTCTTGGAGGATCTTGGCTTATGTTTCCATGGCAAATGGCTCCATATTGTGTGATTTCTGAGCATAACTTTCCATAGCTTTGGATTGTATTGTTTGTGTCTATACATCGTTATCAATTCCACTCAATTTCTCTTCAGGAATCTCAATGGCCTTATTGGAATCAAAGGATGGCATTCAGTACTTCACCTTTGAGCACAGTCGGGATTATCAACAAGTACAGTTCAAATTCCTGGATGCTGTTGAATCCATGGATCCCAACAACATTGTGGTAAAAACAAAATTCTTGATATTAGCTGGGTATCTTGTGTCCAGCCTTTTTCAATTGACACTCGGGCGGAGGCGTGGAGAAGCATGGAAAAAAAGAAAAATCCCTTCATAAAGCAAGTTTTTGTAAAATTTTTCAATTCAAACAATTCTTGTGCACACGGCTCCGTTAGTCAGTGTTTAGACATTTTTGTTTCAGTGGTCAGATACATCCTCTCCTTCGATCCTCTTCTGCCTTTATGTTTTTTTTGTTTGTTTTGAGTTTTTTTTTTAGCAGTTGTTAACAGTTGTTTAGCTTTTATTTCCTTATTTTTGCACACAGCTCCTGCTGCCTCCCCCAACTTTTGCACATGTCCAGAGAAACAAAAGTGATGTGGAAAACCTACTTGAACTAGTGCTTTATTGGTGTAATTGCAGAGCAGCTGAGAAAAGGCCAGTGCAGAAGTATAAATGCTCACAAAGGCTCATGTAATGGTGAAAGTTCTGCGTAGTTTCTTCAGCATAGTACAAATCATGCATTAGTCTAAAGAAATCCTATTGAAGCTGGCTGTTGACTTTATAGTTGTATTGTTTGGTAAATACACATTTTTAATAAAGCATCAGAGCTGTATTTTGCTACTGCCAGCCACCCAGAAGTCCAGGCAGCTGCCCAGCCTGTGAGTCGGTTGGTTTACACTAAGGGCTATTCTTCAAATCTGGTTAAATGCTATTCGGTTTAACACTATTTGAAGGCAGTATTCCAGTCTCCAACTGGATTAATGTTGCATAATGTGAAATCACAGCTTTGTTTTTTCTGGGGATGCTTGGATTCTTGACAATTTGACAACCAGACCGGAGTTTTTAGGATTTGAGCACAGGAGCACCAAGGTTGACTGCATTCTCGTTGTTTAGCTTCACTCTGTTTGCCTCAGAGGGCTGTCGTCTCCTGCAATATGTAGATGACTGCAGTTGTGAGGTGTGTTGCAGAACAGAGAGCAACTACACTGGAGATGGAACACAGATGGCGTCTACAAGAAAGCCCAAAACAGACTGCACTTGAAGCTGAGTTCCTTCACTGTGTGCAGTAAGATTCTGCGTCTCCTGTCTGTTATCTGTTGGGGCAGCTGCATCAAAAACATTGACTTAAAAGAAAGTGAACAAAGGGGTAAAGAAAGCTGGATCTGTGCTGGAGACTGCGCTGGAGCCCCTGGAGCAGACAGCAAAAAGAAAAATGTTGCATAAACTTCTCAGTATTAAAGACAACACCACACACCCTCTGTGCAATATACCGATGAGAAAACAGAGCATCTTTAGTTGGAGGCTTTTTATGCTTCAACAACGACCAGTATAGAACATCGCTGCTGCCTGCAGCAACAAACACTTTACAATGAGTCTCTATGCTGGAGAGGATACTCCTCTAAACTTTGAAATGCGTGATCCCCCTACCTCGTTATCTGTTGTTTCATGGTTTTCTGTTTTTCTTTGTCAGTAAACCAATGCAGCAGTTTGAATCTTGATTGGGATTTTTCCAGTGCTTTTTAATACTCCTGTAGAGTAGTCTGGTCAGTTCAAGTCAAGTCAAGAGTTATAAGATGGTGGCAAAATGAACGGAAGGACATTCTTGTACAAATGGTTCCTTTTTTATACACTTTTTGAATAGTCGCAAAGGTAAATTGACCTCGGCTCATCTGTAGGATCCCTGTCCACATCACTTAAGTGGAATGACATTTCCAAGGCTTCTCAGAGGCTTAAAATAGCAATTTAATCTGACATTGCTACTTGCCCTGTAGGCAATAACGTTAAAACCCTTTATACTGGAGCCATATGTTTCCTTTATATTGCAAAGGTGCTTTGATTTACGTTGTTTTAGTCACCAATAACAGTTTACACTCCTCACCTTCTAGTAATACACCTTGGGTTGATTTTAAATCTGGAATATTCCTTTCACTGGCTAAATCTAGACTAAAAACGCTTGTAACATACTGGATTCTTTATTAAGTTACATTGAACAAGCAAGACTGATTATAAAAATGTTTGCATGTTAAGAGAATACGTCCAATCTGGACCTTTTTGTGTCAGCCTTTGTGTCAGTCAGTTCTAGCACTTCTTCATTTTTTTTCGTTCCAAGGCGCTGCTTCAGCTCAACCCTTGCCACATAGACTCACTGCTCCAGCTTTCCGACGTCTGTCGAATCCAGGAGGACCAGGAGATGGCCAGGGACCTTATTGGTGGGAATAAGAGGCTGCTTTCTTGTCGCACACTTGAATTATGTTTAGAGCCCAGCAATAACACAGCTGCCATTCATTAAGCAGCACTTTGGAGAAGAATTTTCTAGGAATTAGCTTTACTCATCTTCACATCTTTTGAGAGCAAAGGACTTGTTTTGCTTAAAGGCAAACTGACTTTATACAAATACAGACTGATTGTTGTTTTTCTTTTTATATCTCATTGCTATGACTTTAAAAAGTTTGCACTAAAACTACTTGTTTGAATTGAACATAGTGGGCAGGGTTTTCTATTTTTGCTGGCTTAAAACACAAGGTCCCTCTGTTCCAAATTATTTTTTTCTTTTGGTTAAAAATTTTGTGATGGACATGAAACAGTCCATCTTCAGACAATAGTGTGCTGTTAAGTACAAGTCTGTTTTTCTTCATTTCTAAGTGGATCAGTCATATACTGTATGTTTGTTAATATTTTATCACATCAATATCTATATTGAGCAACAGAAAATCAGGAACATGGCTCGCCAAATCCATCCAGCAATAATGTTCATTAAGTTTGACACATATGGATTGATGTGGCTTTTTTTTTTTTTTTTTTTTTTTTTTTTTTTTTTTTAAATTTAATTTTTTTTTTTTTTAGGATAAGATAATATCTCTCAAAGATTCATTTTTTTTCTTATGTGGCATTATAGTTGTTTGAATCCTAAAATGTTATTAAATGAACTGATAATTTTTTTTCCCTTTTTCTTTATCAGTTTAAACTGAATAATTTTAGAACGGCATGAGCTTTTTCACATCGTGAACTAACAAGCCAGCCACTGTTAATGAGTCAGACTTCATGCTTCTTCTTAAGCACAATGCTGCATTTATCATTTCAGACCCTGTCCTTAACTGGTTATCTAAAATAGTCTATGTAAAAGAACCAGAGGGACCATTTAACAAAGGGCATTTGTCCTCTTCTCCTGGGTGATTTGATTATAAGCCACCAGACAAACTTTACCATAGGACAGAAGTAAAACAGTGCTTTTCAGTTCAAGTATTTTTAGGTTACAGACCCTTAAGGCTGAGTTGATTGTATGTAAGGATATTACTGACATAGATCATCTGTACCTGCTTACTGCTGCTTTAATTAAAATTTTTGACTCTTTCCACAAAGAAGATATAATAAAATGGCTTTGTTTTTCCCCCCTTTTACCTAGAAAGGGCCTTGTACAGCTTTGAGTGTGCTTTTCATCCTTTATTCAGCCTGACATCAGGTTCAAGCAGGCTGGATTATCTTAGACCAGAAAACAGGTTTGTTTTTGTTTGTTTTGTTTTGTTTTTTTACTTCTGTCTTAGCATTTACAAATCTTGCTTTTGTGAAACATCAATTTGACTTTACATTATTGTTTTCAACTCAAATGATATTTTATGGAAACAGCAGTCCAGTAATTTAATAACTCTTGTTTGCAGAGCATTTTATCTGGCTCTTTACAAGCACATGATGTTTCTGGAGAAACGAGGATGCCCACGGACTGCTTTGGAGTACTGCAAACTCATCCTGAGGTACAAAGAAAAAAGCTTAAGCATGGCAGGCTTACATTATCACATTATTATTATTTCTACCTCCTACTGAAAGAAGAAAATGCAGTGGCTGTTGGTCTCTCTTATGACGTCCTAAATTGAATTTTACACAACAGGTTTTACACTGGCTATAATGTTAGGGGTTATTATGCTCAAAGCATTCTGTTTTTGTCTTACAAGACCAATTAGGTCGTTATTTATAACAAAACTTAATGCACATGGCTTGTACTTCCTGGCAGCCATGTGTGACAACTGCATAAAAGCACACACGGCTGCAATAAGTCTGCTGTAGCTCGAGCTTTGCAAAGGTAATTGATTATCTGCAATCTTCAATTATCATATCATACTTTGCTTCAGGTATGATTGAAAGCAAGTATGCTAAAAGGAGTGCAACACTTTTTATGATTGTGGGAAGAAAAGCCAATAAATATGGTTTTATTAGTGTGTGAATATTCTTTCATCACCCCAGGTAGTTTAATATGCCCCAGGTAGTTTAATATGCGAGTACTAAAAGTGTAGATCTGAGTTCCCACTAAGGATTTTTTTGTTCCATTAAAAAATGTGCGTCATTTCATTCTTTGATTTGTGAAGGTTAAACTGGTTAGGCTCAGTGCCATCAGAAATTAAGAACATTCAAATTATAAACAGATTAATTACACTATGGATTATGGATCGTTTTTGTTGGGTGCTTGCAGTGATCATTAACTTGTGTTTTTGTACGTCACAGCTTGGACCCAGACTCGGACCCACTTTGCATGCTCCTGCTCATTGACTTCCTGACACTGCGTTCCAGAGAGTACAGGTCTCTCCTTCAGTTATATCAGGACTGGGAGGCAAGTGTGCAGCTATATGTAACATGTCCGTCAGTGTGCTTCTCTTAACTCTTGGCCTGATAAAGGTATCATCTCTCATTGCTTTGCAGGAGCACAGAAATCTCTCTCAGCTGCCAAACTTTGCGTTCTCCTCTGCACTTTGCCATTTTCATCTTAGTCAGCAGGAAGATCTGGACCCTGAAGAATGTGACAAACAAAGACAAGATGCTGACCAGATGCTCCAGGATGCTCTTGTTATGTTCCCAGGAGGTTAGACCTTCCCAGCTCCGTCTGTCAGAAGACTTAACTAAAAGAACATCTACAACATGATTTGTTTCCCTCCATGTCAAGTGTTGTGTATATATTTTCCGCAGCTAACAATGCTGTAATCATGTTTTCTACAGTCCTGATGCCTTTACTGGATCTCTGTAATGTGCAAGCAGATGCTTCGGTCACCTCACATACCTTCTTTGGCCCAAAAAGTCAGATAGGGTAATTTATGCTTCCCTTTGTTTTCCACTTGTTACACAATCCAGGATTTTTCCATAAATAAACTCTTATTTATGGCATGAGGTAATTTATCTATTCACATGGTGCAGCGACGACAAACTCGTTATTTAACTTGTAAAGACAATTTGGTTGCTTTTTATATTTTTATCATTTATTTACCAGGTTTGTTTTTCTCCGATTGGTGTTTTCTTCCCCTATACTAACATTAAAGGTTATTGTGTTTGTCTCCAGGCAGCCGCCGGCCCTGGCTGAGCTGACAGCTCTGTATGTGGGGAGGACATGCAGCCTGTGGAGGGAGGCGGCAGTCGTGCTTTGGTTGGAAGAGACTGTGAAAGAGGTGCTGCGTCGAGTTGATGCCAAAGACCCTCTTGTGGAGGAGTGTCAAAACAAGTAAGTTCATAATTGGCTCTGATGTTTGATTTATTTATTTATTTTTGCCAAGCTTTGTTTAGTAAGAACTGCAGATGCACATGATCAAGAATGGAAAAACAAACTTCAATGATGCAAACTTGCAACGGTTGGAATGAGTGCATACAGGAAAACGCAGAGTATCGGTGATGGGGATCTATCCATCACTGAAGAGGATTTGACTGTTTTCTACTTATTGAGAAATTGTTCCTAGTCTCCACCTTCATCACTCTGTTTTAGAAGAAAGCAAAGATACCAGAGTGCTCCAAGGAACATCCATCGCCACGTCCTCCTCTCTGAGATTAAAGAAGCCACCTCAAGTCTTCCCCTAGTAAGTGGAAAGCTTTCAAACAGCAAAGTGCCAGATGAAAGTCCCTTTTGAATGAAAAAATGTTGTACAACACTTCTCCAGTGCAAAACACCCTGTTTTCAGGCATTCACGATTATTACAGGGGTGGTCTTGACCAAATATTTTCCATCATCGATCAACTTTGTTGCTCCGTTGATGTAAAAATAAAAAAAATCTGAACGATCGAGCGTCTCACTATCCAGGTGCATAAAATGCATTAAAGAGGTGCATGCTTCAGACCTCATCTTTGATGACTACAATACCTAAAGTGTTGAAATCTCTTGTTGCAGAAAGAGCATCTAATGTGGGATGTCCCTTGGTGAAGTTGTTTCAGAATCTGCAAATTAAAATGATGAATAATTCTAGGTAGAGACTGGTAATTGGGTTGTCTAGTGTGGCAGCAGAGAAGGGTTTCAGCATTCAGAGCACTGATAAAATAGCCTTAAGTCTTCTTCCCAAGACAAACTTTCTAAACCGAATGACTTATAATATCAGTCACCTCGACAGCTGAGCTTGATGTGCTTGATCATGCACAAACCAGCACCCACATTTTAACTCTGTGCAAACCAGGAAGAAGGTTTGATTGCTGACAGTTTACCCCAATGCGTGTTCAGTTATAGTAGTTGTAATAACATAAGGACCTTGTTTTGAACCCTCTGCTGTCACTGTGGGAGGAAGAAAAAAAATCCTCCATCAGCTCAATGTGATGTTGTCATTAAAAGTGGGAGCACAATGTCTTTATTCATACACTTTTTGGCCTTAAGAAGTCACAATTTAAAGTTTGTTATTGTTACAAGACTAACTTAAAATAAAGGGCTATTAAAGAAGCTCCATGCCTTTTTTATCGTTAAAAAAAAGTCAATTAAAAGGACGGGCAATAATAAATAATAGTAGAAGCAGTGTAGTGTGATGAATGATAATCTCACTTCTGTGTAGTCTCGTGCTCTTTTAAGGGGGCTGGAGGGCATGCCCAAAACTTACCAATTCTCCTTGATTTATAAATTAGATTTCATGCAACCAACAAAACACAAACTATGTGGATCTTATTTTAGGAGCCAGTGATGCCAAAATTGAAAATCGATTCAACCCTCCATAAATATGACGACATGTGACCAACCCTGGATCCCAAACTGCTCTTACACAAACGGCAGCAGCGTTTTGCTTTTTGAGTCCAGATATTTATTTTATAGTCACCGCTGTTCTGAGATCAATGAAGTCATCCAGTTTGTATGTGGGGACATTTTCCACGAGTTAGGTTAAACATTATTAAAAGTTTAATATATATAATTTCAACAAACCCTCAAGTCTTCTGTGCACTGTTGTTGTTTAAAACGGCTGCTAATGAAGCCTCTCCCAAGAACTTGGTTTCACATCTTGCTTTGACGTTGTACAATATTGTCAACTGAACGGTGATCAGGTGTCTGTTCTTTTGAAAGTGATCTTTACCGTGTGTGTGTGTTTGATGCCCTCAGGAGATAACCACTCAGCCCGTGATGGGCTTTGACCCTCTGCCTCCTCTGGACTCGGTGGTATCATATGCTCGACCAGACAGGTGATGCAGGACCCATTCGTTTGCATACATTCCTTCTTTTTGCAAAACAAAGGAGGCTTTACTAACCCCAGTTGTTTATGAACTTAAACGTGTGTGTGTGTGTGTGTGTGTGTGTGTGTGTGTGTGTGTGTGTGTGTGTGTGTGTGTGTGTGTGTGTGTGTGTGTGTGTGTGTGTGTGTGTGTGTGTGTGTGTGTGTGTGTGTGTGTGTGTGTGTGTGTGTGTGTGTGTGTGTGTGTGTGTGTGTGTGTGTGTGTGTGTGTGTGTGTGTGTGTGTGTGTCTGTCTCTTCATATCCAGGCAGCGTGTTGGTGCATCCAATGAGAGCACGTTGTCACTGTTTTTCCGGTCTTTGCTGCCAAACTTTAATGTTCAGGTGAGGTGCACGAATCACGCACAATTTTCCTACTGGGTATGTTTAAGTATTATTTAATTAATCTGGTGGTGTTATGCATGTGGTTTAAAAATAAGTTAGTTTTACAAATATACACATAATTTAGTTCTTTTGAAAGGATTCAAAAAGATAAAAAAAATAATAATAATGAGACGGTTTTGAAACATTCAAAGAAAAAAAATCCAACTTGTAATCGATACCAGACATGTAGTTGATACACTTTGACATAGTTATAGGTTGTGAGTGTGTCTTTCAGGTTAAAGAGCAAACTGTGCTAATATTTCTGAGGATGTCTGGACCAACATTGGAAAACTGAAAACCCTAATTAAGAACTCATGCTGTGCATGTGGACACACCATGTGATTAGAAACTGTAAGCCCTGCAAACAAGTAATTTGCCTCATAAATTCTGTTATGCTGGGCTCAGAGTTCAGTGACTATATTCATCATGAGCTGGCTGCTCCAAAGGGTGTAAGGTTGTTTAGCCATAAATTCATTTCTTGGTTGCTTTTCATTCATCATTTCAAAAACAAGGAAGACTTCACAAGACCCCCTTGGCTTGGCTTGAAGCAAAAAAAAAAAAATAAAAAATAAGAGGAGGAGGTTGAGAAGGCATAGTAAAATCTGATAAGCAACTTCTAACATTTCTAATGATTCGGAGGACGGTGATAAATTTGTTAATGAGTTCAAGTGTATGTGCAGAGTTATTGCTTGGTCGGAGTGTTTAGTTTTGGCTTCTCATACTTAATCGGGAGGCAGAACTGTATATTTGTTGGAACTGGCGATAACTTCACAGAGAGTGTCTGAGCCTTTACGCATAATCACATTGTATTAGCTGTGAATCCCAAGCAGTGATGCAGTGCGGCAGTTTCACATGTCATGATTACAAAAACCTCACAGACGCATCCTTTTAGTTCCAGCTCCCATCGGAGCTAGTGAAAGCTCGGGGAAAATCCTTTAACATTAATAATGTATGATGAGACATTTCCTCCAAAGATTTATAGTTGTCCTGGAGGGAAGACGGCTAAAAATGATGGGAGAGGGCGTGTGGCCTTCCGGCAGATCATTCTACATACATTTCCTGGTATCCCACTGAGGAACAAAACAGTCCTTCACAAAGTGTGAAGTTGTTTGTTGATTCATTGATGTTGAAGCTTTTTCATCGCTGATTCACAGGTCAGTTTACAGAACCATGTCAATGGGTTTATTTTCATATAGTTAAACAGACTTTGTTTTTAATGTCAAATTCATCAATAGAAAAAAAAAACAAAAAAAACTGTCATGTGTCACGTTAGTTTTGCATGTTCCCTTTTTTACATTTTCTTCTCAATTGCAATTTGTTTTGGGAACTGATTATATTCCAAGTGCTTCTTTAAAATGAAACTGTGACGTCCGTAAAGTTAATTTTGCAGCATACAAGTGGATGTTAGTGTGAAACTTCTCTCACACATGCAAAATAAGATTTACAATCGTGGGAGCCGGTTTTGTCAGTTTCATAGTAGAATATTTGTAACCGACTGGCCATCGCTGATGCTTATTGTCCCGGGCAACAAATGTGTGAGTGCGAGTGCAGCCTTCAAAGAAGCTTGAATCAAGAGCAGTGACGTGCTTGGACGTCTGTTGCAACCGAAGAGCCGAAGCAAAGACAAGTGCACCTGTGGAGGTTGACTGTAGTCTATGACCTGTATTATTGTGTATTTATTAACGCTGAAGTTTACTTCAGACTATTTTTTTTTTTTAAAGATGACCATCCCTGAGACATTAAATGCACATGTGACATAGTCAAAATCTTCATACGAGACGAATATACTCATAACATACTAAACCACACTATTTAATTTCTGAGTTTCGGTCTCTGTAGTCTATACTGACGAATTCTCAACTAATCAAATAAAAGTCTGTGTTTATAAACCGGAGAGATGTTCTGCATCGGAGGCTCAGAAGGAAGATATGTGGAAGTGTTGCTGATTTCATTATCTGTGGACCAAATTGGTGAATGTGAAAGGTGGGAGAGGATTTAAGATTTAAAGTTGTACAAAGTAGATGGGTTCATTTACTCAGTGCTGTAATATTACATTATTATGGGGTTTAAGTATCAAACTTACAGTTTTAATAGAAGCCACTAAAACTGAAAATGGTCAGATTTCTGACTGAATAATTGCTTGGGTCTGCTTACAACCAGTTCACTTTCTTTTCTTTTTTTTTTTTTTTTTATTTAAACGGTCTGTAATATGTACACAAATAAGGACTCAAAGACTACCCTGTGCCCACCACTGAGAGCACAATGACCTTAGTTTATGGCTAAACAAGCTTAAATTAGGATGCATAAACAGTTTTACAGTGATGTGCTTAACATTTAAAGTTGTATACTTGTCATAAACATTTTGTTTTGTTTTTTTTCTTATTCTGTCTAATATTTTTTTTTTTTTTTTGCCAGAGTGCAACACAAACCAGTCTCAACCCCACCAGAATACTTGTAAAGTTACATTTACAGACGAACATCGTCGGGGTTATTTGTGCATGCTCAATGTTAAAAGATTTGCCCAGGGCATATTTCCATCTGGATAGTAACATCCATCCTTATGAAATTATCCACTTATGGAGAGGAAGAGATACAATATGGATAAAAGAAATACAGTTAAGACTAAGACGGACATACTGTCGAGCTCTTCTACTGAGACTAAAATACACGGAGTTAAGAGTTCAAAACAACAAATGTAGTTGAAGGTGAGACCACCAAGTTCACCCAGTTAGGTCAGAATGTTAAACCAGTACCAAGCATAGTAGATTATTTGATAGATAACCTTAAAAGACCATAAATTATAATGATTATGTAAGACAATTGAGCCTTGTATTGGTTAGCCATGTAAAAGAACAGCTTAATTCTAGCGAGGTAACATAGTTTGTAAAATTGAAGTTGGAAAAGGCCAAGTACTTGAATAGAAAGGGCGCAGACGTGAGTGTTATTGATTAACTGATTGTTTGCTTTACTCTTAAGGGTGGGCCAAGGCCGGAGGATGACATGGAGGTGGCTCGAGCTGGCCAGGAGCTCAACCAAGAAGTGAATCGTCTCATGGTGGCAATGAGGGACATGCTGGCAAACATCCGTTTTCAGGAGCCGCCCAGAGAGGACAATCCCTACAGAGACGAGGAGGAATGGGACTGAAGGCGGAGACGGGGAATAAGTGTTGAATGGCAAGACTTACAATAAAAAAAAACAAACAAACAAACATTAGATGAGATGTGTTGAAGGAGAGGGTCAGCTGAACACTTTTCTACTGTCACAGTTTCAAAATGCAGTCCAGGTGTTTGAACGTTGAAACGAGCTGCTCGGGGAGCGTGTCATGCCACCCAGGTTGAAAAGTTTTACTTGCAGCATCTTCATTCATTACCAAGTGAAGAAAACCAAGTTAAAGATAATATATTTTAAATTATTTTAATTATACATGTGTGATTTTTCCCATGAATAATCAGCTAAAATTGAAGATTCGAGTAACAAGAAGGGACAACAAATGGAAGAAGCAAGTACCTGAAAGTAAAAGTAGACAGTGAAATATACTGTTTTGTAAATAGAGCAATGAGTGGCATTAAAATATTTTCAAAAGTTGCTACAAGCTTTGTCAGTCTGATGGAGCTGATATTTGACTTCTCTTGGAGGCTGTAATGGATAAATGTAAGCATAAATAAGTAGTTAGTCCATCAGAATTGATATATTTCATTTGGAGCTGTGAGCTGTGTATTTCTGGAACGTATTCATTTCAGTATTTACCAAGTCCAGGTAACACAGGTTCTGTCAGGAACGCCATCTGGTGTAAACCTTGTGGAAAATCAACATGCACAATATTGATCCACTGTGGCAACCCTTAAAGGGACAATTTAACAAATAAATTACATTTAGGTGACATGCTGCTCTTATTTTCTGGGATCCCTGTTTTTGTCTTGGTCACCTGATCATTTGCGACACATTACCGTACATGTACATCTGGTGGACATCTCCGGTTTCTCTGTGTTCATTCTGGAATAGATGACCAAAATGTGCTTATTTCTGGATTATTTCACTCAGTAAAACACACATATTCTTGGTCTGAATTTTGCAGGAGACCTCTGTCTACAAGTATTGAAGATATTTAAAAAGAAAAAAAAAAAGGTTTAAACGTTTTCCTTACTCTTGACTTGGTTAAAGCTCATTTGTGGCACCTGAAACGTTGGGTTGGAACTGTGCATTAGGCATCACACCAACAAAACGTCCATTACCTGTAACTTCTCACTTCGTGGTAACTGTTTAACCTTTGACATGCTGCTTTTTCACTTATAATTTCTTTGGCACAACCATAAGACATCTGACGGCATGCGGAGAGCCCTTACATGATCTAATTTAACATTATCTCATGTTATGCCTATCTTCTCTCAAAACTCTGACTAAAAACAATAAGTTGGTCCCACAATGGTATCGTAGTCACACGACAAAAAAAAGTACATGCTTTTTCAATTCTAAGGTTTTGTGGAATTCACGTAAATAAGAAAAATTATCTAGTCCTTATTGGAACCTCAGATGAAGACACGATAAATTACACCATGAAGTTATTTATTTACTGAAAACTAATATGAAATGCAGAAGCGATATGTAAAATGTCAAGCACACTGAACAGTCCTGAAAGAAAAAAAAGCATGGGAGAAAGAAAGAGGCCGATGCCCCGCGGCTAGTGAATGCAAGAGCTGACCCCAGGAATCACCTAGAGCAGGAGCCAGTCACCATCACAATGGCAGACTTCTAAGAAAGGGTCTTAAGTATGAAAGTTGGAGAGCACCAGCCTGAAGAAGCCAACGGCTGCCAACGGATGGGACCCCGTGTGGTCACCCCAAGGCCGCACTGTCTTCATCATGAAGGACCCCAGAGAGGGGGAATCCCGTCCAGTACCAGCTAATGACCTGCCTCTGCACAACATGGAAGCTGCCGCCGAATGGGAGAGATGTGGTGGAAGGAGGGGGTTCGGGTGATGAATTCTGAACCAGCCGAAGTTTATGGAAGGATTTGTGAATGAGGCCAAAGAGGTGGGAGTTGCAGTAATCCCGGGGAGAAGTGACGATGCTGTGAACCAGGATAGCAGTGGATTGGTGGGGGGTGTTAACAAGTATGCAGACTGGGTAACGTTATCGATGCGGGACTGGAGGATAAAGCACCGTTGAGGATGGCACCAAGACTCTTAACCTGTTGGGATGAGAAGACAGAACAATTGTCAATAACAAAAGAAAAGTTGTCAAGTTTTGGATGGTGTTGATTTTGTATTAGTGAGGAGAATCTCCATTTTGTCGTTTACTTTGAGGAAGTTATCTCCTGCATCCAACGCTGCATCTCTTCCAGTGTTGTCCGAGGGGGCTGTACTGTTACGTAAAACGACTCAATAATGCCTCCTGACTTCTCTCGTCTCCCCTCAACTTGGCTTCAAGCACCGGAGAGGCGATGACATCCCTTGCACTTACAATTTCCTGCACATGCTAAAAATGAGTTATTTGCCCAGGAAAACCACTGGAGTCCAATTTGAAAACACCTTCAGACCCATACATGCCTCAGTTAACATGTTTAGACTTTATTTCCTGTGGGAAACGATTTAAAGGATTTCCATAAGTATTTCCCTTCTCTCTAAAATGAGCATAACATTGTCGTTAAGGCCTGTAAAATTTAGTCAGAACACACCACAAAACCTCTGGACGCTCTTTGGAACAACGAGACAAAAGCGGAGATATTTGGCAAAAACTAAAACGCGGCATGTCGCCTCAACTTATACAATTGTAAAGCACAGTGGTGGAGGGGTAATGATGTGGGCTTGTTTTGCAGACAGGACCTGGGCATCCTCCAGGCAGTGAGTCAGTATTCTGTAGTCACATCTGAGCCCACCTGTCGGACAACTGCAGCTTGGCCAAAACCTTGCTCAGGACAATGATCCCAAACATATACACTCTGTACCCTCTGTGTTAATGCTCCCTTTATACGTTTCTGTATGTCAGTCCTTTTCAGTTTCACGCCGTTTTCAGTTGAAATGCAAAATATTAAAGAACCAAACCTAATTTAGAAGCCTCTCAGTCAAACAGAGGACATAAACCCTGGAGAGACCGAACATCCTCGGCACATTCTGTAACGGCTATACGCTGACTTTTGCTCAGTGAGCCACATGATGTGTGAGTGGCTGCGCTTGGTGGCCAAATGAAATCATTGTTCTACTTCACCTGGAGCTATAGTTGAGGTCAGGGGAACTTTTCATGTGATCCTTCAGCTGTATGGAAAGGCTTTTGCAATCAGAAGGAGCTTTGTGTAGGCTCAACTGCTGTAATATGTCCGAATTTTTTTAAAATGCTGTACAAACAATCATGACTATAAGTTATCAAAATAACTGCAGAGACTATTCATGAATTTAGCGAAAGGATTTTAGTTGGCTTCAGTAAAAACATCAATTTTCTACCCATTTCATCCTATTCAGGATCAAGGGCGTCTATTGTGTCCTGTCTAAGCTGTCACCAAACAAGTCTTGGTGGCCCTGGAGGCTGCCAGTCTGTTGCCGTCAGACACCGAGGGAAATAAAAGCAAAGAAACATGCAAGACCACTCTTATTGTGAGTTTAGAATCACCAATTATTCCAACAAGCACGGGGCTGTAACAAAATAAACTAAAATAAAAAAAGACGGAGAGAAAAAAGAAAGCAAACCTTGCAAGCACTGGGAGCACCGGCCGGTACAGTAGTACAGCACACTTTGCTCTTTACTTGTGCACTCCTGTACCTTCAAACCTGATTTTTGCACTAACTCAAGTTCCTATGCTGTTTATTTCTGTACAGAGTATACTTTGGTGCTGTTATTTTGGTTGTTTTATGGCTGAAACTGGGACATGGGTTAGATGTCATGCTTGTTGCGTGTGCAAATGTGGACTAGTTTTACGATTAAGATCTGTTGACCCTTCATGTAAACTCCACCCCTACCCTCTACCCCAGCCAGGATTCAAACCAGCAGCCTACATGCTGTGATCCCACAGTACTAACCACCAAGCCACCAGGCTGCCCCCATTAAAAGCAAATAATAATGGAATAATTATTTAATCACTCAAATAAATGCAGGTACCGATATTTTTTTTTTCCATTATTGGTCAAGAAGATAATGGGCATATGAGTCAACGAATGAGATGGTAAAGAAGCAACCGAGAATACAAGTTTTAAGAGCCCGAGATGAAGTCTTCACCAGTCAGACAACAGTACAAACCCAAAATAACTCTTTAATTATATAAAACTGAGTAACACTGAGCAACTATTCACATGAAGAACTTCTAAGAAGTTCATTCCAGATTTTGCTATAAAAACCTTGGCAAATAAACGATTTCTAAAATAGTATGGCTGCTGACGCATGCTTCGTCAATGTGACAGTCACTTGTGATGAAAACCTCTGACTTGCACTTTTCATGAACTCGTCGTTAAAAAATAGAACTTCTCTGACTGACAACCATGCGATGGAATTTAAATTTCCTGGCTGAAGCACACAATTCCCTTCTCTTTCTAAAAACAAAACCACATCAGTAAATAAACAGTCTTTTGTGAATTGGCAATAATGACCAAATTATTGTTAAATAACACAGACAGGCATGAGAGAAAAAAAAGACATTGTTTTCTAATTCTCAGGTGTTATGTATCATGGCATTAAAAATGGAAAGAAAAAAACTGATCAGGTTCTTTCCAAGTCTTAAAAAAAACTTAAACGTCTATAAGGAAGCACAACATGATATGTTATACACATAATTTCTTTGACAAAAAACGAATAATTCAAAAGCAGTGTGTGATAAACTAAGAGCACCCTTAGGAATTTTAAAGATTAATCGTTCCACATATTAATTTGGCAAAAGTAGATGCCCTCCCTGACACGTCCTTCTAATTTATTGGGGCTTATATATATATATATATATATATATATATATATATATATATATATATATATATATATATATATATATCCCTAAATTTAACTGTAATTTAGTGTACCTGATGTTCAGATAAAAAAACACGGATCTTATTAGGTCAAAATGTAAGCAGTGAAATGACTTCAGGTTCACTTTTTTTTCTAGTCAACAAACAAACATTTATTTTTAGCATTTTTCTTTCTTTTTTTTTTTTTTTTTTGCATAACTAAAAGTGTCAACATCAACAACACTCACTTTAGAATTGCACCCTGGCCTCTTCAATGTCTTGGGGCTGCAACACAATACAGTTATCAACAACAGAAGATCAAGGAAGTCAACTAAAGCCTTAGATTTTCATATAAAAGTAATTTCTCTAATATATTACAGACACATTATATTATATATACATTGTACACATTATATTACAAATACATCATACACAAATACATCATACACATATTATATACACAAGGCCTATAATGCATGTATTGGGTGTATATAAGTATGTGAATGAATTCCGTGCATGACCAACATACTGTAGTCACACTTGCATTGAAATGTGAAACATGTATAAAACACAACAGCTGTAATTCTTTATAAGTGTTCATATGTGATCGTAAACATTAAGAGCTTTGCAAAGTCTAAAGTTAAAGACATGGCTTTCATAAAACACGGACCGTCTGATTATTGTTTAATGTCGTGGTCATTAAACATACCCTCTTAATCCATTTCCGACATGCAGTTTGATGGAGGTCACATTCTTGTTCTGTGCACAGCTGCTTTCCAGTTATCTGCGTTTAACAGATCAAGACAATATTTGCAAAAACAATTTATCTGGGTCAGGTAGCAATTACCATTGTGAACAACTTCTGTTAGGAACCGCTTGCACATTTCTCTAATTCAGATTCAGGGCCTTAATTCGTCTTCGGTTTTATCTATTTCTGCTCCGTTTGGGATCTTGTCCCATGTCACACAGTGTCAAAATACTCTTGGAGGGGTTCACTTGATAATTACAGCAACCATCATTTCCAGCCAGCTGACAGACATAAAGTAGGCCAGTCTAGGAAAACGTTTATAAGGAAATGCCTTTCAGCTTGTATTAAATTTGAAGAAAATGTCAGCAACGGGATTTCCAAAGAATTTTCTTTTTACAGAGTAAAGAGGGGCTTCGGTGAAGTATAGAGGGTTTGGAGAAGTGGTGGTAGCCTACTGTCACATTTTCCATAGAATGTGACTTTACAGGGAAAATTAAATAATTCGGAGGTATGTGCTCGTTGCCGTTTCAATAATTTTTAGTAAAGAGAAATAAAGATATCTAAACTGGAAAATCACTTCCTGGCGGATGGGTGCGCGCTCTGGCTGTTGGAGAGCGGCGAGGACAACAAAAAGCAAACACCGTCACCGCCTTTGTGCGCGGTCCCTGCAAGACTAAAACCCAACTGACGTCTGACAACGAGGAGGAGTTCCCTGAAGCCCCTCAGCATCTTTTTTCTCCCCTAATTACTTATGCGATTCACTCTCTATTTATCCGAGCAGCGGGACACATTCCGCCTGCTCGCTGCCTCTGCGCCGGCTCAGGTTTGGCGTAAGAGTGGACGGTCTTACCGGTGAAACTAAAAACCAACAACTGGAAATCATGATGTGTTGATGGAGGATGCATGGATCTCTATCCCAAAGAAACTTTACCATTAAGGAGAAGGAGGACCTGGCTGGGGAGATGCGTTTTTTCACTCTGGCAAAGGCGCGAGCTCTCCGGACCGCTGCGCTCCACTCGACTTTCCTTCCTCAACTGGCGACTGTTGACTTAATGGCTGAAATAAAATACATTTCACAAAGCTGTTAGGGACGCTTTGTGGATATTGGACAGGCTGCGCCTTGAGGAGTTTAACAATTTAACACGTGTTCAGATGAGTCGCTTGATTTTCCATTTGTCCGGGAGGCGACTGCAGCAGCTGACGTGAAATCATCATCAGATGAACTGATCAAACTTCCCAAACCCGCCGCGACCTGCAGCAGCAAACCCACCAGTCAGCCTGAAAATTTAGCTAATTGGTCTATTACATAGAAGTTAGTCATGGAAATGACCAACAGCTCCTTACATTACCCATCTATCCTCCATATGGAGTTCAGTCCGTTTAATGACATTATGGACGACAACGAGACGAACTCCACCATTGGAGAGCAAAACCTGATGGGCTGCGTGCAGATCCGCATCCCCCAGGAGCTGTTCTTGGCGCTGGGGCTCATCAGCCTGGTGGAGAACATCCTGGTGGTTCTGGCCATCATCAAGAACCGTAACTTGCACTCGCCAATGTACTACTTCATCTGCTGCCTGGCCGTGTCCGACATGCTCGTCAGCGTCAGCAACGTTGTGGAGACCATGTTCATGCTCCTCAATGACCACGGCCTTCTGGACGTGCACCCTGGCATGCTGCGCCACCTGGACAACGTCATCGACGTGATGATCTGCAGCTCCGTGGTGTCCTCGCTGTCCTTTCTGTGCACCATTGCCGCCGATCGCTACGTCACCATCTTTTACGCGCTGCGTTACCACAGCATCATGACCACGCAGCGCGCCGTCATCATCATCGTCTTGGTGTGGCTGGCCAGCATCACCGCCAGCATCCTCTTCATCGTTTATTACACCGACAACGCGGTCATCGTGTGCCTCATCACCTTCTTCTGCATCACCCTGGTGTTTAATGCCGTGCTGTATCTGCACATGTTCCTCCTCGCGCACGTGCACTCCCGGCGCATCACGGCTTTCAACAAAAGCAGGCGCCAGTCGACGAGCATGAAGGGAGCCATCACCCTCACCATCCTGTTAGGAGTCTTCATTTTATGCTGGGGTCCCTTCTTTCTCCACCTCATCCTCATCCTCGCTTGCCCCAACAGCCCCTTCTGCAAGTGCTTCTTTAGTAACTTTAACCTATTCCTCATCCTTATCATCTGTAACTCCCTCATCGATCCGCTCATCTATGCGTACCGCAGCCAGGAGCTGCGTAAAACCCTGCAGGAGCTGGTCCTGTGCTCATGGTACTTCGGCGTGTGATTCCACAGAGTTCAAACTAGGACATTAGAGGCCACAGGCCGACAACACTGTTTCCTCTCTGTAACCGTGAGACGGAGCTGAAGTAAACCCAGAGTGATTGGCGGTTTATTTGACAGATGACGCTCATGCGAGATTCTGGACAGGTTAGCCCCGGATCTCTCATAAACACTTCTGAACATCTCGTCGCGGAAATGGAGTCACTTTTACATGGATTTCCATCTTATTTATTGTTATATTAGGCCACCCTCTGTCCAGCACTGGCTAACATCTGGATATTTTAATCAAGTAAACGATTCTCTCAACTTAGAGGGATCTAGATAGACTTTTTAAGTCACTGGAATCTGCTGTTTGGCTGACAAGCACTTTTAGATTACTTTTATTTTATTTTTATTTTTCTGTAAATCACATCGGATTTTATTTGTGTAAATACATAATGTGACTGGATGTAACAGACCCTCCTTATCTTTAAAATAACCCTGAACAAAGCGTTTAAAATTGTGTCAGAATTTCGGCAATCTAACGAAGTAAGCCTTGACTTTCAGTGCCTAAAACATACTTTGTGTTAATAGTTTCATTAAAGTTAATAGTTAAATAAATACATACATACAGAAACAAACAAACAAATAAATAAATGTCAGTATTTTTCATTATAGTACCTACATATTTTTCTGGCTTTATTTTTAATAAGTATTTACTGTTCAATTTTGATTAAAAGAGTTCGTGATTATGTTCATGGCATCTTCCGAGGAAGAGAGGCGGAAAACAAACGATTAACTGCAGCTAAAAAATGATTTCACCAAGTGATGAACTTGATGAAGGCAGTTCTATAATTTCATTGTGTCGCCTAAATAGAAAATAGGCCAGATCAAATAATTATACAAGGCGGGAAAATTGTTGAACCCTATAAGATTAGTAGTCATCTTCAAAAAGAATCTCCAAAAATAAATATACGGAAAAAAACATAAAATAAAATCACATGAACGACCTGCTGCCCGAGGCTCATGACGTCACACTTTAATGAAACGAGTTAAAGTTGTGTCTATTTCTGGTGACATGGTTCTCTGAAATGTACAGACGCTAGTTTTGGATGTGGAACATGGATTTGGTTTTGTCGTAAATGTACGTCTGACATGTGGGGCAGTGGGATGGATGTCTGTGGGGAGGTTCTGGTGACATTGAAGATACAGGGAAATCTCTCCGACGCTCTAAACATCGCTTCCAAGTTTATATTACTATATTGTTGACCTTTTATTGTGTCCTTCGGTGTCCCCAAACATCTGTGGTAAATTTTGTTAATTATAGAAGACTCGCTATTCTTTGGAAAAATTCGTGGGTTAGTTTCACAGACGTTCGTTTCCAAATGAAGGAACATATATTCACGCGTTCCAAATAAAGCTGTCTACTTACTTAATTTCCATTTGGTTATTGATACAATATTTTCCATTGCATTGTAATAAAAAGAACAAATCCTACACTGTGGAGTATTTAATGCAGCCTGACGAGGCCACGCAAGTGTTGTCAGGCTGCACTGCAGCTCTTCAGATGTGTTTTCCACAGTATTTTGCTGCTGACTAGACCTTGAGCTCTCAAAGCTGCCTATATTGTTCTCAATGGACCGACTCTTTGTGATCTTTCTGGGTCATTTTTCTTTTTTTTGCTGTATTATACTGTAGCGATCTCTGAACTTCATTATTATCCTTAAACCAGTGATGCTTGTAACAGAGAACTGACAATGTCCTTTGGTTGTGTGATGTCTGCTCAATGAAAAATAACTTTAATCGTAAGCTGATGAGAATTAGTGGGGCCTGTAGTTTGATAGCTTACATTGCAGGAAAAAGACATTTCACCGCATGCAGTTGTTGCAGCTGATTACTGGAAAAGAAGAGAATAAAACATCCAAACATTTTTCAAATAAAAGGAGTAGAGGAGGAGTAATGGACTCTTTGTAGCTTTGACAGTGTTATCTGTTTGAAAGTGTGGTTGGAAAGAAGATTTATGTGTTTATCAGGTTTTATATGGTGCCATAAATGTTAAATTAATCACAATAGTTTTGCCGCTTAATTTCTGCTTGGTTTTATTGGCCGAATGTAAAGATTTATAATGTTTTAGTGCCTGTGAAATACATTATTTTATCCTGCAAGTCAATAAGACTTGCGTAAAAAAAATATTTTTGCTCTTTTTGTAACCAAACTGCAGACAGTAAACAGAGGTAAGATTTCACTATCAAATGTGTTTCCAATGAGAGCTATAATAATGTTTTCTGTAGATGTTAAGTGGTCAGTATAGCTCCAAAACATTATATACATACATTATATTTATTACATACATACAAACATTATATATATATATATATATATATATATATATATATATATATATATATATATATATATATATATATATATATATATATATATATATATATATATATATATATATATATATATATATATATATATTTTGCAGGTTCTATTTTAGATATAACAAAACAATCTTGTAAGCTGCACTGTTGTTGCTACTCAAATGGGATCTTTAGTTGTTTACCTCATGGCTTCCCATTTTGTTTAATTTCAGTGACTGTATATGCTATATGTAAGCTTACTGACATGTAGTATATAAATCCATGTGAAATACTGTATATTAAGTCAATTTGCATGTGTAAAAATGTATAAAGAAAACCCAAGGTATAATAATTTACAAAAATATTCTGGCTCTTACGCAGACGGGAAAGCACTCTTTGTGTCTATTTCTTTTTCTTGTTAGTCATTTATCATTCTATGCAGTAAATTCATTCTTTGAGATCTTCTCTTTACCTTAATCTCAAATAAGTTACAGCTTACTTCCTTGCACTACTCCCTCTTTTGCAAATATTTATAAAGTTACACATAAGTAATTCCAGTAGTCCAGTCGGAAGAAGAAACTTTCTGGGACTGTTTTGAAAAATGTCATCTAAGTCGGTCCTGAGCCCAACTCCTTTGTTCCCACGGGTTTCAGAGTATGAGCTGCGAATCAACGCAGCAGCTCGCCTGTCTGCTTTGCAGAAAAGAATTTTAGTCGTCTTAATTGGATTACAAGGACGAGCCAGTGGCTGTAAATAATCTACGAGGCTGTCGTCGCTGTGTGCCACCTGGGTGAACTGCACACAGCGCCTTTTTATCCTCTCGTCGAGCTGTTTAAAAACGTTGAAAGTGCTGGGATTCTGATGAAATTAATAACTGTTTGGACTCAAGT
This sequence comes from Xenentodon cancila, assembly GCA_014839995.1. Lineage (NCBI taxonomy): Eukaryota > Metazoa > Chordata > Actinopteri > Beloniformes > Belonidae > Xenentodon > Xenentodon cancila. The sequence continues at coordinate 17,906,309 of CM026197.1, forward strand.
CTTCAACGCGGACACGTGTCACTCTTAGGTCACAGACTCTAAACCTGGATTTGAGACTTATATTTCATTTCATCCACCATGATCTTATGTTTGTGTGAACACCAGTCTCTGTCCTGTCATCACAAGTAACCTTAGGGACCCTAATTTGATTAGTTCATTTATTAGTTTGCTTCACTGTTTGAAAATGTCATTTCAAACAATTATCTCCTTGACACTAGTTCACCATTCACATCGAGTGTAGTCTTTAAAGTTACAATAGAAACAGTTGGGCAATTCAATTAACCCCATTCTTCTGAGGGAAAAACCAGATGTTATTAAAGTCATCTATAAGTGGGTTATTGCTTTATTGTCAACCACACAGTGTTAGGAGCTCATGAGGTTTCAAAAGGGATGTAACACTGTACATGCTTTGAATTCCTTACATATAGCATTGCAAAGACGGACTCGTACACGAGAACGCAAGGAACATTCATAAACATAAGAGACTTCAAGCTTGACTTGGACTCACTTGTGAGCATCTCTGGCTCCATCCGTTCTGATAAACCAGCAACACAATTCAGACAGGGAGTCATTGTGAAATAAATAAGTGTGATTTATTTCCGCTGAGTTGTTTTCATTGTGCATTTTTCTTTCTCACTCTCTCTGTTAGTTGAGCCAGACAGTCTAAGTTTCTTTCTTTTTGATCCTTGTACTTTTGCTTTGCTTTTTTAAGTTGCAGTCCTTCTTTTGACTTGTTGGTCAGGATTTAAAAAAGAAGAAAAAAGGAAAAAAAAAAAAAGCATGTATGTTTTTTGGTGAAATTAAACCTTTGACCGTTTTCACTACTGTATGATATGCCAATGTAACAAATATATAGCGAGACTGTGCTCTTCCAGTTTAATGAAGCTAAAATGATGTATTGGTGGTTTGCAGAAATAAATGATGACAGCATTTCATTCTGGCCCTTGAGAGGACCACTCAAAATCAGGCTGAGAGCGATGACGGAGGCAAGACGATACATACCTTCATACGCTCTATCAGCATCGATTATTTCAAAATTCATTTTGAAATGAGAACTTTCAAATGAAACATAGCTAAAGTCTGCTGTAACAAGAAGTCACGACATGCCACCAGTTCGCTTCATGCATTCATCAGCTCATTCATGTCATCGCTGCATTTGGTTTCTGCCGTTCCAGCCCTTTACCTCTGAACGCTTCACTTCCACAGTTCTGTGTGCTTATGACCAGCTGTATGCTCGTACAGTAATCACAGTCCTACAGTCCTCGCATGGTTCTGTTGAGAGACGGTGATGTGAGTGTGAATGTCTACTAAAAAGCTGTGCAATGCACGAGTACCTCACAGGTCCTGCAGCTGATGGACTTGGAAGCAGAGGGAGGCGTTCCTGCAGCAAGACTGACCTCGGTTAATGGGGAAGTAGGTTGGAGAATAGTTCTGGAGGTCAAAAGAGTTTTGATGCTAGTTGCTCTTTTGACAAGTTTGCCATGGGGGTTTGAAAAGTGAAAAATATTTCTGTACAAATGTATCAAGATGGTATCGCTGCTTACACACCAACACCGGCAGCTCCAGTGCTTCAACAGCCATGAAACGCTCCAAAATCTCAACTTGCAGTCAATTATTATTTTGTATCATCACATGTATCTTCTTTTTTAAATGTGAAAACATGCACTGGCAGGTATGTTTTTATAATTAGCCTATTTGGTAACTAAATGTTTACACCAGCAAAAAATATAATGTGATTTGTCAATGGAAGGACTATGACGGGGGAGATGCTACATACGGAAATGGATATATAAATTAATCCAATTATGGCTGCTGCAAGTGGGTTCAAGAATATATTCCTCAATTCACTACTTCCTAAATATCTACGCAAATCATATTTAGAACTTAACAGGACAACTTTGATCTTAAGTCTATTTGCATGCAATATTTTCTATCTTGTTTCTTTTTTTTTTTTTTTTTTAAATTCAAGGCAACATGATCATTCGGCGAACAGTAGGGCTATTGACATACAATACAACAGAGGCGTTTTTGAAAAGCTTCAATTGTAAACTCATGATCAACTTCCATATCTCTGCTGCTATTAACAGAATTGAGGGGATTTCCATTTCATACAACTAAGAGCCTTCAATCTGTCCCCAAGGATGAAATTAAAATTTTTAATTGCTTAAATGACTTTGTAAATATTCTAAGTTAAAAGAATCAAATCTGCATGAGTATTTTTGGATAAATTCTACATTAGTTCATCCTAAAGTTCTTTTTACATTTAAAAAAAAAAAATTAAAAGCCAAATAACCACCAAAATGTATTTAACATTCATATATTTGCGTTATAATGGTCATTTATTACTTTTTTTTGTTTCTTCACATTTATATTTGAAATAGCTTGATTGGAATGTTGAAGTAATTTTATTGTCTAAATGTGAACTTTTTAGTTCAGATCTGGGGTTTTGTCTATCCAGGGTTTTACATGACCTTCAAAAGTATTTATTGCATAAAGTGATGGTTTTGGACTCCAGAGTTGTTTAGAAACAGCTCCAAGAGACATCCCTTACTTGTGTAAATCTACAGTCGTCCTCCCAGGTCTGCATAAAGCTCCGTCTCACTTTCCTGTTGTACTGTCCGGTGAGTGCCGTCAAATCTTTTACCAAATTTATCAGTGTGGAATGTAGATTTCCAACCAACAGCGTTTGTGTTTTGCAGCTGATGCTCGCTTGAATAAAAGGAACCCATCATGATAATGAAAACATTGATCCCCCTTCTAGGTGATGCTTTGCAGGCCAGATAGACACATATCTTCTCAGGTGTCGACATCTCAGCAGGTAACCTCAAGGTCAGACCCAAGGTCAGGCACAGTTATCATGTTAAATATTACAAGTCATAGCAGTACAGATAGAAAAATGCCAACTAAATGTTACTTGGTAAACATCACAATGATGTCAAGCTCACCAGAATATCTACAACACAGTGGCTGAAGATGAAAACAATAGATGTGTTGGAATGACCCAAAGTCCATACACCGACCCGTAAGAAATGCTGTGTCAGGACCATAGCAGAGCTGTGCAGAAGCAAATCCCTGCAAACCATAATGAACAAAAGCAACACTGTAAAGATGAGAGGGCCAAAAGGCCTGTAAAACGATGTGAGAGACTGATAATGTCATACAGAAAATGAAAACTTCATGTTATTTCTGCTAAAGGAGGCTCCACAAGCGACTGAATCATGTGGTGACACGATGTAATATGTCATGTGTTGTCTCCATCTGAGGTTACATTGAACCAGTTGTAAGAGCTGGATAAGGCTTTCTTTCTTTCTTTCTTTCTTTCTTTCTTTCTTTCTTTCTTTCTTTCTTTCTTTCTTTCTTTCTTTCTTTCTTTCTTTCTTTCTTTCTTTCTTTCTTTCTTTCTTTCTTTCTTTCTTTCTTTCTTTCTTAAATGAAAAACTGTAGTTTTCTTTGTTTATTTTAGGGTATAATTTAATTAAAAATGTAGGTAATCTAAAATAAATATGACATGAAGAAAGTGAAGTGACTAAGGTGAAGGTTGATGTGTTGAAGCTTAACCTGATTCAACAAATTCAAGTCTGAATCTGCGTGGTAGAGCTTTTTAAGAAGCTACTCATCTTAATCTCAACATTTTAATTTCAAAAACCTCTCAGTATAAAACATTCATTTATGTGTTTATCAGCACATTGTCTACATTAAGCTCTGTTAAATCCTCACTCAGGATAGCAGCAGCGCTTTTCTCCATGCATTTGTTTTGTTCTGTGAAATCTCTGACCATTTGTGCAGATGCACAGTTGCTTTTGTTTACATGTTGGCTTTTAAATGTATTTATTATATACAGTTAATCCTATTTAACAGCTGGATGCGACCTCCATAAACAAGACAACTGCTTTGTGCATTTCTTTTCTTTATCCAGGCTAATGAACGTCTAGACAAACGAGGCTCTATCATGTGTGTAATTTATGTAGGTGCCTATGGTCCAAATTGATGCAGATAAAAGGCCGGCATTAACTGAATCAATAGACAAGTCTGGCTGAAAAGCACTGTGTTTGTTTTGATTGTGTGCTGAACTGACTGACACCCCCATGTCAGACAGTTGTGACCCGGGAATGGGTCAATATACATTTGTCACGGAATGAGCTACATCATCTTTGCTGTTTCCCTGTTTGTTTTTGGTAAACAGTGTTAAAAGTGGTAGCGTTTGTTGTGTGAGAAACTGAAGTTGATCTCATGCTTGTCAACAACCCAGAACAGAAGGTCACATTCATAAAGATCTCTTTATGAACAAGAAAACTGTGCTCTTTTACACAGCACCTCTCTGCAGAACAAAAAGACAGAGTATCCGGTCTGTTTTAGGTTCTGCTACAGATATTACTTCGGAGAGGGTGATATGTTTAGTTCACTTTTTTGTTTTTTTTTTGCACCTGCTATAAGACGTGATCGCAGTGTAGCATGTCAAACATGCACCTACTGCAAAACATAGAATAAAAAAAAAATCAAGAGCTACACTGATTTTAAACTAACCACTGCGGATGGATGCAAGTTGTCTGTATTAAATATCTTATCTCGAAGAGCTTTAGTTGATGAGATTCCTCTTCAATTAGACTAATGAAGGAGTTTGCAGTGACTGATTTAGTTATGAAAGCTGTAGCTTCCATGCGCTGTAGTTTTTTATTATCCTCTGTGTAATGCTACATATCTAAGCTCCAATGTGATCTCCACATGATCACAATTTTCAAGAACAACCAAACTTTTGTAAACTTCAGTGTTCAAAATGCATTTTCTCTGAGATCCACCATTACTGAATAATGTAGGTCAAATAGTCTTTTTAACCAAAGTCTGCAGAGGACACAAACATAATGTGGAGTTTGTTGTTTATGAATCCTTACAGTTAAAAAAAAAATAAAGAAATACTTTAATTAATCTACTAATGTCTCACAAACATGTTGCTTGCAGTTTATTTGCTAAATCTAAAACGTCCTGTAGAGATAATGCATCCATTATCTCAGTCACACCCATGTGGTTCAGCACTTGCTGCTCCAGAGACAAATAAGTTATAAGCTACTTAAAGGTGGTGGAGAAAAAAGGATCTGAACATTTGATCCCCATTATGAGGTGATTTTATACCTCTGTTATCCTTATGGGATGTGTCTGCTTGTCCCCTTAGAGGGAAAAATAACTGCATATTGGTATAAAGTTGCTCTGTGTGAGAACACATTAATGGTGAAATGTTTCTATCCTGATGACAGGGTCTTACAACATCAGGGCATCATCATCAGATGGTTTCAGAAGAATCAGCTGAATTACATGCTGTAACCTTCCACTCACCAGACCTCATGCCACCTAAACCCATCGGGGAAATTAAAAAAAAATTTTTTTTTTCCCAACATGCTGCACAGTTTTTCTCCATCATCATCAAAACCAAAACCTTTCCACAGGAGAAATGCTGAGACCCATAATGTTGTTTTCTTGAATTTGTCATGCTCTGTGCTCAAAATATCCAATTATCTTAAAAAAACAAAACAAAACAGCTCCTAAAAATACTGTAAACCCATAGCTTTCCTTGAAATATATGGAGTGTTTTAACAAAAAAAAAAAACATAGTGCACACTATATTATGCTTCTACTTCACTTGAATTATTTTCTATTAATACCTTTGTTAGCACCAAATCCTGTTCTCAGCTTCTGGGGTGTGATGGCTGGGGTAACTATTGGCCAGGCATTCACTGGAGGAGGGGTGTGTGAAAAAAGAAATTACTGTCAAATGACTGAAATTTCCCAATGGACAGATTCTCTTCTCTGGGTCTGGACACTGTCATGGGGAGATACCACCTGGTACTGGGTTAATTCTCTTCCAGTGGGGTCTGACGGAGACTCACATACTAAAAAACCCGGCAAAAATAAACATCATTACATCATTTACAGTTTTTAAATAAAGAAACCTTTGAATTTAAACAAGAGCAAACAGCATATTCATGCACATTTCTGTTCATATTAAAACGAATTTTATTGGGCAGACACACACACATACACACACACGTTTTAATTTTAACACGTTTCAATTTTAAGTTCTATAAAATTTCAGAAATAACTTAAGAAAACAAAGCTCTCATTGTCTCTTGCAATCTATCTATCTATCTATCTATCTATCTATCTATCTATCTATCTATCTATCTATCTATCTATCTATCTATCTATCTATCTATCTATCTATCTATCTATCTATCTATCTATCTATCTATCTATCTATCTATCTATCTATCTATCTATCTATCTATCTATCTATCTATCTATCTATCTATCTATCTATCTATCTATATATATATATTTTTTTTTTTAAATATATATATAATATACCAGTTTCCTATACGAATAAAAAATAAAACAGTGACTGCCCTGCAGATACCAGTACCTGGGATTAATACCTGGGATTTGTAGACATATTTAGAGACTAATACAATAACACAATACTAAGCCACTAAAATACCAAAGATATTTCAAAATTAAGCAAAAATTATTAAATTTGGTCGAATACAACTGGGACAAGTACGCCTCCAACATTAGCAGGTGAAACCCTGAAATGTAATGTTCTGTTGCACACGAGGTAATCTTTTATCTGAGCCCATCAGTGTGAAAGCACCCAGTATTCCCCTGACATATTTGCTGGAGGCTGAGAAGAGTTTACTTTCAAAGTAAAAGTATTAAATGTTACTTTCATATAAGGATACCTCACGGTCAACACATATTCCAACTTTCTACACTGTGACGGCTAGACAGTGTTTTTATTTTGAAAATACTAGCAGGAACTTTCTAGTAAACTGGTGACTTGACACATTTTTCGCCTTCTGATGATGCCGATGACAGGAGCAAAACAACACGGGGAGAACTGTCCATGTTACTCCTAAAAGTCGACCACAAAATATATTTAACAGCTGCTAGTTCCCTGATGATTATTCGGTGTAAAGCGGGGTAAGGTTCAAACGTGACTAACGAGCTGAAGTAGCCGAATTCAGCGTCAAAGCGACCGACAAAAAAGCTTGTTTTCAAGCAAGTTAGCTCGCTAGCGTTCAGCTAGTTGTTGACATCCTTGTTTTGTTATCGATTACCCAGTATTGATAACATGCCTGGATCGAACCTGGCATGTGGCAGTGAGCAGTATTATGAGAATGCCTGCGGTGTGGTTTATTTGAGAGCCGTCAGAAGCTGCCCTGACCGGATCTAATTGGTGAGAAAAGGCTTCCAACGGTTTTCCTGTTTGACCTCCTGTCCGCGTTTCCACGTGAAAGAAAAGAAAGAAAAATAGTGTAACATGTCCTCGAACATATTTCATAATAACTCAATAACAATAATTATTAATGCATTTATTTGAATATTCTTTTTTCCTAACAAACACTCATGTCCAAAAGGATTTCATAGTTCCAATCCTATATTAAGTAAGAAAAGAGGGCAGCAGATAGTGTGCAATTTTTTGTGATTTTAACTTTGTGACATGGCACATTATTATGATAGACGTAGGTATCAGAAGATGGGTCCACTGATCATAAAGAGATGGACATGGTCAGCAACAATACTGGTAGGCAGTAGTGTTTACATTATTCTTATTTGGTGTTAAGGGTAAAGTTTGCCAAGAAAATATTCCCAACACTCTTGCATGACAACCACCAGCCTGAACTGATGATACAAGACTGGGTGGATCCGTGCTTTCATGCTGTTTATGCCAAATTCTGACCCTTCTATCCGAATGTTTCAGCAGCTGTTGACGGACCAGATTAGTGAGAATATGTAAATTGTAAATTAAATCTTCAGTTTCCTGTTCTTACTCGACAGGAGTGAAACCTGGAGTGGTCTTCTGCTGCTTTAGTATTTGTTTAACGTGTTGTGTATTCAGAGATGGTCTTCTGTACACCTTGGTTGTAACAAATGATTATTAGAGTTGCTGCTGCATTTCTGTCATCTCAAGCAGTAGCATCCGGTGTGTGGGCTGAATTCTTGGGTCTTTTATGGTTAACCGCACTTTGATTCCAAAGAAAATCAAAGTTTAAGTGGAATCTGAATGTCAGTGCACTTTGCAATAAATAATTAGGAAGCAAGTCCATAAACTATCCAGTTTCCATTTAAAGGCAAGCAAGACACTACTTCCAGCTTTGCGTCATGGGAAGAGAAAAAAGTCAATTTCACCAGCTTGTCCGCATAATGGTCATGTTTTTTTTTTCTTCTTTTCTTAGATGTAGTCAAGGAAATGGAGTATGATGAGAGACTTGCACTTTTCCGCCAAACTCGCCTCAATCCCTTTGATCGTGGAGAGGATGAAGATTGTCCTCAAGAAGGCAAGACCCCCCCACAACATGGTAAAGTTCACCTAAGTTAATCATAATCACACACGTGTCTTTCTTAAATACAAAAAAACTGTTATTTGTTCATTCAAAATGTATTAATATAAAACACTTTTTAAAATGTATTATTAATCTGTTATTTGTTCATTTATTTGAACTGCTTTTTTTTAAAGATAAGTTAAAGGAAAGGACATTTACTAATTAACATTATTATATTTAGAAAAATTAAACAAATGTAGAATTTGATATAAATATTAAAAAAAAAAAAGCAAAGACAGACAAGTTTATAGAATTTAAAAATAACACCAATGCGTAAGATTCTGTAATCAGCAGACTGAATATTTACAGATGAGAGGGTCTGGAGTGGGTTTAAAGAAGTATTTACATCTGGTTTTATCTTTTGAACGTTGGGAACACTGGACTTTAGATGGCAGATGGAAGAGGTAATTGATGGATCAGGAAGTTACTTTGGTTGATGAAGTTTTATGGAGACTGGAATAGTGGGAAAAGCTATATGCAAAAGGAAAATTAAAGGACAAATAAGATGACAAGCGACAAGCGTAACATCTGGAACAACTTGGGTGCTGTGACATTGTCCTGTGGTAAAAAGAGAGCTTAATTGAAGCTGAGTTGAAAACGAAGCTGTCCACGTATATTCTGTTCCTCACATTTGGTCATCAACTATAGGCAAAACTGAAAGAATGACGTAATAAATTGATTATGAAAAGAATTAGGTAATGAATTCAGTATTTTTTACGATTATAGCTGTGTCCCATCTTCATTTAATGCTGCCTAATGATAACTACATTCAATTTTACCCTCTGCCACAGTCTCCTGTGTGCTACAAAACTGAGAATAATTTTCCCATTTGAGTAGTCTGTTGATTATTTTTTTCAATGACTTGATTAGTCAGTGATTATTTTTGCCATGCCCTCCACGTACATTGCTGTAGTGGTGCTGTGAAATGACCGCGTTGCATGGTAGCTCATACAGGGTGCTTACCACTGGTGCATGGACTGTGGACGATACAGACAAGATATCAGAGTCAGAGTCAGAGTCAAGTTTATTGTCAATTCTACCACATGTGAGACACATACAGAGAATCGAAATTACGTTACTCTCAAACCCTCGGTGCTACACAATAAATAAATTTTAAACACAAAGTGCAAGTTAAAAGGAGACAAGAAACAAGTTGTGACATGACAACAGTTTTTCGGTTTGATTAAAGTGACATGGTGCAAAGCAAGCGGTCAGAGTGAGTGAGGGGGGGGGCAAGGCGGGAAACGGTGGAAGAGCAGGGAGAGTGTTAAGTGTCCTGACGGCCTGGTGGACGAAGCTGTCCTTCAGTCGGCTGGTTCTGGCCCGGAGGGTCCGCAGCCTCCTCCCTGATGGCAGCAGACTGAAGAGGCTGTGTGACGGGTGGGTGTAGTCTTTCACAATGCTGAGGGCTTTGCGAGTCAGACGGCTGCTGTAAATGTCCTGAAGTGAGGGGAGAGAGACACCAACGATCTTCTCAGCTGCTCTCAGAACGCGTTGCAGAGACTTGCGGCAGGTTGCGGTGCAGCTCCGTACCACACGGTGATGCAGCTGGTCAGGATGCTCTCTGATGGGGGCCGGGGCTCTGGCTCTTCGCAGTTTGCGGAGGAAGTAGAGACGCTGCTGTGCCTTCTTGGCGAGTGATGCGGTGTTAACAGTCCAGGAGAGGTCCTCTGAGATGTGGACACCCAGGAACTTGGTGCTGCTCACCCTCTCCACAGCAGCACCGTTGATGGTCAGAGGAGCATGCTGGGTGTGTTGTCTCCTGAAGTCAGCAACAATCTCCTTGGTCTTCTCCACGTTCAGGGAGAGATTGTTGTCGCTGCACCACTCAGCCAGGCGGCTCACTTCGCTCCTGTAGTTTGACTCATCGTTGTTGTTGATGAGACCCACCACAGTCGTGTCGTCCGCAAACTTTACGAAGAGAACTTTACGAATATCTAATGTAGGTGGGCACCACAAGCCCTCAAAGGCAGCACCAGTGCTATACAGGCTGTCAAAAATGCTGAAGTGTATCTGCAGTCTTGTGAAGCTGCTGGAAACCTGTGGAATGTCTCCAGTCTAACAGTGACCCCCCACCTTCCCCTTTAGTGGGTTACATGCAGTCCTTGTGGTAGAACAGTGCAAGTTTTACTGCCCTCTGTACTTCTAGCATTGTATTGCCACTGAAAATGAACACGAACAGACCTGTTTGTTTTCGATGTTTACTTGGTTTTAAATGATTCTTTGATGCTAAAAACGCAGGGGCAACCAACCTTCGAGATAAACATAATCAGTTACAATTAGTTAAACTAGGTGCAGGAATCTCAAAAATAGATCTAGGAAGGCACTAAGACAGAGAAGCGTAAGCATGTAGGATACTGGGAAATGTAAAAGATGTGATAAACTGGATGAAGAAACTATGGGTGAATAAAAGTGATTTTATGTTTTTTTTTTATGGTTGAAATAGTCAGCTGTTTAGCACAGTTAAAAAGCTAAACCGAGAGGATTAAAATGATAAATCTAGAGGAATGCAGTGGCAGACAGTTAAGGCATTATAAATGACGACGCACCAACCTCTCAGACGTAGCTGGGTCATCTTAATTGTGTTAATCTGGCTTCGGTGAAAGTCGGTCAGCTTAATTGCAAATGGTTGGTAATTTAGGAGATGTACTGATGGTTTGGAAAAAAAGCCAAATCTAATTTGTACACAGGTGACGAAGTTAAAGCCACACATTTTTTACTTATCAGTTATCAAAAAACAGAGATTCAGGAAAAGGATGAGGAGTTGCAGCATTCATACAGAATGAAATAAGTAACGGCAGCACGGTGGCTTGGTGGTTAGCACTGTTGCCTCACAGCAAGAAGGTTCCTGGTTTGATTCCCGGCCCGGTGGGTCTTTCTGTGTGGAGTTTGCATGTTCTCCCCGTGCTTGCGTGGGTTCCCTCCGGGTACTCCGGCTTCCTCCCACAGTCCAAAAACATGCAGGGTAGGTTAATTGATCATTCTAAAATTCTCCCTAGGTGTGAATGTGAGTGTGATTGGTTGTTTGTATGTGGCCCTGGATAGACTGGCGACCTGTCCAGGGTGTACCCCTGCCTTTCGCCTGATATGCGTCGGGATAGGCTCCGACAGACCCCCGTGCCCCGGAAACGGATACAGCGGGTATAGATAATGGATGGATGAAATAAGTAACATCGTTAGAATGATGTAAAAAGGTACAGATCATGACTCAGCTAAATTCAAAGGGATCAGATAAAGGTCTTATAAATGTCTACTATCTACAAAGGAATAATAGGGGATTCCAGCAACATTATATATTATGGGGTGGAGTTTCAGTTCACTTAATACATCATAGACGTGGAGTATTGGCATATAGATGCAGATGGTTTAGCTCTTCAAGGGTTTATTGATGATCACTGTTTCATGTGCACTATTAATGTGGAAGAGAAAAATTTAACAACATGTAAAACACAGCGGCAGCATTTGACCTGACATTTGTGTGGAGTGTTATAGCAGGTGTAAGTACATTAAAGCAGCATTACACTTATTGTAATAGATTTTCATCACTGTCCTAAAGTATCTATAAGCTACATTGACAATTTTCTATCAAAGCATTTATCATTGATGTAATTAAGATTGCATAAATACTAATATATTGAGTTTAATTAAATTGTTGAGTTGTTGAAATGAAGTGCACACATGTTGCGTTGCTTGTGAGCTGGATTCAGTTGACCTACTTTTTTATTTTTCTTTCTTTCAAACGATTAAATGCGTCGCATAAATACAGTGCATGGAAGCTATTCCTTCACAGGATAATTTTATGAAATGAATTACATCCTCATCCCCTCTGCAGAATGATCATTCTATCCTGCCTGTGAAATGTTGCTACAGATGTGTTGCAGTTCACCAGTACATCAGTTTAACACGCTAAAATTACACTTTGTTTGTGGTTGAGTCAGCGAACTTTCCAGACTATTGTTTGGTCACAACATGAGATGCACAGTGTTTTCTTCTTGGCAGTCTTTACAATAAATGCTGTGAGCGTTTTATGTCAGGAGGAGTTGGCCCTTATCTCTGTCGGAGTGAGATCACCTGCTGCTTGCACATCTTATCCCTGTCAGAGTTTATTTGGGAAAGGGCCAAGTGAGGTGCAAACAACAGGGTGCTACTGTTTACTGACTGAGCAGACACAGGTAGATGACGGCCTGCTCACACTAGTCCCATCCTGCATTGTTATGATGACAGTAGGCCTGCACTACATGTGACACACGCACACACACACACACACACATGCATGTTATCTCCCTATGTTTCTTAAATTATTGAGATTAAAATCTTGACGAAGTAAAAGCAGTTAGATTTCTTGGGGTTCGGTTTGGTGAAAGGCTCACATGGAACATTCATTCAGATGAAGTCAAGAGCATAAACAAAAGATCATCAATATATTCTGCTTTGGTGCTTGTCAGAAGCAGGACTCGAATGGAGAGGAACTGGAACATCTCCATAAGAATACAAAGATCACTCATGGGATCTGTCCATGATAATTGATGCAGCAGAATCAAACCTCAGGAAGCTGGATATATTGCAGGCCCAGAGAACCTATTATGGATCATCCAGAACATCTTCAGTGTCAGCATTGCAAGTAGAAATGGAAGAAATGCCGTTAAAAATCTGAAGCGTGAAGCTCATGCTTGCACACTAAGTTAATATCTAGAGGCATTGTAATGCGCATCCTGCCAAGAGTCTTCCAGCAGACAACATAATGGAACAAATTTAATTTGTTTTGGTTGGGTTCGTAATGCTAAAGCAGCAAGTCTTGGATTGAGTGAATTACAGTACAGCCTTGCAGTTTCTGCCATCTCTCTCTGGGTTTTCCCCTTGCCAAGTAAAGATCTTAGTATAGACCAAGAATTGCAAAGCAAATAAGAACGTCTTCCAGCATAGTGTATACGTCAGTTATTTTTACCAGCATTATTCAGATTCCATACTTGCATTCATAGATGTCTCCAAACAGCTTGATGCAGGTTTTTAAAAGGGAGATGTTGTATCCCAGAGAGTGAGGCATTTAAAGGCATGTGTATAGTCTTTAGGGGTTTCAGCAATAGTATTTGGTCTGCAATGGATAGAAGAGAGACAAATGTATAACCCTGGCATTGCATTTGACACATTTTCATCATTCTCCTTTGACAAGTTATCACTTTGAGCAGGTATTGTTACTACTATAATCCTTAGAATGTATAAATTGGAAACAAAGAGTATATCTGCAAGTTTTATTTAGGCTCTTTCATGTTGCTGTTTAGGAAAATGGGCAGTTTAATATTTAAGGTAGTTATACGTGGAGAAATAAGTCAGTTGACATTCAAATTCTATTGAGAAAAGGAGAAATAAAAAGATTTAGCAAGACATACTCAGATAGTATGGCAGGAATATTGGGATAAAAACAAAACCAGGTAACATTTTCGTAACATTCAAAGACATGTTGCTGGAAAAAATGAGACCTGGTAAGAAGTGTATTATCATCACTTGTTTAAGAAAATCTCTGTAATGTATTCTATAAAACATGTACGCATCTAACTGGGAAATGTACACTCCACAAACTGTTTAACATAAGGAATAACTTTACTGTAGCAGATATTCAACAAAGAAAAAAAAATCATCATTCTTGCACAGTTGGTGGCAGTAATATATATATCTACATTTTTATATAACTTTCAATAAACCCAAAAGAATAATAATAAGAATAAGGCGTACACTCTCAGAGCAAAGATGGGTAGTAGGCTTCCCCATTGTGTCAACTACAGTTGCAGTGTTCTTCTTTCGGTTTGTCCCTTTATAGTCACCATAGTGCACTATTTGTTTCCGTTTGGAAGCTTGAGGAAATCTCAGTTCATAAAGAAGAACACACACACGGAACGCGGCACAGACTGCGTTATGTAAATCCATTATAACTGTCATCAAAATGCTTTAAGAACTGTTTTTTGTATTGGCAACTTTTATCTCATATTTGGTTTGCAGGTAGAAATGTTGTTGGCTACTGAAGCTGAATTTGATGACAACATTGAAAAAAACAATTTCAGACAACTGGGGGAAAAAAAGAAGAGAAAATATTAGTCATGCTTCGTTTTTGGGATCAGAGACAAAAACCTAATATCACGTTAATTGTATAAATGCTGATGAGAATTTTTCTATCAATAGCAAAGTATCTTAGCCGGCACAAAAGAGTTTCAAGTTCCCACTTCTCAGGCGCAAGTTGTGTGTTGAGGTAAAGATGGGGAAGCTGGATTTTGGTTTTTTTTTGCTCTGAGCTCAGTCTCTGATATAATACTGTCATGCAAATCTGAAACACTCACTGAATACTCAGTCTTAGCTGGCAAAGTGACAGGGTTATTTATTTATTTTATTGAATTGAATTTTGTTTTATTTTATTTTTTTCAACAAGTTTTGAGTTTGTAAACACTGGAGACCCTCACATATATGCTCTGTAATGCAAGAAATCGGAATATTTTCTCATGTCCCTCTTAAGAGCTTGATAAAAAAGACAAAATGTTTAAGTGACGTTTTGGTATTAACAGTTTATGTTATATAGATTTTATTTGATTGAACACATTTGTCACTTATTTAAATTAGAAAACTTTCTCTCCCACTCACTATACAAAACGTTTCTAAAAGAAAAAGACAAACATTGTACGTGTGATCTGAAACGGATTCTACTATATAAAGAACATGCACACTCAACTGTAAAACTGCAGTAAACTGTCCATAAGCTTTGAGCTTATGGACAGGAAGTGGGACCGATGAAGCAAAAGTGTGAGCAGTACTTCAGCAACACTTCCTTTATTTTAGGATTTTGGAATCAAATACCTCTTTTTGTTTCATTTTAATCCTTTTACAAGAAAGACGTTGGCTGGGCTGATTCTTCTGCTGTAGTCTGAGCTTCATCATCTTCTCCCTGTCAGGAACCAAGAAGCTGAATTAACATGCTTTGTTCTGAAGTGTATGCAGGTAACTATGGAAACACATTAGAGGGAGGGCAAGTTTGTTCATTTATATTTTATTTATAAAATATATTATATTTAATATGTATTATATATAATTATATTTTATTCATAAAATGTTCATAACATTTTCATAGATTCTTTTTGAGTTTTTTTTATCTGCCTCAAGTAACCACAACTGAAATGTTCAGCAGTGAAGTGAAGTCTTACGGATCCACACATGACAGTTTTTTTTGTGTATGTGTGCTTAAATAACTGATAATAACAGGAGTAGCTTCCCATACTGTACATAAAAGAAAAATGTAGAGTTGTGGTCTAAGAGAGTCAGGATGTAAACGTAGATGTGACGGTAACAAAGTGTTCAGTACTTCAAAGTTCATCCAGCCAGCTGACCAGGTGTTTTAATGATTCTGGTTGATGTTTGCTCACCTGCATAGGTTACACATTACTAGAACTGATGGGGACAGTTTTTCATTTTCCCTTTTTGTGCGGTTTTTGTTTCTTTAAGACCTGAAGCGTAGGTGCGTTGTTTTCTCAACGGACCGGTAAAATCATGCTGTGCACTGTTTTCTTACTGAAAGAACTTTGACATATTTTTTAAAATCTTTTCAGAATCAAAACCCGAGCTGTTTTGTGTGAGCAGAAGTCACACTTCAGATCGGACCATGGATCTCGGTCTAGCTGAGGACCACTTCTCAAGGCCTGTGGTAAGTAGGAATGCGTGTTTACTCCTGTCATTAAATCAAACTCTCTTAAACTGAAAGTTCCTGCTTCTAAACAGACTTTGTCTTTCTGTCAAAACATGATGGAACAGGGTTCTTTTGTAGCATCAGACATTGAACAGCTTAAACTTGCAATAGAGGAGTGCAAGAAGCTGATCTTGGAGCTGCCAGAGCATTCAGAGAGACAAAAGGACACCGTGGTGAAACTGATCCACCTGCGCCTCAAACTGCAGGAGCTTAAGGTTGGGACTGACCAAACAATAACAAAATGATCATGTTGTTAGGAAAACTTCAAAGAATGGACTTGCACATAACATTTTTTAAATTAAATGTCTCTTTTTTTTTAATACATATGCATTACCTGAATACAATACTGTTTTAAAGAGCAGTCTAGTGTTGAGTGAATAACGATAATGGCAGGGCTCCAAAGTTTACTTTTTGGCTCATCTACCAAAACGGATACACATCTTTCTTGTTAAGTTAATTTTCTTTTTTCCTTCCCATTTCATCATGTATTATTTGAACAAAAGTAATTACCCCAGTTTTAGACTTACATTTGTATTTCTGCTGTATGAAAAGATATTCAGAATGGATCAGTTTTACGACATTATTCAGCACTTTTATAAATGGAAAACACCGCTAACTACATTACTGCAGTGTAAATTATTTTTACTTCCTATCCTAAACATGTCATAACAATGAATAATAACCTGCTCTCATTCATTCACTGATGTGAAGGTGGATATAGTGACCTTTCAACATTTAAGGCCACAGTAGTGTCAACCAATACACATTTTTTTTTTTTTTGCTTTCTGCCGAGTGGGTGAACCAAGTGGGGAATTTTTTAGGGAAATTATTGTAGGTAGAACTGATCTTCGGTGAGGACCAGAGTGATTGCTGGAAAGATAGTTAGAAATCCAGCTCAGATGTTAATTTAATAAGATAACAACCACGCTGACATTGCACTTTTAAGCCGTTGCCCTTTTTGAGTTAAATAAGAGAATGCATTGCTGGCATTCTGATGTCTGATTACCTGATGAACAAATTGTTTAGAACAGAAATAGTGCACTTTCCATTTCCTTATTTTTTCCTTAAAGTTAAGAATACAGTACTGCTTTCAATTTAATGTCCTGGAAAAAAACAAAACGCATTCAGTTGACTGCATTGTTTTTGCATGTACTTGTGTGTGTGTGTGTGTGTGTGTGTGTGTGTGTGTGTGTGTGTGTGTGTGTGTGTGTGTGTGTGTGTGTGTGTTTTTGTTTTTGTCTTTTTCCTTAATCCCCCTCTTTGCAACACAGCCATGATGAAGGTGTGTCACGCTGAACTAACATAACATTTTACAGTATAGGTCATGGTAAAAGTGACTCACAAAAGAAACTTTATTATAAATTAAACTGCAACATCTGGATTGAGATGCAAATTTTAAAAAATGTTAAAGAAAAAAAATAGCTTAGCCTGAATAACATCCACATTCTCTTTCTTGAAGTCTCTTTCTGTCATTTTGATCTGTTTTATGTGACAAAGCTGAATTTTACTTTGTGCTTTCCCCTTCAAAGGACCCAGAGGAAGATGAGCCCAATCTGAGAATCCTACTGGAGCACCGCTTTTCCAAGGAAAAGAGCAAGAGCGTGAAACAGACCTGTGACAAGTGTAGCACCATCATCTGGGGTCTCATACAGACCTGGTATACCTGCACAGGTAAGACACACTCATATAGACTCTCATATAGAGTTTTATTAATACTAAAACTGTACAACATCCCATTGGACATGAAAAAAACAAGACATTTTGTTATTGATTGTTCATAAATGAGACCTTCCTCTTCAGAGGATAATGTAGTCCACTTATTCATCATCTCCCAAGATAAATGATGAAAGTAATGATGATAAAGACGTTGTCTACTGGAATTCAGCATTATATTGACTTTGATTTGTTCAGCTGCCACCTG
The DNA here is from genome assembly GCA_014839995.1 of Xenentodon cancila. NCBI lineage: Eukaryota > Metazoa > Chordata > Actinopteri > Beloniformes > Belonidae > Xenentodon > Xenentodon cancila. The sequence continues at coordinate 17,924,325 of CM026197.1, forward strand.
ATGCTGACAAACGTTCAGGCAAACATCATCAGAAGATTAAAATGTGGTTCAAATAGACAAACCAAACTTTTACTGAAAGATCTGTGATTGTAAAGTCAGTCAGAGCAAATAATCATTATTTTCTTGCTCTGTTGTTAAAACATTTTCCAGATTTGAACTAATGGTAACTTTGACAAGCATCTAATATACATTTAGGGCCAATTTCTCTGTCATTAAGTCATCTGAAGGATAGAGTTAAACCCAATAATAAACCCATATGATATAAGAAAGTCACATGACCTCTTCCGTGCTGTTGGACTGTCGGTGACACTTGTAGTTTTAACCCTTTAAACTCCGGCCTATCCTCAGGCTTCTGCTCTTAAATGACATGTGTTATTGTTATTGTCATGTGTTATATTGTTAAACCAGGAAAGTTTAATTTGATCTGGATTGCTTTGTTTACAAAAATATTACCTTGACCACTAGCAGTCTCTTGTCCTACGTGTTTGCATGAACCTGATGCTAAGAAAAGATCAAATAAGACACCTTGACGACAGTTTTAAATGTGACTTCTTTGTTTTGCTAAATAAATATTGTTTTGTTTTTTTTTGGTGAATGTAAAAACAGTTTCATGCATAAAGCGGTTAATTTAGTGAGCTTTACTGGCTCTTAAAGGTAGATGTCCATGTTGAATTTGGTTTCTGGCTTCCAGACATTTAAAGTGCAGATCAGCTGAGCTCGTGCTGGTTGTTACGCTGCAGTCACGTTCACGTCTTCATATTTAGTAATTCTGGCTGCACTATGATAACTCTGGGTCAGAAGTAATAATGTTATACAGAACATGACATGCAGATAAGATGGGATTGTTCCAGTCAGTCAAAGCATGATGGATTACTTTTAACTGATTAGTTGATTATGTGCCATTTCAACAGATTAGTTTCATTAAACTAACGATTACTACAATAAGGTTTTGAGTGTTGTGAAACAGCTTCACAACATGACAAAAATGTACAGGGACACTATTTTATTCTTTTGAACTGTGTAATAACTGTGAACTGTTTTTTATTTCCATATTCCTGAAAGATGAAAACCTTTTAAAGATGTATTATTTTTCTTTTCTCCACATTTTTATCATTTAATGCTGTTGTCTCTTTCTTGTTTTTAGGATGCTATTATCGTTGCCATAGCAAGTGTATGAACCTAATCACAAAGCCCTGTGTCAGATCAAAGGTCAGCCACCAGTCTGAATACGAACTCAGCATCTGTCCGGAAATCGGACTCGATCGGCAAGACTATCGCTGTGCAGAATGTCGCACACCTATTTCACTAAGTGAGTACAAATTTATGATGCTCGGTCAGTTGGATGGGGAAATGATCTCACAAAAGATCTTAGATTTTAATGACAGGTTTAATTATTTTATACATAAATAGGAGTTGTCATGCTTTGCAGAGGACTGTGATCGATGTGAAAAAGGTCAGGTGAAACCTTATTTGGTTTCTGAGGAGAGTTTTGTAAAAATCAGATAGCCTCCTACAAGTGATGTCACATGAGTACTGTGCCATGCTTATCTTTCAGGAGGTGTTCCTAGTGAGGCCAGACAATGTGACTACACGGGCCAGTACTACTGCAGCACGTGCCACTGGAATGACACCGCTATAATTCCAGCTCGGGTCATCCACAACTGGGAATTTGAAACGCGCAAGGTAAATCCAACAGTTACGCAAAAATATGGTTAATCAGCAGCTGCTCATGTACAAGGTCTAAAGCTTCTTTCCATGTTACTGCCGAATTATATTGCACCTCCTGCGCTAACGCGAATGTATATTGAAATCACATGAGCTTATTTTTATATTGCCAGCTCTGCCCAAATGTTTATTATTATTATTGTCAAACGCAGACATGCCATGACGTTCAGCGGGCCAACGCATCAGCGCATCCCATTATTAAGTTTGCGTGATGTTCATTTATACAGCATCACTTGACAGCAAAAGTCATCCCGTGGCACTTCATAGAGAAAGCGCTGATAGTGTGACTCATTTTCAGGTTTGTCGCTCTTCGATGCGCTACCTGGCACTCATGATGTCACGACCCGTGCTGAAGCTGAAAGAAATCAACCCGCTGCTCTTCAACTTTGTGGAGGAGCTGGTAGAGATCAGAGTGAGTAGCTTTACTTATTTAAAAGCAGTTATAAAAGACCTCAAAGACAAAAGTTGTTGCGTTTGATGTAAAGGTGTTTGAGAAATGTGTTAAGGGTTTTAGTTATGAAACCTTTTTATCTTTTGACATATTGATTGTACATGCTCTTAGTTCCATTTTGTCACCAAATGTGCACAAGATCTTCTTCATCTTTTTCTAATTCTCTTTCCATGAAAATGATGATTGAAATGAGCAAACAATTAATTATCAAGCTGTTCTAGTCTGTACAAAGAAAGACAAACCCCTACTCTATGCCTGACAGATGTGTGTTTTATGTTTGGTGGTGTCTTTCACAGAAACTACGTCAAGACATTCTCTTGATGAAACCTTATTTTATTACTTGCAAGGAAGCAATGGAGGCGCGACTACTACTACAGGTGAGCAACTAGTTGTTAACTTTTTCAAAAAATGATCTAAGCTTTGCGACTGCTGCTTGAGTCATTCACAAAAGGAAGTGTTGTGACAATGTACAACAGCACCACCTTGTGGTGGACATACGGATATTGCACTGAAATGGTGACGGTGGATAGCTGGTCTGCATAAATGTGCATGTGCTTGTTTCTAGTGAAGTATCTGCTTCATTTATTTTCAAATTATTTTAAGACTTGGTAACAAGCATTAGAATATTTAAAGAGAGATGATACAAGTCCCTGCTATCCCAATGACATGTCTGTGAAATGCTTTGAACAGTGTAGCACATAGAAATTTTAAAACACCTCAGTTTTCAACCATGTCTTTACTCAATTCATAACAACTATTTTTAGGAGGTAAAGTAATCCACTTGACTCCACTCCAACCCTTTCTTCTGTACATCACGATGCATATTGAAATTTAGACCCAATTTACACTTTTTAAACCCTTGAAGCATGTTATTACTGTATCAGAGAGAAAACTCTATAATCTAAATCTATAGAAACTACATTAACAAGTTGAATTTTCTAGTAACGATATAAAAACATTTACATAATAATGTATGTGGGGATTATTACAAACTTTTTTTTTCATTTTCAACTTGAGTAAATAGTATAGCTCTATTAATAATAAAGCCAAACTGAAAAACTAAAAGGTTTTAACTTGGTATTTATTACAGTACCCTACAAATCTGTAAACTTACTCGATGACATCACCACACCTATGAGGCCCCAAACAAAGTGACAGAGTTGTTTCTGTAATGTGTTTTTTTTTTTTTAGTTGGTTGTCACTTCAGACGCTCAAATTTACAACTCATAATGTTTTCTTCAAACGTTTCCACCTTTTGAAGCTTACTTTTAGACAGGTAAAATAATTAGTAGAATGTGCTCATGCAAAGTTTGAATGAAACTGGTAAGTGTAAAGTATTTTCTCTCACAAAAGTCAGATCTTCTTTTGAGGTTGCCTGCAAACATACAGGTTTTATGCTACACTGGACTGTTTTTGTGACCTGCTTTCTACTCTGTTTGTGTTCTCCAGCTACAAGATCGGCAGCACTTTGTTGAAAATGACGACATGTACTCTCTTCAGGATTTGATTGACATCTCCAGTGGGAGACTCAGCTGTTCGCTAACCGAGATCCACACCACATTTGCTAAACACATCAAACTAGACTGTGAGGTCAGTTCCTGTTGTTATATAGTGCGCTTCCTACGAAGATGTTGTCACTAATGATGTTTTTTTTTAATAGGCGTAGACGGTTAAAAATGAAAACAACAACATGACACCGTGACACCTTTTTTTCTTTTTGTGTCTGATTGCATGTGTATCTGTGTGCAGCGCTGCCAGGCCAAAGGATTTGTGTGTGAGCTTTGTAAAGAGGGAGACATCCTGTTCCCTTTTGATAGTCACACCTCAGTCTGCCACGACTGCTCTGCTGTCTTCCACAGGTTAGTCTCCCCCAAATATTCAAACTCAAACACATGCAAATTATCTGATTGTTTAGAGCTGAAAGTACTGCCATGGGGGGGCAGTCTCGAAGGTCTCCACATGTTGAATTATACTGTGAACATTAACTGCTGTAGAATAATAAGAAAGGGAATTTTATCCCACTTAACATTCCAGGAGCTGCTAAAAATCATAAACAATGGATTGCCCAGATATTGAACTGTGACCTCATCTGAACTAAATGGATAACATTAACACAATATTGTGTGTCTGTGTGCTTATTGCATATCTCTTCAGAGATTGTTACTATGACAACTCCACAACTTGTCCGCGATGTGCTCGAATGTGTGATCGAAAGCAGGATGAAGAGTCAAATGTGAAAGAAGGATAACTTCAGAAAGGAGCACCTTTTTTTTTTTTTCCTGTTTTAACTTTTATGATTGAGCAAATCTGATCAAACTTTCAAAAGGAGCCTAATCTTTGTGACTGGCTTATTACGTACTGTTATGTGTTTATGGTCTCTTCTTTTTTGTGCACTACTGTGCACTATAAACACTATATATATATATATATATATATATATATATATATATATATATATATATATATATATATATATATATATATATATATATATATATATATATATATATATATATATATATATATATATATATATATATATATATAAAATGAGATGTGTAATACTGTACTGGTTTTACGTGTGTCAGGTCAGTGTCTGTGATGTATATCTAAATTATCAATAGAGCATTTCCACGTTATCAGTTATTGGTAATGCATGCAGGAGTTCTGTTACAAGCTTCCACTTACCTCTCCACACCCAACTTTGTCGAGCTCTAAACTGGGAGACTATCAGATATGTAAAAGATTTTGAGTTGTATTGATTACGCCTCCACTAGACACAACATCACAGTGATATCAGCGATGTCATTTACTGATGTCCTTAACGATCTCTTGTTTAACAGGGTAACCTTTCTCTGAGCTCTCATCCAAGTATCCCTTCATGACTTATAATTATGTTAATTGTTTTGTTTTTTTGTTTTTCTTTAATCTTTTCACTAACTGATTGGAGTCTTAATCAAGTCAAAGATTTCACATGAATGATTTTATAATCATACATACATACATACATAATAAGTAAATGTACATTTCTTTTTAGTGCAAGAATTTACCAACATAACAACCTCTACTTTGCTTTTCTCCTCAGTTGAATTCTTTATTGTAATTTGAACAAATTTTGTGTGGTATTGTTTTGTGTTTTCTACGGTTGTGTGTAGCAAATAACTGTGGAGACACATAAACATTGTGTGCCTAAGACAGTCATGTTCCAACAGTGCAACATCTTAATACCATCATGTTTATGGTTGCAGTCTTAAAGTACTTAAAACGTGTAGTTTCAAGGTGATCGGTATCGATTATGTGTTAAGTGGCAGCTTTGACGATGTGTACATGTGGACCTTTAATATTTGTTATTCTGGCTGTGTTATTTTTCATCAGTGCAATGTACTTTTGTCTTTTTTTTTTAATTAATAGAGATATATATGATGCTGATAAAAGCAATGCCATTTATTGAATTCATAGATGCATGCAATTAAATGCAATTTAACTAAAACGTCTGCTGTTACACTTTTTTTTAACTGGCGTGACAAAATTGTAATACAAATAGACGTCTGGTTGTTGTCGGCAAATATTCAGACTTTAAGATATTTTGTTTGGTTTAAGCCTTTGAACATCCTGAAAACTATATCAGCAACTAAAGTCACCCACAGTAGCTGCTAAAGACCTTTTACTGTTTACTTGTTTACCTGTCAGGAAACGGTCTGTGTGTCTCTTACTGAGTCACCTGTGAGCAAGAGGTCCCAGACGTAAAGAGTCTGTACGTTTTCAGCTGTGCAAACGGCAATAAACGTTAAATGGTTTGTGAGGCTAAAGAGCAAAGTCAGTTCAGGGTTTCGTGGATGACTGAGGAGACAATAAAACTAAGACTAGACTGGAATACATTGATACAAAATCAAGATAAACACTTTTATTTAAAAGAACATGTAAAATAGACTGGACCCTGACCTGGACACTATTGCTCCCATTAAGGTGAAGGTTATCTCTGGAAGGAAGAAGTCTCCATGGTGAAACTCCACTCTGGTGAAACTCAAAAACCAGTTTAAACATTGCAATGGAGTTAAAATCAGTCAGACTTCGTTTTACTGGACCTCAGTGCTGCATTGATGCAGTTGATTAAATATATTACATTAAGGACTGGAGAACCGGGACGATCTTTCCGGAACTGCTAAACTGGTTCCTTATAATACTTTTGAAACCCTGAAATGTGCTTTCCTAAAATAACTGCAATTGTTTAACGGGAAATGTGTTGTTTTTGTGAAGCCTCCTAAATTATTTTACCCCCCCCCCCCCCCCAGTTAACTGTAACTATCTTGAATCTGATGTGTTGGTGAAAAGAAGAAAAAAAAAGTTAATTTCTCTTACGTAACCAAAACAAAAACCAAAAAAACAAAGACGGTCCCAGGAGACGCCGGTTCGTGTGGTTCAGCCAACCAGCGCAGAGCAGAGCTGGAGCCCGGCTCTTCCGATCTGCGTCCAGAATGAGCGCTCGTCAACGCCGCGTCGACACCGGACCCCGTCTGCGCTCCGGACGGACCAGGCGCGAGTGCTCACAGCGCAGCTGAGATGACGCTCCTCTGGGTGGCTTTCTGGCCTCCTCGGAGCCGGCTGCGGATGCTCCGGACGTGGGGACGACACTTCTTTGCGACTTCAGCTGCTTTCGTCAACCTGGGAGCGCTCACGACGGTGCGGTCACTTTGCTTTTCTCATGATCTAAAGCACTGTGTCAATTATGTTAAGCGCATTTCTCTCAAATACGATGCATTTAAACTTTATTGTAGTTACCCATCTTTATTTTCCGGCCCCTGTGCGTTGGTTAAGAAGAGGCTTAAAACTTTACTGGAGAGCTGTCATGGGAGGAAATAAAAAGCAAAATAAAGTTTCTATAATGCGAACCGCAGCCTTCTAAAAGCTGCAGCTTTGTTTATGTGTGGGTCCTCGGTTGTTTGTACTCTCAGGGCTCTCAGGGGACCCAGAGGCTCTGTCCACTTGATAATGTAGTTTATGAGGCGATTTCCTGAGTTTCATAACTCTACTTAGGAGGTGATATTCTCTCCTATTCATCCAGTCCCATGTATGTTTAAAATCCTTAAGAGATTTGCAGACATAAGCCTGGAATCAACAAGGAACAATAATTACTAACATCAAAAAATCTTTGATTGTATGATTAGTTATAACTGACTCAGATATATATTTTGTTCATGACGCATCAGTGCCGCCTGTCAGCTTTATAGAAACTGCTCATTGTCGTTTACAGTTGAGCGACTGTGTTGAAATCGCTCCATAAAATGAGGTTAAACGGGACACAGTCCAGGGTGCCTAGGACTAATGAGATTTCAGTAATCCTGTCAATAATGCTTGGAGGAAAATACAGCACGAATTTCTTTCATTAAGACAAAACCTTGGATTCATGTCTGGTTCTGAACGCCTCCAGGCAGCTCTTTTGACGACCCTTTTCTACCAGATTACATTATTACATCCATCATTTCACGGTAGTTTAATACTGTAAAGGCCTTCCACGAGTGTCACCGTGGCTTTCTCTGCAGCGCTAACGTCCACATCCTTTTTATTTCAGAGGACATTACTGATCCAGAGGAGATGTGGGGGATTTCACCGTCACAGTTTCCCATCTTTGCGGTTACTTAGTTCAAACAAGACACCAAAAGGTATAAAAGTTATGCAGTGTTCATCCTCATGTTGTAGACTGGAGCTAAATGTGTGTCTCCATTGACCCAGATCTCTTGTGCCAGTTTGAGGCCCATATTTCTTCTCCTCATTAGGGTTTAAGAAGTTTTTCCCAAGGAGAGCAGAAAGCAATGGAGTCAACAGACGTCCAGATGGTGAGAAGAGTCTTATTGTCAGAGCAGCATTTTCAAAGTCCTGAATTCTCATGTTTGGCTGATTGTTTTTTCTTAGATAAAAACACCAAAGAGCAGGAATCACTTGGAAAGGAAAGCAGGAATACTAATAATGACAGGGATGGAAGACAAGGAAGAAGGGAAAAGAAGGGATCACAGTGGTGGACACGCTTTCAGGTGTGAATTTGATCAATAACTCTCTTTTATTTATATGTTCTTTGCCACTAAGTAATGTATGGATGATTGCGTCCATTCTTGCAAATTAAAGTTAGATTATAATTAATACAGTAGTTAGATGAAATCACATAAAACATATGAATGCATATGATTAAGTTAACATGAAAAAAAGAACGTTAAAAAACAAAACTAAACTATCCTTTTCTGAAATGTCTTTGTTTTACTTGAGTCTGAATCATAGAAACACTTTTGGGCAGATGGTTTTACTGCAGTCTAGTCAGTACTTTTGTTAGATCTCGATACTTCGCTGTGTTGGTCCTGTTTTATTCACTGATACAATCAAGGAACTCATAGCAGTTTAGGAAGTGGCTAATAATAAGTAGGTCAACTTAACGGCTGATCTTGCTGCTCCGTGTTGGTCGGAGCTGGAACTGGATGCTCTCACCTTTCTGACGTCACCATTTTATCCGCAGGAAGAGTTTGCCTTGCACGAGAGAACGCTGCTGAACCTTGCAGTCGGTGCGGCAGGCATGGCCTCGGCTTTTTTGTACTTCCACTTCAGAGAAACTGGAGTCCAGATCTCCTGGAAGGATTGTGTGCGGTACTACCTGAGCAGAGGCTTGGTGAGAGGCTCCGACCGTTTCACTCCCGGTGTACCTTTAATATCTGTATCTCTTGTTTCCATATTCGCGAGCGTTGGAACATATGAGTTCTTGTGTTCTCTGTATAGGTTGGTCACATGGAGGTTGTCAACAAACAGTATGTCAAAGTATTTCCAGCCTGTGGAGTGAACACATCAGAAGTGGTTAGTAACACGAGGATGCTGTTATATCCTGTGTGTCTCTCAGAGGGGCTGCAATCCAGATGAGGAGACACAAAAAAAACTCCCAAAACACGACGACGTTACATTCTGTAAGCAGTAACAGTTTTGTTTTCTTGGGTTCTTGTGTCTTTTGCGTTTCAGAGCTATTTGTGGTTCAACATCGGCAGTGTTGATTCATTTGAGCATAACTTGGATGTGGCTCAACGGGAAATGGGTCTCGCCTCCACACACAAAGTACCTGTACTCTACACTCGAGAAAGCGACGGGTGAGAGATGTCCCTGTAACGTGAAAGTATCTGGACTTCGGTGCATACCGGATTTGCTCTTGTGGGTCCTGGCCTAACTCAAGTTCTCATTCTTCCCCCACAGGACAATTCTTTTTAATGTTCTCCCGATCTTGCTCTTGGTTGGCTTTTCTTTTTTTGCCACACGGCAGGGGCCGCTGGCGGGAATACGTGGCGGTGGAATGAAAGGGAACCCCCTCAGCATGAGCGAATGTAAGGCCAAAATAACTAAAGGCAACATCAGCGTGCGTTTCAAGGATGTTGCTGGCTGTGAAGAGGCCAAACTAGAGATCCTGGAGTTTGTCAACTTGCTGAAGAACCCACGTCTGTACCGAGACTTGGGAGCCAAAGCCCCTAAGGTATATATTATATTTTCAAATATTTTCTTGTCTCCATAGATATCTAACAGTCATTCATTGCTGCTGTACAATTATCAGCCTCGAGTTCTCAAACGCAGCTCTCGCGGTGAATGTCTCAGGCGCTTTTGTGACTCTCTCCTTGTGCTTTCAGGGTGTATTGCTATCCGGTCCGCCTGGGACTGGGAAGACTTTGCTCGCTAAGGCCGCTGCGGGAGAGGCCACTGTCCCCTTCATCACGGTCAACGGCTCAGAGTTCCAGGAACAGTTTGTGGGTGTGGGTCCTGCGAGGGTCAGTGCTGAGCTGAACGATACAGCCAGTAATAAGTCTGGAAAAATCCTCTGCACACAATATGGGTTATTGTTTTTTAATACAAACGCGTTTACTCTTTCTTTATTGTATTCATGTGGCAGATAAGGGATGTGTTTGCCACAGCTCGCAAGCTGGCTCCCTGCATCCTCTTCATTGATGAGATCGATACAGTTGGCAGGAGGCGAGGCAGAGGCAGCTGTAGTAGCCAGAGCGAGCACGAAAACACTCTGAACCAGTTGCTTGTGGAAATGGACGGTGGGGGGGAGTTACGTTGCTTCTTTCAGGCACTTTTTCTTTCTCTTATTCAAGTTGTGTGCTAAAGTTTCATTTCTTACAGGATTCGAGTGCAGCACCAATGTAGTTGTGTTAGCCGGCACCAATCGGGCCGACATCCTGGACCCAGCTTTGATCAGGCCTGGACGCTTCGATCGACACATATACCTGGGTGAAGTTAAAGCGCTTGTCTGAAATGCGCCTTTTACCACCTGTGTTTAGTTTCAAAATAACCTGTTTGCCTGCAAGCCTTTTGCTCGGTCACGTGATGCGTTGCATTTTGTTTGTGCCTAAATAGTTCACATTTTCAAATTTTTGTGCCTAAATAGTTCACGTTTTCTAATTTTTGTGCCTAAATTGTTCACATTTTCTCATTTTTGTGCCTAAATAGTTCACGTTTTCTAATTTTTGTGCCTAAATTGTTCACATTTTCTCATTTTTGTGCCTAAATAGTTCACATTTTCTCATTTTTGTGCCTAAATAGTTCACATTTTCTCATTTTTGTGCCTAAATAGTTCACATTTTCTAAGCCTCGTGTATCTTGTAATCCGTAGCTGATGACCTCGTCTGTTACTGTGTCAGCTGTCTGTCGCCGTGCACCAGATGCTATTTGCTGCCTGTAATGTGCATGTAAACCATGTAATAATTTCATTTGTTTTCCCCTGCTTTAGACAACGTGCTAAAACCGGCTTTAGTCTTTAAAAAAACGACTTTGAAGTCTATTAGATTTTATATCTTTCTTTTTTTTTCTCCCGCCTGCCCACCTCTTATGTCACCAACAGTGTGTGTTGCATTCTGTGTACTTTCATCTTTAGTTAAATCTTGTTGCTGTTTTTCAGTCTCAAATCTAATTTGCTTGACGCCAGCCCTGCAGGGTGGGCAGGCGGGACAGCTTTCTCTTTGCCAGCGAGTCACACTGAGTGAGCTGTTGTCCTGTGAAAGGGTTAGATCACTTGAGGACAGTACGCGGGATGGGACACGTCTCGTTAGTCCTCTTGTTCTCTCTGCTTTAGTCTCTCTGATGTGTCTTGTAAACAGTTGACAGCCAGCCGACGTTGCTTCAAACAGTCTTATTGAGTCGCAATTTGGACTTTCATTAGTTGCGTGGATTCTAATCTTATAATGCCTCTTGCTTTTTTGTGTGCGTGTTTATCTTGCAGGAGTAGCAGCCTTTGCTTCATGGTGGGCCAAAATTAGATTAGTGTCTCAACAATAGTTTACTGTACTGGGTTTAAGAAGAGTTTGAGAAGTCATTGAAGTCGCCTAACATAGTTTACAACCGGCCAGTCTTCTTCTGGCATGAAAAGATACATGGCTCTGCATCATTTGTCCCAAAGCACTCATCATCATCGTCTGATGAGTTGGTGCGTTGGTTATAGTTGGCAGTCGTGGTATCTCCTGGCCACTGGTTAGTCCCTCCGTTGAAGGAAACTACAACAGGTTTTTGGGGGCTGCTGTGCCAAGACAGAACATATTTGCTTGTATGTATGTGGTAAAAAGATTACGCATATGCGCCGCTTCATTTCACTTTGTTATTTCTACACGAGGTAAATGGGCAAGTTGCAGCATGGAAGTTTATTTAGTCAATTACACAAAGTGTAATAATTCAGTGTAGTAATAGCGGGGCTTCGTCAGACTGGGTCACTGGATGCACAGAGAAGAGTTTTATTTACTCTTTTGTTGGTTTACTGAAACTAAGCCTGTTACCAAAACGTTGGTGTTTCCCTTTAAACATCGTGAGTATCTATCAATGTGCTTTGACAGTCGGACAGTTTTGAGTCATTAATGGCAAACTGGGTTTTAGACGTTTTTTTGCCTCAGGGAAGGGCAAAGTTAGGAAACTCTTGACATGCTTGTTTTTGCTTGTCCGCAGGCCCACCAGATATAGCAGGCAGAGCATGCATCTTTAAAGTGCATTTGAGACCTCTGAAGTTATACCCCGGCATAAATGTGGAGGCTTTGTGTCGGAAGTTAGCGGCACTTACTCCAGGTTTTACCGGTAAGAACATAAAATCTGCATTCTTGTTTCTATTAAGTTACCGATAATTAGAGAAATACACATGTCACTTTTGTACAATTTTATGTTAACTTTTGGTCGTCTTTTTTTTTTTTTTTTTTAATACATACATTATTCACATCATCACTGCTTTTTTTTTTTTTTTTTTTTGGAAAGCCGGTTATATTACCCTGCAGTCTCTCTAGTCTGTGTTCTGTCCTTGTGTGTCTCAGGGGCTGAAATCGCTAATGTGTGTAATGAAGCTGCTCTAATTGCTGCTCGTCACCTCAGTCAGTTTATAAATGCTCAGCACTTCGATCAGGCAGTTGAGAGGATCATTGGAGGTAAGTTTAACAACACATATTAACTTAAAAATAAGGTCACATCAGAAGTGTTATTAACTGGATTTATTTTTGTTTTAAGAATCTTATTTTTACCTTGTTCCTTGTACGTTTATACCCAGGCTACATCGTAATGATGTCACCTATGTGCTTGCATCTTTGCAATATTTACGCTCATCGTATGCTGTGAATGTAGAAGCCATTTACGGATTCCCGTATATTAAGATGCTTGCTGTTGTTTGTGTAGTTCAATTACAGTTAGTTACATAGTGCTATCTGGATAGTTTTGTCTTAACTGTACCTGATGTTCAGAAAGTGAAAAATAGTTGCACAAGACGTAATATTTTCTTTCAGGTCTGGATAGAAAGACTCAGGTTTTACAGCTTCCAGAAAAAACCCTTGTGGCGTATCATGAGGCTGGCCATGCTGTCACTGGCTGGTTCCTCGAGCATGCAGACCCGCTGCTAAAGGTAGTCTGTCTATTTACCGTTTACAATCAAATAATGCTCCAGTGTAAATCTGAAAGAGTCGGGATGATCTGAAAAATGCAAAAGAAAAACAAACAAACAAGAGAGTCAGCTCATTCAGCTTCTCTCCGTGTGGCTCTTGACACCTCCTCAAATTGTTTAAACCAGTTGCTTGTGCTGTACTTCATCAGGTGGCCGTTTCTCCTCAAGGGAAAGGTTTGGGTTACACACAGTATCGTGTTAAAGAACAGCACCTGTTCGCTCAGGACCAGCTCTTTGACAGAATGTGCATGATGTTGGGTGGTCGAGTAGCTGAGCAGGTTTTCTTTCATCGCATCACCACCCGGGCACACGATGACCTCAGGAAGGTCACAGAGTTGGCCTATGCACAGGTAGTCACAGGTTTTGAACAGACTTTAATGGTTTACACCCATTACACACACCCATTGAGACCATTATTGAGACAAAGATGAATCAGCAATACTTCTTTCATTAGGGAATGCAGATAAGCTACACAAAGACATTAAGGACTTTCATTTGAGATAAATGTTTGGGTTGCTATTACAGTGATCGTTTTGGTTTTAGGTTGTTCAGTATGGCATGAATGAAGCAGTGGGCCAGGTTTGCTTTGACCTCCCTCAGCCAGGAAGCTCAGTGACTGAGAAGCCGTTCGGTGAGTCTGCAGCCCAGCTGATAGACCAGGAGGTCCGCTCCCTCGTGGACGCCGCCTTCCAGCGAACGCATCAGCTTGTTGTTGACAAGAAAGCAATGGTGGAAAAGGTGGGAGATTTTTTTCTCTTTGCACTGAGTTGAATCCATGAATGTGGATTAAAAACTGGCAAGATCACGAGTCCATGAATTTGTGTGAAAATGAACTGCTAGATATTTTATTATTGTGATAATATGTATTAAAAATTCAACAGGTAATGCTGCTATTAGTGGCGAGTGTTGAACTGTTGCCCGTTTGGTATTTTGAGTGTTATTTATGCACATGAATATTGTGAATCAGCAGCACCAACTAATGAGTGCAACATTTTTAACTGTTATGCTTCATAAAATATAAAATGCATCTTGCATCGCAGGTGGCAAAACGTCTTTTAGAAAAAGGGATGCTGCACAGAGCCGACTTGGTGGAGCTTCTGGGACCTCGTCCCTTTCAAGACGAGTGTTCATACGAGGACTTTGTTGAAGACTGTGGAAAAGGAAAGGAAGCCTCGCTACCTGAAAGTCTAACAAACTGGGACAAGAAGAAAGGAGATGAAGATTTTGATAAAATGCAGAATAAATCAGTTCTTCACCTGTAGGCAGACATTCAGCCTCTGAACAGATATTCTTCTGTAAGCGCAGCATCTTTTCACCTTGGTGACAGCCTCAAGATGAAGGATAGAAGTGTCTTCCACGCTGGTAACAGGCAAGATTATGCAATGTGCAGCTTTATTCAGTGTACAGATAATAATAAGGATTCCAACTGCATTTTCTTTACTCCCATAATGCAAAAACATGCATGTTGGTTTGGTTTGGTATTGGTTATTGCCTGTGGATGGTTATTTGGCTCTGTGTGGCCCTGACCGGTGATCGGTCCAGGGTGGGATCGCCTTCAGCCTCCCCGAGAGTGAACAAGATGAAGTGGAAATGGATGGTTGTGAATATTTACAACTTTGTTTTATAATTTGCTTTAAAACAAAGAAAGATTTAGCGTATGAAAGTTATAACAAATGCTATTGAATCAAGTGTACTTAAAAATGGCATGTAACACACTGGGACGGTTTTATTCACATTACTGTTTAGTCCTTTCTTTACTCGCACTACCTCACCATCTCTAAACCAGCGGTTTAGTAGCCGGGACAGTTAATAGTCACTGTAATCACAAATGCCCCATTTTCCACTGGCACCCACTCTGCTCGCCTTTACTCCGTTTTAAGGGGTTTCCACTAGGTGGTAGGACCGGTTGGTGCCTCATTTTCTGGCATCTACTTCATCAAGGTTCCAGCCGAGGCCGATAATGCGACGTCACCAGGCTGCAGGCCACTGATTGGCCAGAGAGGAACGTCACGGCTGTGTCTTGAGACCAACTCATTCATTTCACACCCGCCACATTTAAAACCCGGCAACAGCGATCGCGATATGTAGTTTACAAGTAACTTTGTAAAAAAAATGGGACGCAAACATACTTCATTGTTGTTGTCGAATACGTGACCGGAGTTGCCTCATTAAAGACGTCGCCGCTGTTTCGGCCCGCCTTGCCACGAAGGCCCCACCCACACTGACGTGGTACGGACCTGTAGTAAAAAACTATTATACTACTATATACTACTACTACTACTACTATAAGTATTTTATAATCCTTGTCCACATTACTTTGATTTTTATTTTGGCATTAAACAGTGCTTTGAACTTGTGAATCTGTCAAATGATAGTTTTGTTAGTTAGTAAGAAGGTATTTTATCTGGGCAAATGATGTGAATTATTTGTTGATTTGATCAAATTTCATGTGAGATCAAAGCTGTTGTTTGGCGGATGAAAGCAGATATTCAGTTAATTACAGAATCAAACTTTGATTTGCTAATAGTTGAATCATCTGTGGGAAGCAAGCAACGGGCAAACCTTGGACACGAACCGCCCTGAGACTAGTTATCCTGTCTAACGCACACTTAACTTGTTAATATTTCTACACGCAGTGTCCATTGTGGACACAACTTGATATCCTGGAGTGCATTTTTGAATGTATGCATATTAAATTAGTGTAATGTAGTACTGAGATGATGTAAAGGAACTACTGATGTGTGCATGACATGAAACATCAAGTGAAGACAGCAAAATAAATCATACAATAAGCCCATACTTTTTTATTTAATAGTCATTCATCCCAGTGTCACTTTTGATCCGTTGTGTCACAGCGTTCAGAATTATTGGCATTCCTGGAATAGACATGCTTAATATACCAAAACAAGAAAAAGACTAACCAGCTATTACTTTGCTGACAAATATAGGAAATATTGCATCAAAAGTAGATGATCACTAAACTGTTGGCACTGTGTTGTGTTTTTGGCACCCACACAAATCCACATGACCTGTGGGATTTTACCCTCACGCCCACCTGCTTCAAGGACTACATGTCTACTTATTTAGTTACTCCACACTGCTTGGCCAAAAAAAAAGCCCCAAAACAAAACCAAACAACTAAAAACCTAAGAAATAGTTGACCCTTCACTCCTTAAGTATTTCTGAAAAATGCATGCTGTGGTTGCAAGTGATTAGTCTGCACCAGGTAATCAAAACCAAAAGGTGACTGAATCTATTAAAGCAGGATTAAGAGATGTCCAGTGCATCAATAAAACCAGGGAAAAACGAAAGACTTAATTCAGGGGAATACAAATCCTGAATAATTGTGATAAGATGTAATACACCTAATAATTTGGCAAAAAAAAAAAAAAAAAAAAAAAAAAAAAAAAAAAAAAAAAAAATATATATATATATATATATATATATATATATATATATATATATATATATATATATATATATATATATATATATATATATACACGTACCAGTGAGCTGAATAGAATAAAAAAGGCTTGAATATATTATGGAGATTAAAGGTTGGAGTGTGGATCGATGGAAACGGTTCATGTGGTCCAATGTGTCCAGGTTTGGTCAGTTTCAGAGCCTGTTTCAAGCACCAAAGAGGATGAAGTGATGCCGCCTTAATGCATAGTGACGACTGAAGTCTGCGGGAGGCGTGTCAGGGTCTGGGGTTGCTTCACATGGACAGATCCAGGCTCAGCAATGTTACGTACCTAAAAAAAAAAGAGGTCAACGGACTATCTGAATGACAGACAGACAATAGATTGTCTTCTTCACTGATGGCACTAGCACAAGATGGAAATGCCAGGATTCAAACCTACGTACACTGGCAACCACCGGAGTCTCAACCTCACCCTCAACCACCATATCTGGAATACGGCTGAAAGGACTTTTACAACGTTGTCTACCTCTCCCATCATCGATATAAAACCTTAATGCAAAAAAAGCGATGAGCTCTGGATGGAAATAAATGTTGTGATGTTGTATAAACTCCCTAAAGCAACAGCTAATGTGTGCTGCCGTCAAAGATAATGGTCGTCCAACAAATTATTACAGTATATGACTTTGTGAACAAGAGTTGCTTTTTTTATGTGCCTTTTCTATTTATGTATAAAAGATTTCTTGTTTTCACACTGCATATGAGCAAAGAATGTGCAGCATGTTGTGCCGTTATTTATATATACGATTGTTGTTATTTTGTATTAAATTACTAATGTGAGGCATTTCTATTTGGCCAGGCAGTGTGTCTTTCTTTGGCATTTTTGTTTTAAACTTTAGATCCTTTTAATTATAGTCGCAGCAACAATCGTGGCAGTTGCCATTTTCATAGTGAGAAAGAAAAAAATTTTGT
Source organism: Xenentodon cancila (assembly GCA_014839995.1). Taxonomy (NCBI): domain Eukaryota; kingdom Metazoa; phylum Chordata; class Actinopteri; order Beloniformes; family Belonidae; genus Xenentodon; species Xenentodon cancila. Next base: position 17,941,821 of record CM026197.1, read on the forward strand.
CTAAAAATAATTGTGGCAGTTATAATTAAAGTTGATCAGAGCTCATGGCCGCTGTTCTGTGTATCATTTCACTCGTCTGCACCAAATGCCAATAATTCTGAAGGTCACTGAAAATACAACTCAGTTAAAGAAGTGCAATATTCTTATTGAGGCCTTTAAATCACAACACAGATCTCTTATTCAGACGGAGTAGGCATCGTGGACAGTCCGGCTTCACCGAAACCCACACCGTCCTCATGTGTTGTAAATCAGGGTGATCCCTACTGTCGTTCACACGGAAGGTCGAGCCTCACACAACTTTCATCATCCATCTCGCTGTGCTGACCCACCCTGAGAGGCGGTAAGGACGAAGGTGGTGTTTACTCTGTTGACCGCGTACCCTGTCTGTCATCCAAAAAAAAACAACTTTAAATTGTCTGGCAGCCTAGAGTGCATTACCAACTCTTTGCAAGTAAAACACAATGATTTGCTGGACTTGTGTGTGTCTGAGAAAGAGGGAGAGGACAGGGAGAGAGAAGGAGAGTGTTTATGTTGCACATCTTAATATCTTTAGAGCAGAGTGTCCAGAGTTAAGCCTGAACGCGCCAGCACCAAGGGACATCGTGTGGACACACGGTGGCAGATGAAGTCCATTGGTCCAGTTTGTGTTATGACTCTGGCTGCGTGTCCGGCTCTGGGTTTTCTTTCTTTCTGTGCTGTCCGCCTGTTTGATGTGAGATATCATGGTTGCTTTGGCCTTTCCAGCTTCATTAAGGGCTCTGCGGTGTCTGAGTCACTGTGGTGTTTTCTCTCTCTCGGAGACTCGACTTTGCTGCAGCGTGTCCACGATGGGGAGCGCATGTACCCACCCCTGGGCAGCACAGGTTGGTGAGAACCTGAGAACCAGACAAAGACAAAGTGTGTTTATTGAAAACAAGGAATTCAAACAGGTCTTAGTAGGAGGGAGAAACGTAGAAGTTATATAGAGATAAACAAAAAGAAAACACACTGACCTGACATGACTTGTTTAACATGTGCTTGAGAATAAAACTCTTTCGATTTTATTGCTCTTAGCTTTACAATTACTAAAGTTACACATACATTCATCTCCAGAACTCTGTATTTTCTGCATCTCTGCACCTGCTATGAGGTCAAAGAGACATCACACAAGAAGTGGGAGGAGCCAACATAGGAACATTTCTTTTGGTGCTCTGTTTGCCCTCTTCTTTTGCTCTATTAGTGGAAAATGCATGAAAATTATGTTTTGTTTGTTTTTGTTTGTCCCACTGACGCTTTGCCACAGTGGAAGTAACACAGAGCAGAATGTGTCGGAAACAGATAAGCGTTATGTTGAGGATGACTGTGATTAAGAGCATCCTCATCAGTGAGGACAAGAGCCCTAGTTTTGACACCCCTGCTGGCTCTTGACCACCAGCAAACACATTACTTTCCAAAAATGGAGAGTTGTTGCGGTCTCATTTACTACACAAACAGCAGGTTAGACTCATAGCTGTGCAAATATGATCAAAACGGTTTCCAGGTCTCATCAGATATGCTGTCAGCCACGTTTAAGACCTAAATATCAACTTAGTACAGAAGGACACAATTGAGATGAGCTACATGAACTCAGACGCGAGGCGCATGTTCACAGTTAAAGGCCTACTGCTCATTTTGTCAGGAGTTGTTAGTTTAAAGACAACACCAAGTCTATGAAGTGCTGATACTGGAAGGGCAACACTGGCAGCTACAGGACTGCACAGAGCACCACAAACTAAACCTGCTTAATGGATCAATTTGATTAACAAAAAAAAACAAAAACCCTCATGATCCTTATCTACGAATTTATTAATCAAATACTGCACATTAATCTATGCAAAAAAAAAAACCCACAAAACAAAACAAACAGCAAATAAATCAAAGAATAAAAAGATTAAAATCAAAAGGAGAAGCGGAAACCCTCGTCTGATTCAACATGGAATTGAAATGAAAGTCTAGCAGCCTCTGCCATTTTAAACCACTTGGTGGTGATGTCGAACCTACCAGGAGGACGACAAAAGCATCCGCGAGTGACTGCAAAAGAGCAACAGCTGCCATTCACAGCTCAAGAGCTGCTCTCAAGACTGTCACTCAGTGACTGACGTACACAGCTCCCCAAAGCCACGTTCATATTCTCCCATGCATTAGAGACCGAGAGGCAACAAGGGAAAGGGAAGGGTGGGAAGAAGACAACTATTGATCCCAGAAGACTTATGGCATCTCCACTCGATCGTAATGAGAGGAGTGTCACTATTCTCAGCAGCTGGAAGGTCTCTGCAGCAGCATAAAAACCTGCTGATTTTTTCATGTGGCTCTGAAACGTCTACAAAAGCTACACTTCTGTAATAGCTGTGAATTAAAAGACCGAAGCAAATGAACGCACACAGGACAGAATGTTTGCAGGCCGAACTATCTCTCGGCGACGTGGACCGATTCTGTATTCCATTGGTTTCTAGTTGTTTTCTTGTCACAAATATAAAACTCAACTCAAATCAACTATGTAATGCTCATTGCTTTGTCATTTTTCTTCAGCTTTTTTTCCAAGGTAGACAATTGTCAACAAATGTGTCATCACATTTGGTGGCTGCGCTGCAAGAGGCGGACTGGTTGACCGTAGACTGGGTGGTGTCTGGTGCAGTCGTCCACTTCCCCAGTCACCTGTAAAAGGCAGGTTCCCGAGCCCCACAACATGAACTGTGAACGTAAACAAGAGTGCATGTGCATTCATACACAGCAGAGCGTGGTAGTCACTTTCACCCTAATTAAGGACAAAAAAAAACCCCCACTGGTCGTATTTGTACGCGCTAATCCTTGCACAGCCTAACCGGTGCTGTGAACTAGGGCAAATATTTACCAAAGATTATCGTCTGTGAAGTAATAAAAAAAGCCTGTAGCAGCAAGTTTAACAGTAATCTGACCTTTTGCATTTAATAAAGCTTTTATAGTCAGACACAAACTCCCACAGGTGCAAGTCAGAGAGCAGTGGTTGCTGCACTCTTTGAAAGATAAAACTTAAAAGTGGCTTTTGCTTCTGATACAGTGACATCACTGCAAGTGTTGTACCACTGAGAGCAGACATGACATCACTAATACGGGTGTCGCTGTATTCTTGCTTGCATGTGCTGACATCCATCTGAGAGCCTAAATGCTTTATGTAACATGTAACATAATAAATAAACAATGAATGGACAAGTCTCAGATCATTTTCCACATTTTATACTCAGTCTACAATACATAAATAATATATGCACAAGCTACGAAATATAAAGTGGAAATAACAGCAGCATAAATGTCAAAATTGTCACTGTTTAACTGTCTTCAGGGTTAACCACCACAATCAAAATGAGGCCTTTAGGTAAATGCAATACACCTCCCATCAGTTGAAGCGATTGTGATTAAAACCAGATGAAAGTCAGCTGTTGCTGTAGCATTTGTTTAAATGCATTTTACTAAGAATTATGGGTCTCAAAGAGTTTTTTTTTTTTTTACAGTACCAGTGAGGAGAGGGATATAACAGAACCACCATCAATAAGTGGAGAAAATGTGGCACGACAGAAACATTGCAAAGATCAAGATGACCCTAGAAAGTTTATCATAGGATGAGGAGAAAACTAATCCAAGAGGAAACCAAGACGCAGGTCCTGGTCGCTCCTTGCAATCACCACCATCTTCTGCATCCTGGGTCTGGGTGGTGGAGGAGGGTCTCCAGAATTATGCAACATTAAGTAAATAAATGAAATAATTCAGTCAACAACAAGACAAAGGATGAACGTTTTGTTCTTAATTCTAAAAGATACGTTTGGTGCAAAGTCAATACAGAGCATCATCCAAGGACACCGTACCAACAGTAAAGCACGGTGGAGGTAGGATTATGCGTTGGAGCCGCTTCTCTTTAGCTGGGCCAGGAGCACTTGTCAAGATTAGTTGAATCACCCCAAATACTGAGATATTTTGGTCCAAAAACCCTCTGTTCTCTGTTAAAAAGCTGAAAATTAAGAAGAATTTCACATTCCAACACCACAATAACCCAAAGCAGACTTCAAAATCCACAAAGTCACGGGTTCGTAAAGAGAGAATCAAATATAATATAATTAGCACAATAGCTAATTGTCCCTTTCAAAACAGTGTCATCTGCTCTAAAACAACACCAGCATGAATCATGTCATCTGTCACAATAATGCTGCTGCTGCAGTGATAAAACTGCTGGGTTTTCAGCATCAACTTTATGGCTCATTAATCCCATCTGAGTGCAACATAAAGAGAAATCCATCGTTTGTGTTTTTCTCTGAACTTTGAGAGTTGCTCTGGAATAAAACACACAAAAATGTTTGAAAAAAAGAAAATATTATTTATATTTTTATTATTTGCATTTGGTGCATTTTTTTTTATTCTTCCAATACTCCACATCCACCTCAATAACATTTATTTCAAATCTTGATTGGGGCTTAAGCTTTTTATTTCTTAAAAGGAAAATAAATAACATGGATAAATAAAGTGAATAAAGGGTGGAACAAAAAACAACCATGTGAACATAAAGAAAACAAAATAAATATAAGGAGTGAGTCTTTGGATTATGTGAAGTGTTAAAATGGCTTTTGAGGGAGCAGGCCTTGTTTCCTGAGGGAGAAGATCAATTATTTAAGAGGCTGAATTTAGCTTGAACCCAGTCACCCATCCTCCTCTCCCTTTAACCGTTGTCTCAACCCCAGCGTGCACTCAGTGGTTCCCAGAGAGCCTGATGCTCACTCAGCACAGCTCAATGCTGCTTTGCAACTCAGATTTGTAATAAAAACTTAAAGCAGAAAAGAGTTCAATTGAAATCTCACCCTGTAGCCACCGGTGTCTTCTCTGGCAGACTCAAGTCCTCTCTTTACTTCATCATACAGCCTTTGTCGTTAATCACTGTGCCACATGCAAGATTTCTGGCGTCCTGTCAAATATTAATACTGCTTGAATTCAGCAAAGAAGAGCCTTAAGAATGGCTGACAAAAGAATTTGTGTGGGTAAACAGATCAGGAAATTAGGCAGTCAGTCTCCCAGCGCCTCCCAGCGTCTCCCAGCGTCTCCCTCACAGTGTACCAAAATGAATGTTTGGCAACTTACATCATAAAAACACCAAGCATGGCTTGCCCAGTGCCTGGCATTAAAAAATGTCTTTATGCTTTACTGTTATTTCATTTACAGTGCTCATGACACTGCAACACTTTTGACCCACTTACTGCAGCCTCTTTTGCATCAGTCCGGGTCTTCTGGTCTCACTGCAAGGCATTAGCTTTGTCAACCTCAAAACGCTCATGGGAGTTGTATTTGGTGCAAAGACAACCAGGCTGAGCCTCCCATTCTTTTTTTTTTTCCTAATTAAAAAAACCTTCTCTCTCATTCTGATGACCATTCGTACATACCATCATATGACTTACAGTTAAACAGTATGGATCTCCATAAGTCTTGTAAGCAAAACTCTTTGCACCTAATCTGCAGCTGTTTTTATAGCTGCATCTATGTAGAACTGTGTTTCTCTGTCCAAGTTATATCTGATGTAGACATGGCGAGAGAGAAATTTAGAAGGATAATGGAAAGGCGAGAAACTGGATGAAGGGAAGGACATTTTTGTTTGCAGTATGTAAAATTAAAACAGCTCACAGGTAGAGAGATTGTCTGGAAATAAGGACGGCACCAAATTACTTATTTCATGTGAAAAGGTTAAATACTTCCAACAAGTAAGAAATGATTCTCTCTGTAGATAGATGATATAAAAAAACAATAAGTTATCTGACAGAAGGATGGGCTAAAAGTGTGGATGTAAATATACAGCACATTTTACATTTTTATGGATAACCATCTTGTTGATAGAAGCTTCATCTTTAATGTTTTCAGAAACTCTGTGAATTTCAGCCAGTATTTATGATCTTTTTATTATAAAATGTAATACCATTCTTTTCATGTTTGAAAAAGATGTATGCTTTCCTAGAATTACAGAATAAAAATAAAAATAACAGATCTTCTCTTTTTGGCAGAGTTTTCAATAAATAATCGTAGAACTCGCAACAAAAGTGGGTCTCTGGAAAGCGACTGGAGACAACTTGTGTTGTATAAGATGCTATATAAATAAACTGAATTGAAAAAGGATTTTTAAAGATTATAAGTGATGAATTATTAGGTTGCATTGAGAAATACTTGATAATGAGGTGACCGTATTGGATTCATGTTCTCTATAAACAAATATCATTTGACTCGGCCTTAAAGCACCTTAAACTCATCGTGTTTCAGCTTATATGTTATGCTTGTGCTCATCGTCCAGCCTCTAACTGTTTTTTTCTGTTTTAGACACTCTGGATGCTGCTTTTGGCAGCTGCCAGCTGCAGTCTGCACTCAGGTATCGCCACCATCACCTGTACGCCATCTGTTCAGTATCAAACAGCGCACGGGAACAAAGAAACTAGCTGGAAATCATCGGATATGCATTCAACAGGAAACGCGTCAAATGAATGATGCTGCTCTGTAACGGCTGTACGCTTAATAAGGTGATATGTTAGTTATGTGCTCACAGAAGTTGCCAAAAATGGGAAACTTCAGAAAATCTGCTAAGATTTTCAATTATTATTGACCTTCTACCACCTACCATATCTGCAGAAGTTAATTTAGCGACTCTTTAATAAGGGTAGGCAAATGGGTGGAAGTTTCCTCCAATTTGGAAACTATATATGGGAATTAACAGGAATACATAGGGATTACCAAGAATTTCCACGAATTAAATGAAATATACTAATTCATGGCATACAAATCAATACAAATAGGCTAGATGAATCGATGAGCACTCTTTATCAGCATGTGAAATTAAATTACAGGCTCCTCAATTATAAGTTCAAGAAACAGCATCACATGAGCTGCCAAGCACCAAAGTAGTTAGTCTATTATTGTCAATGACACGGCGGTAGCCATGCACCAACAAATCAACTTCCATACTGAAGTAAGCCCAGACATAGCTAAAGTTGCAGTTCATTAACTGACCACTGGGGGCTGACTCTAAATGTGTGTCTCTGTAGCTAGATTTGACATCTTTGACAACTGTACGGGGCTGAAATTTTTTGTACTGTTTAAAGTTAATATATATATAAATATATATATATATATATATATATTTATATATATATATATATATATATATATATATATATATATATATATATATATATATATATATATATATATATATATATATATAATATATATATATATATATACCCGATGACCATCACCAGTCACTGTTATGCTACAAAGCTTAGTCAAGCAATCTGCAGCTTGAGCAAACCGAGTGTTTTTTTGTTTTTTTTTCTCATTTTGCCACCAAAACATTTGAAACAAAAATTTCCGCTGCAGCTCCACAAGCATGGATTCTGGTCGGCACTGTAATACTGACACTAAAGTTAGTATTACAACGAAAATCAATATTCGAATGTCAATATTCGCAAACAAGTTTTACAACAATTTTCAACACTAGGTATTAAATCTGTTCTAGTTTTGAGAACGTACAATACTGTGCAGGTTTTTACCAAGTCACAAATCACTCAGGGCATTCAGTATTCAATTCAATTCAAATAAATATATATATATATATATATATATATATATATATATATATATATATATATATATATATATATATATAAATATATATATATATATATATATACTTGCACTTTGTAACTGTCTTTTTTCTTTAGAAATCGCATACTTAAAGTCTGTATGCTTTAGTTTGATGGGGTTCTTCTCTCTAGGAAAGTCACTTTGGACAAAAACTTCTGCTAAATAAAATGCAGCAAAATGTAATAAGACATGAGTCTGTGTTTACAAAATCTGTTAACTAACTGCACTAACTGTGCAGTTCAGGGGACTTTAATCAAAATAGTCACACCATCCACAGTTAAAAACTCGGCATATGTGTGATCAATCTCCTGTTCTACAGCCTCAAAAATATACAGTAAGAAGAATTGGTCTCATGCCAGGTTTCACACTTAGAGACTGTTTTCTTTTTTTCGGGAAATGTAGGCCAATGCAGAACTTTCTAACTATGTTAAATAGGCAACATTACATAAACTCTAGTCCCTGTTTTATTCTAACTGTTACAATTTGCTAACATACTCTGCCTCTTATTCACGGACGCACTTCCAATACCACGAGGATAGTCCTGCAAGCTGCTGGCTTGCCATCAGGGTCACCTGGCGAGGCGGACGCTTCAGCTGGTGGATTCAGCTGTATAATTTGTCATTTGTCTAGCTGAGATGTTCTGTCTTTCTGTGTGGAGTTTGCATATTCTCCCTGTGCTTGCGTGGGTTCCCTCCGGGTACTCCGGTTTCCACAGTCTAAAAACATGCATGTTAGGTTGATTGATTATTCTAAATTGTCCGTAGGTGTGAGTGTGAGTGTGAATGGTTGTTTGTGTCTTTATGTGGCCCTGTGATGGACTGGCGACCTGTCCAGGTTGTACCCCTGCCTCTCACCTATAATGAGTCGTGATAGGCTCCGGCAGACCCCCTTGACCCTGCAAAGGATAAAGCGGGTATAGAAAATGGATGGATGGATCTCAATGTGATCAATTATCATCATTTGCTTTTTCTCATAAGAATCCTCTCAGACTTACTTTGGAGGGATTGAACATTTCAGATTGTTGTAGCTCTGCAGGATTTTTTTCAGACCATGTTAGATGATAGTGACATGAAACCACATATCACACATTCACACAGATGAGCTCAAACACTTGAAGGAGCACACGTCCCCTTAAATGTGTACACACATATTTGTGCTTTCCTAACGTATAATAACTGTATAAATTCTTTACTTTTAAATATTTTCTTCAGCAAGAGAAGTAATGATGTAGCAACTTGAATCTTCAATGTAGTGTTGTTTGCTATAAAGTGATACACAGTTAAAGTAAGTGACGACTTGGATGGGGGTCTAACGGGGTCTAACGGGGTCTAACGTTTGCCCACAGTAGTGAAGCTAAACACTGCCTAAAAAAGTAGTCCATTATTCATTAAAATGTTATTAAAACTGATATTTTATGTAAAAAAAAAACCCACAAAAAATTATTTTGTGCTGATTTAAAATCTCTTCCATTTTTAGATTTCTGTACAGAAATCTAAGTGCGGCGGGCCTTACCCGCTGGGGACTCATTGTGGTTCTCCTCATCAGAGTCAGCAAAGACTTCAGCCAGTTCCTGGTCAGACATGTCAGTCAACTCGGTCAGATCCAGGAGGTCAAAGTGCACCTCTAAAGACGACACACTGCTCAGTGGTTCTGTGAGACAAAGTTAAGAAGCCGTTTTAGTCTGCAAGTTGACAGATAGAAGAACACTCATTATTCCTGACATGGTTAAGAAAAAAACAACCTTTCTTTTTAAAGCAGTGAAGGGAAAGGCCACATGTTTAGCAGCTTATCTGTTCTTCCATCGTTTTTAGTAATCAGATGAATAGCAAATGCTGGTGGTACTAATATGAAATCAATTTCATTTGTATGAACCTATCAACTACACTCAGAAGATTTGTTGAACATGTCTAGGTGCCTGCTCGCTGCTCGCTGCTGTCTGTGTGCTGACACATGTATCGACTGAAGAACTGAAATAAATGCTGGGTGGAGATAAAAATAGCCAATTTTTTTAAATATGCTGCAATCTCATTTTTGTCAAGGGTGTGTTGCACCTGTACATTTCTGCAAAAGCCTCTGATTCTTCAGGAGCTGCAACTCTCCACAGGGTCATGTTCGCGTGTAAGCGTGCATCAATGTGCATGAGTCAGCATTCAAAGGAAGGCTGTTGATCTAATGAATCTAAAGCAAAATATGCTAAAAGGTTTGAGGAATACATACATACAAACAGAATATTTAGTGTCTTTGGAAATCTCCTTGTCTCAGCAACACCAAAGTGAGGAATAAATTCTGTTGAGCAGAGATGGATTCATCTACCATTACTGGAAAAGGTACCTAAGACAGGTAAAACGCTCGGGCAGATGAGTATGGAGATGTATAAATCAGCACTCACTGACTTGTTATGCATGGCCAAGTCAGAAGGAAACACATCACAGAGTGTTCATGAGTGAGAACAAAAAAAACCCCAAAAAGATTGGCTGCAGATATGTTAAAGATTATTTCTTCCTGTGCTGCTTGTATGCTGTTTTCCAAGCTGTTTTCCTCTGAAAAGGCAGAGCCTTCTCTCCTGCTGTTCTTTGTCTGCTGCACTTAATTCTCTCCATCTCCCTCACACAAACACATATTGATTTATGGGCGACTATTCATCATGCTGAGGCGGTGGCTAGTCAATACGCCATGTGTCAAATATATTAAGAACACTCAACAGTAAATGTGCTGGGAGGGACATGGACTGAAACCAGAGAACGGTGGCGATGAGAAAATACAAACAAGAGGAGTATAGAACAGCCATGTCACGTCTTTAGTCTTTAAATTAAAAGATTGACTGAAGAAATGCCGCCTGAAGAACTCTTATTAACTGTAAACAATATTCAAAACTTCTTACCAAATTTACATGGCTTTAGATTACTTTTTAAATCTATAAATATGCTGTAGTTTCTTTTTTTTTGCAGCCTGGGAGGTGGTTGTATAGGCAATGAAACGTGGAGGAAATTGTGGGGGAGGACATGAAGATAAAAACAGGGAAGACAGGATGATGAAATATGGGAGAGGAGACCCTGCTTTATTAAAAAAGTAGATATGTAAAATGTAAAACAGCGAAAGAGGAAGAGAAGAGAAACAGACTAAAAACAGTGGCTAATAGGAAAATGCTCTGTCCCTTTGGTTTCTGATATTATTTTAAATTGGTTACATTACTCTCATACCCAGGATGCTCCTTTTTTAACTGCCTCTCCCCCTAATCTTGTCTTTGCCTCCTCCGTACCCCCAGCTCTTGAATTATTGATCAGTGCGTTTTCGTTCCAAGGCAGACATGCTGAAATAACTGCCTCCATCTCAAAAGCCAATTGGCACCACTGAGACTTCAGATAACGGATAATTCACACCCAGGGTAAGCCCCCCCACCCCCACACACTTCTCCCCCATAAAATAAGCTTTTTTTTTTTCTTTTTTTTTTTCCCTGAAAGCAAATGTAAATGATGACTCTCTTCTCCTATATCAGGCATGTTGATGGTCACCATTTCACTGTCTGGGAATGAAAAAAAAAACAAACACACAATAACTGTAATGTATTCAGCTCAAAGAACAAAGACGAGGGAGGACGGTCAGGACAGAAGGGTTCACATTTGGAGGAAGAGAAGAAGAGCAGAGGGGGCGGGCCCTCCACGTTCGATTTGTGCGATCCCTTTCATCCTCTGGCCTGACTGAAGTCATCAGTCCAGACTGTGCAGCTGCTACTGGTTTGTGCAGAAACTGTAATGATGGGTGAACTCTGATAAGGTCCCTACAGTAGTAGGAAAGGTTTTCTTCTCCTTCCTGGGACAGAGCATCCAGCTCCCATCGCACCAGTTGACATTCTTCTTCTTTCAATCAGGAAATTGCATGTTTTTGTATTTTCTTATTAACACGTTACTTATAAATAAGATGTAATTTCTGACTATGATGTTGGACACACAGTTAAGTGAAGACCAGGGACAGATTTCTAAAAGAAATATAACCCGTGACTCACTTCCGCTGTACTAAATGCTCATTATCCTTACGATGAATTGCCTCTTTTATCATGTACATTTCCAGTCATCAAGTCTCAGTTATTAAGTATTTTAGCAGAAAGCAGAAAGAAGCTCCAGGGAAGTGACCACACATCTTTAATATTCTGTTGCGTCTCTTCCATATATTTCACATCTGTTTTAGACAGTATTGTTTTTTTTCTAAACCCTGTAATGCCAGATGTATCACCTCTGCTACATCTCCAAAATAATAATAGTAAAAACGTTTATGAAAAAGTTATGAAATAAATAACAGATCAATAATTTACCAAATGTATTCAGAATTATATAAAAATATGTTGTTCAGGAACTGTCACAGAAAAAATTGGGGTGTTTTTTTTTTGTTTTTTTTAAATATTTTCTGTTTATTATTTCGTGTCAGGCTGTAAATGGTTAACCATTGTTTCTACTTCATCGTGCCTTTTTTGTTCTTCCTGTGACTTAGTGTGCTCTGTGTTTTCTCACATTAAGAAAACCTGTCTTTTTAAGGTATGTTTGCTCTGGGCCATTAAAAAAAAACACTGCAGATGACGCAGGAGCAACTCCGTTTTGGAAATAAAACAGCAGCGCCGGGGGATAATTTGTGACTGCGTCATTCTCAATACAGCTGCACTGTGATTCTCTACCAGTGTCTACAAAACCTTCATGAATTACAAGGAAACAAGTACAAGACTGAAACAGAATAGGGTTGACATCATTTAGTGAATATTGAAAATAATATTGGCATTTCTGCTTGCAGGTTTTGGCTTCCTTTCCCCTCCTACCTCCTTCGTCACATGCTGTCTGGCTGCTGCATCACACTGAAATGGCAGAGACGTGGACGTGAGCCTCTGAGCGAGCCATCGCACTGAAAAAGAGTTTAGTTAGCGGAGCAAATAAAGCTGGCCTTGTCACCCATGATGCCTCTGTGTTTGTCCCTGGACTTCAGAGGCCTGGTAGCCGGGCACATACAGGGACGCCTGTGTGTGTCAGTATCTGTGTGGCACTGATGCACAATGAATCCATTCAGCTAAAGCGGCGGTGTCGCGAGGATCAAGGACCTATATTGGATGAATCAATATCAACCCTGTTTCCGTATTTATGTTTAGGGTAATTTACATGCAACTAATGAACAGTAATATCTGATTCATTACGCAGCTCTGGATTGAACAAAAATCAGTCCAGGAGTTGATTCGCACTGATGGGGCATGCTTCCTTCTTTGTTTCCTTTTTCCTTAAGAACTCCTGGTATTGATAAGGTACTTTGTCCACGACATTTCCCACCAATAAAAAGTCAATAAAACCCTTCTTCCCAAAGTGACAACTGGGTACTTCCCACTGTTCGTTGCCCTTTCTTTTTTCCCTTTTCCCTGGCACTTACGTCTCTTCTCGCTGATGTGCAGCAGACTAGCCGTGTGGCCCGACAGACAGCCCTCTTCCTCCCCTGCCGGATGATGAAGCAGCTCCTTCGATAGGTCGCCGGAGCTGGACGGCTTCAGCAGCTTCTGGATGTCTTTATTGGGCTCTGTCATCACACAAGGATCCCAAGAGCAGAGAGTGAAGATATATGATTTAAAAAAAAAAAGGAAATTCGTTTGATGTTGGGCCTCTCGGGGAAGAAAAATGGCATTAGATATTATACTTTACTGCTCTATGTGTTTCAGCTCTGCAAAGGTACCACGCGGCCTCAGAGAAGAGTATACATGTGTTGGGGTAATAACGGTGATGGGAAAACTCAGGGATTTCCAACAATTAAAAAAATCTACTACTGCCCCCCAGATTTTGAGAGTTATGTTCACTGTAAACCTAATTTATCATGTGTTTTCAACTCAGCCACCAGCCAGTCATAATCAAGTCGGCCAAAAGTTCTTCCCCAACAGATTTTCTTAAAACCAGTCTATAATATCAGTTTCCACACGCATTTGAATAGATGGGTAACATATGATGAAGGAAAGCTGAATACATTCTGGAGGAAAACATAACAAATGTGAATGTTTCTGTACAGATGTACTGCATTGTACAGCAACACAATCACACTTTGTGGTGGGCGTGAAAATGCGGCCTGGCTGATTATTATTTTGTTTGTTTGAGGTGGCAAAAGGAAGCAGCGGCTTTTAAAGTTCGGGTCATTGCTGGAGAATAGATGACTGGCAGCCCTGTCACAGGGCTGAAACTCAGGAATGGATGAATATTAACAAATGAAATGAAGCTGAGCTCTAAAAATCCAGAGGAGCACCTCCACCTCAGCTGACTGACAAACGTCAACACAGAGCGTCATCAGACTGACTCTCCCTCTGGGGAAAAGGGAGAACTGCATGATCCAAGAATCAGTTTCATTGGTCTACATACAACGATAGTGTGATAAAACATTAGGGAGTGGTTCCAACAGGATTACAAAGAATAGGACACAAGGAGATACTGAGCTATAAATCATGTGAATTGCGTGCTGTCACCTTTGCAGGTACCAGATCTCAGCCTTCTGGAGCATGTAAGAAATTTAGATTAAACCGTTGGGAGTTTTCTCCAGCAGAATCATCAAGTCACCTTAGGAGGAAATATGTTTTGGAAGAATTGTGCTACCAACACACTGAAGCTGTTCTGGTGGTACATGGAGGCCCAGTATTACACAAAGGCACTTTTTTCCCTCTATAATCTGTCATCCATCTACATGTGTCTGTCTAAAGACTCGTTTTTATCTGAGTGCAACTACGTGACAGGAGTTTGGCTCACATGTTTCTTGGGCAGATGTCGAATTTGCATCTACGCAGTCGCTTTTTCACGGTCTTCAATAAAGCCAAGAGAAAAATATCTCAGACATCCTTTTGAAATATGTCACACTGGCAAATAAGAAAAGTCTGAAAATAGAAGGTCCTGAAAATAGCAATTCCTCACTTTGAAGATTACACACAAACTCTAAGTTTGTTAAACTTGATCAAGGTTAAATGATCAACTGTTCGACACCGCTGAAAAGTGGCATAGCAGGTAAGAACAGGTGCACAGAACTGCTGCACATTCAGTGAGGAGCGACAGAGGACCTGAGCCAACAGTGCAGCTGCACACAAAGTGGAAAAATAACAGAAAACAGCATGTAAAACTATCTCGTAGATAATGCAGCTTCTACTACATATTGAAGTTGTATATCATGCAGAATTGTTGCAGCATCGTGTAGGAGGATAGCAGCTTTCTGGTGGGTCTCACCAGATGGCTGGTGCCGTTTCTACTTGCAGCTTGGTCCTAAATTATTTTTGTCCTGTAACACGTCACAGCCAAGTTGGAAGCAGAGTAGCATGGCTTCTGATTTTACCTGAGAGACTTGTGGATTATTGATTAGTTTCTCCAGTGAAGACTGAAAAGACTATAGCGTTACCTCTGCTGTTATAATAAAATGTTTGTTCAATATTTACACCAGCAGGGACGATTTCCACTGATATCTTCAGCCATCCATCCCGCATGAGGTTTAGGAGTCTCAGTACGTTCACAAAACAGCTTGCCATGTTTAATCATTCGTTTGCGTTACACTGTAAAGTTTAGAGGACACTCATGTTCCTCGTGCCTTCGTACATGATTGCATAGATGCTTTAAGGGAAGATAACTTAGGCTCTCATGTTTTAAGTCAGTCACGGACAGCGAAAGTTTTTGAAGAAGGTCACAGTATCATCTGCAAATGACAAGGGGAGTTTACTCAGATGGCTGGTTCAGCCACCACCTGCTGAAGTGTCTGTGAAGGAGCCAGAGCAAATGAGTATGAGTTTCTGACACAGCTGGCCCCCGCGAATGTGTCCTTTACGCTTGCACTTTTCCGCACCCGTCTGACCCACGTTTAACCGCTGATGGAGGTGGTTGTGCAGGGGGACAGGGGGACAGGGGAACAGGGGGACAGGGGGACAGGGGGAGTGATGTACTGTGTGGTATTGTCAGGAGCTGAATTGAATTTAGTGACTCAGAATGACAGATCAATTGCTGTTTAACATTTTAACACAGGCAGGAGAAATTAACATACCCCCAACCCCTATTTTCACCAGCTCACAGTGCTTGCAGCATAATTTGTCCCGGTTGTGTACACAATACATGCTGTGACTTGATGATTTATATTTGGGCCAGAGGGACTGGAGTCCGACCCAGCTGTCAGGTCACCAGGTGAGAAGTGGAGTACACCTTAAACATGTTTTCCTCACACCCACACCCACTGCCACGGACAATTCAGACTCAGAAATCAACTTAACGCGCATGATTTTGGATTGTGAGCTGAAGCTGGAGTACTCAAAGAAAACACACAAGCATGAGGAGAACATGCCAGCTCCACACAGAAACGTTAAACTTCCACCCAGGAATTTTCCTGCTGAGAGGTGACTGTGCAAACCTATTCATTTGTTTCTAAATATAGAACTTTGATAAGCTGAAAAAGCAACAAAAGAAAAAAAAAGAAATATGAAATGAATTAGAAAAAAAATGTCCAGAGGATCTACCGTCACGGCAGCGTCTATTACATCACTCATGATATTATCAATATTATCATATAGATATGCATTAATTACAGCCATATTTACATTTTATACATTATCCTTATCATCAACATAAAAAACTCTTTATATATATATATATATATATATATATATATATATATATATATATATATATATATATATATATATATATATATTTCCCAATGAAACACTAAATCTTTGCATACAGCAAACAATGGCAAGTTAACACAATTGTCATTGTTTTAGTGTTTTGTTTTGTCGAATTAATTCTAATCTTTGCACCCAGTACTCTGTGTGTTTGAAATTATGCAACTGTCTATTCAAACTTACAGTTTATTCACAAATGGTAATATGTCTGCCACAGTACAGATGCTGACATCCAGAAGCCAGACTTTGTGACCCACTTCTGTGACAATTGGTAATAATGATGTTTACCATAACTGAGTTTCCCTTTAACGACAAAAATTTAGACCAATTTGCCGTGGGGGAGGATAGTTATGTCTGTCAGCATTAAGGGGACCTGCTGGGGTACTCTGAGCAAAGAAAAATGAAATGAAAAAAAAAAAAACCATAGTAGGAAAAAAAAGTTGATCTCCCCTTTAAAAGAGAGAGAAAAAACGACTGAGCCCCTACTGAAACTGCAACTTTTTGTGTCTGCAGAAACATTACATGACCCCAAAAAAACCACAGTGAACATGCACTGAAGCACCTAATGCAATAACAGACAAACTCTGCTTGGACTGCTTTGCTCCACATCATTAAATTTATGTTCTTCAATTTATCAGATGTGATGTGACTTAAACTGGCATTTCATTAAAGATAAGATATCATTAGAATTTAATCTAGAGACAGCTGCAATATCATCCATGTAAATGATGAAGCAGTGAAAAACTGGCTTTAAAAGGCTGTTCACGGCCGCCACACAGCACAGGCTTTTAATTTCTTTGTTTTTGGGAGGGGGACTTTAACACAAACACCACTCTATTGTTCTATAGTTTGGATTTCAGCCTTCCAGCTTGTGCACAGCTGACCTCTGGTTTGCCACATGGAATGAATTTTACAGCAAGAATTAGAATAAAATTTGAATCTTGAATGTAGAAATGAACCATTAACAGTTGCTGCTGAGGACAGGATCACACATAAAGTAGGGATGTGGTGCTATATTTAAATATCACATGAGTCATTGATTGACACTTCACAAGAGTTGTTTATAAGGGAAAAAAAATAGATTATGGCCCAACAATTCAGCAAGTTATCAAACATCAACATCATGATGAAATAAGCAGCAATAACAGTGCACAAAGCTGTGGCACGGGGGAAAGAAAAGACAGAAAATGGCTCTTACCTGGGCTCCCTGCCCCTCCCTGTGCCTCCATGCAGCTCAGTCGAGAGTTGTGCTGGTCACCACACCAGCATCGGAGAGCGGAGGAGACAAATGGGGAGGAAAGGCACGGGAATGTGTGCAAGTGAGAGAGTCGGGAGGGGGTGGAGGTGGGTGGACACAGACGGACCAAAGCTCTTAAGTGACTCTGCTCCTCCTTCTTTTCTCGTCTGCTGTTGTTGCAAATGTCCCGAACAGGTGATGCGGGCTCGTCCTGCGGCACCGTCCACCTGTCCTGTCCTGCGATCAGAGCGGCACTGCCTCACAGAGGGAGACCACCACAGACAGGGGGGTGTGGGAATGGCGACATCGCAGCAAATTTCTGCGCCACTTCCAGCATTGTGTGGCTTAGCTTGGTATGTTCAAAATACACAGAGAGAGGTCCAGGGTAAAGAGAGAGGGAGAAAGAAAAGCAGGGAGGGAGGGCTGAGCTGGCCGCCTGCCCAGACTGAGGGAGAGAGAGAGAGAGAGAGAGAGAGAGAGAGAGAGAGAGAGAGAGAAGGGAAGTGTCAGGGAGGGCTAAGGACCACTGAAGGGGTGTGTGTGTGTGTGTGTAAGGGTGGTAATTGTGTGATCTGATGTGTGTGTGTGTGTGTGTGTGTGTGTGTGTGTGTGTGTGTGTGTGTGTGTGTGTGTGAGAGAGAGAGAGAGCACATGAGAATGGCATTTTTAAATTGTGCATAAACTTGAAAGTCAGCTGTTAAATCTGACATTCATGTCAAAGATGCACAACCCAGGCATGGTGCTGAGATGACAGCAAGATATACGGTTTTACAAAAAAAGAGTCAAGGCATCCAAGCATATATCGTGTGTGATGCAAACATGATTCCCAAAGCTCCAGATGAGCAGGAAATGGTGTCTACTCTGTCCTCTGAGGGAATACACTGGCAGAGCTCGCCCTCTACTGGCAGAATGCGATGCCTTCGTGTATTCACGAGAAACCGCAGAGTACTCCACCAGCCGCAGCATGAGCACCCGTCTCCATCTATTTCTGTGACTCTCCCACGGGAAGCTGTACACGAAGACAACGGCCATTTAAGACCCTGTAAAAGGACTCGATATGAGGACAATTAGGGAGGATTAGAGGAAGCAGTGTTATTAACTTCATGAATGAAAGTCTTGTGCCTGTGTGCAGACTAAAAACACAAATGTACACAATTGTCAGCTGAAAACAAAAAACTAACCACATCAAAATCTGCCAACCGTTAATCTAACTACAAGTATTTAAGTGATATATGTAATAACCCAAATAAAAGAAAAACCTAGATGCATTTGAGAGTAAAGCAGAAACTCAAGTCAAGGCCTCAGATCCTGGTCTACAAGGTAAGGTTGTGTTCAGCCTGCAAACTGCGCTCCAGACCTCCGGACAGGTGATGTTTTGGACATTGCTCAGAGAGCACAGCAAGAGAACGTGTTTGCTTGTCTCGAGAACGTGTTTTCTCTTTTCCACACCAAGTTTTGTTTTTTCCTTTTGTGGTGTGTGCTGGAACTTTGATTCAACTGGAAAAGGCTTGAAGTAATGAAAGCCATGGTGCCCAAAGGATGAATTCTGCTGAGTTCAGAGGTTCTCAGAGTTACCCTCTATTTCCATCATAATGTTAACATTAGTGGTTTTAATTACCAGGGGTTACAGACGCACAACTTCTGTCGTTTCATCTTGCACCATTATCAAGTCATTATTTTAATTTGCCCAGTGTTTAGGTTTACGGTCAAACTGATGCCAAAGCAATATCTCCGCCTCTTTGTCATTCATTTGCCTCCAAGCAGGTCTCGTTTAGTTTCAAGGTGTTTCAGCTCATTATATCGCTGCAGTTTAGATCCCAGTCAGCCTCCAATCATGTCAGCCTGAGAATGCTGTCTTTGCAGACTGGTGAGCTGCTTGTCTTTGATCAGAACAGAGGTTATTTGCTGCAGGTGCTCAACTAACCAGTTAGAAGAAAATGCTTTCAGATTTAAAAAATTCCCCACGCATTTTGTTGTAACTGTGATGCTCCGTCCCCTTCACACTCTGTGTTCCTCGGTCCATCTATCATCACCTTTTGTTTCATGAAAAAGAAAAAACACAAGATGACAAATCAAACCCAGAACAACCCAGAACAAAACAGGCAGGCAAAAAAGGAACTAAAGGGTCTTTAATTAGACAACCAAAAACATCAAACACTCAAAAAAACCCAAGAACATGACAGGCTGGGCGAACAGATGGACTACAAACACTGGCTGAGAACTAATTGGATAACGAGGGACAGGTGAAAACAATGTGGGCAGGAAGACAAGGAAGCAAAACCAAAACTTCAAATGACACAGAGGGAGAGAGTGATTACTGAGAAATAAGACAATAAGCTGCTAAACACAAAACAGGAGCTTAATTATAGCAATGAGCACAAAAAAAAAAAAAATCAAGGCTAAAACTTTACCAAACCCAGAAACCTAACAGAAACAAGACAAACAGTAAAACCTTGATGAAGTACAAACAAGCACAAAAACAGAACCAAAACCACAGATCATGACATTGTTACTACAATGAGTCTCGAACTGGAATTCAACAGTCTTTTCATGTTCTTGCAGCTTTCAGTTTGCATCAGTGTGCTTTGGACGCAAATTAAGAGGTTTGGAAATTCATGTTTAATTCTGCCATATACTGACTCCTCAAAAAAAAAAAAAAAACCACATACACAAAAGAAGTAAAACAATTTATCTGTATGTAGGAAAAAAAAAAACAATGACCTCCCACACTTTCATTAGTTTCATAAACAAAAATTCAAACTATTGCTTATCTCAACAAGCCTCTGATACAGAAACCAAATCTAAATCAAGGTGAACTGAATGTGTCATTAATTACAAAGTACAGTCTGGGTAAGTTTTTGTACAAGACTGAAGTATGATTATTGAAGACAACACATGGATCAAGAGCTCCTATATAAAGTGTATTTGTTGTAACTGCTGATACCAAAGTCGTCATCTTCAATGAGCCCGATCAATACAATTATCAATTCACTTTTTTATGAATACACATTCAAATGTTTATCTACGGCAGGTACAAGCACATGTCTGTGACTTCTTCAATAATGCAAGCATCAATATCTTGTCAGAGTTACATCACAGTCATAATAAATCACTTTTTTACAGATAATCTCAGCAATAACTTTTAACCATCAACTATAGAGCATTCCTGAGGTGTACACGAAAAAAGAATTTGTTTAATAATTTGTTTTTCTTTAAAGGAATCACGCAATAAACCCTAACTACAGTGAAATTGTAGGAGCAAAGCTTGAAGAGGAGACAGAAATGTTTCTGTACATTTCGAATGCATGGTGAACCTGATTATTGGAAATATATTTGGCTTATTTTCACAAGTGATTTACAGTGTTTCTACAGAGGCAACATGTTGTGACATCTGAGAAGCTTTTCAACTTATTCAAGTACTGCGTTCCTGGTCCAGTTTCATTTGCCGAGAGACCACACATGTGAGCTACATTACTGAACACATCTGGACAGAGGTTTTTAAACTGCGTCTTATAAATGCAATAATTCAGCACAAGTGTATTTATTGGAAGCATTATTGCAGCCTTAAAGTAATCCAGCTTTTGCTGCATTCACTACATGATAGTCAGCTGTGAAACATAGAGAACAACACTTTTATAATGTACTTTGATCGTTAGCTTTTTCATCGTGTGTGTGTGTGGTTTGTTTTCCAGCATCAGAACCGATATTTTGTCTGTCATTGTGTTCCCAAACTATCTGATTATAGCACCTAAATTGTTGACATCAGCCCGTGTTCACCCTTCCAATTTCATCTCTGTAATATCTTTCCTTTATGGCTGTGCAGATCCACACGCAATAAATAAAAAGAAAAAGAAAATCCTTGCTTGTACATCTAACTGGGTTGAGAAGTACTTTTATTTGTGCATTGTTTGCTTGTTCTAAGTAAATCAAGTTTGCATTATAATACTTATAATTTCAAAGTGTGGCAACCACAACAGGAAAGGCTTTATTATCCCTTCGTGTCCTGCTTTGTTTCTCTTTTTATAGTCAAACATTTGTCTGTATGTCTTAATATGTTTAATTAAAACAGATAAAGAATCATTAGTGGATACGATAGGAAAAAATTGTTCATATATGTGTAAAGTAAACAATGTATTGTTAAAAAAACAACAAACAAATAAAAACACACCAGAAAGTACAGTAAAGTTATATTTCAGGTTGTCTGGAAGCCACTTTCGCGTTCGCGTTTTGTTGAGAATGTCCTTCCGCGCTTCCGTAGCAGCCATAAACATTGACAGGCAGCTGTTGTTTCGTGTTAGTGCTCACGTGGAGGACTGAGCAGAGACACGTTTGGTGCAAAAACAGACCACTTTTATCATCATCAACAATGGAGCCTGTCATAAAAATAAATCCAGGTAGGGCGCATGTTCCTGGAGTTCGTTTTGTCATTAAAAGTTAGTGTCGACTCGCTGCTGAAGTGCTTTTTCTCTCTTCCTTTTTTTGGGGGGGGGGGGTAAACGTTGGCGTTACGTTTCACGAATCTCGTTTCTTTTATCTCCAGGAGCCACGAAATGGGACATCCGCGGGCAGGTCTGGGACTACATAGAGGAGAAGAACCTGGCCAACTTCCCGAGGCCTGTTCACCACCGGATCCCGAACTTCAAGGCAGGTTACGGAGAACCGCGGGCGGAGTCGCGCCCGCGGGTTGACGCCCGCGGGTTGACGCCCGCTTCTGCCTCACCAGCTGGGTTTCCTCGTGTGTCAAAGCCGTGTTTTCTCTCGTGCTGTTTGCGTTGATACTGGTATTATTCCACAGTGGTCGGTGGTTTAATGTTCAGCGTCACTGGGCTCCTTATTTTGAAAGGTCACTAAAAATAATGTTGAACAGCTGTTGACCAAGTTATTTCCAAGAGAGACGTTCATCCCGTACAGACGTTTACGTTAAACTACCAGGTGTACCCAATCAAGAGGCCCGTGAACGCCAGAGGCATGTTTATGGCCTTTTTTTTTTGTCATAACAAAATGATTTTTATAAAATAACATGAACATAGCGAACCACTAAACTATACTTCTTAAAGCCCTTACTAGAATATTCAGATATTCTGGTTCTGTGCTCTGCTTAATTACTACGGCATTCAATTTTGCACAGTACAGATTCAGTTTCATTGTTGCGTATATACGTTTATGTACAAAAAAGAGGGGTCAACATAAGTTAAAGGATAAAAGTGCCTCGACTGGTGAAATGATCGCTGTATTTCTGCAACTGTTGACTGATTTGTTCTTCAGATTTGAATGAATAATGGTCGTCCTCTGCATGCATCCGTTGTGTTTCTGTTCATGTTTGCCTAACGGCCAGGGTGCAATTCAAGCATGCAACAGGCTGGCTGAGCTGCAGGACTTCAGGTCCAGCCACACAGTCAAAGTAAACCCAGACAGACCCCAGCAGCAGGCACGCTTTGTCGCTTTGGAAGTAAGTTGACTTGAAAAGGCTTCTGTCCAATGCTGTTCTTTCCTCTTTAGGGGGCTTTTGCCGCCTGCTCCAAAGTGGCGGAGTTGCAGGTGTTCACCCAGAAAGCTGAGGTGAAGGTGGATCCTGACAAACCTCTGGAAGGTGCCCGGCTGGCAGTGCTAGAGGTAGCACTGAAAGCACAGTTGATGAGTTTTTTTTTTTTTTTTTTTTTTTTTTTCTTGAATATTTTCTAAGACTTTCAGGTTACGATGCATGACACAATGTGAGTAGCAGGAATGATGAACCCTCACAAGACATTCTCAGTTTCACTGCAGTGGTTTTGCAGCGACACCAGTTTGACTCTGTGCCTTGTTTTATATTGTAACTGAGTTAAATGTATGTAGTTCAGCTTTAACCTCTACTCATGTTAAATACTCAGACATTTTACAGTAGTTCCTATTTTTCCCTCATTATCTTCACAGGCCCAGAAAACTTTGCTTGTTCCAACTCCTCGTCTTCGCACCGGTCTGTTCAATGAGATCACTCCACCCCAGGGGGCCAGCAAAGAACAGCTGCGCATTTGCGCCTCCTCACAGGTTTGAGTCCATTCATTTAAACTGAATTTCATCTGTATTCTTCACCCCGAATTTTATTTGTGAACTTCAAGGAGTTATTTTATTCTCTATACTGTCCTCTGAATCTCCTTCAGGGCGTGAGGGACTTCAGTGTGCCCGTTGGCCTGGATGCAAAGGTGCTGGTGGACCTGGTGGTGGTCGGCTCTGTGGCGGTGTCAGAGAAAGGTTGCTGGCTCCAACATTTCACCACCTGACCATCATAGTTCAGTTTAGGAAGGGTAGTATAGATTTTTATCCAATGTACCTCACTGACAGATAATTTGATGTAAACATTAATAATAATTGTTTTTGTTTTTTTTTTTGTTATTGAGCTTTATGGAGTTTTATAAATAAGGCAGATCTTTGAGTTCTAGACGAGTTTTGCCACACCAGTTGGAAAATCCATTAAAGGTAATGTAGACCAGATAGAAATGCGTTCATCACCCTTCAGCATCAGTTAAAGCTACACGTGTGGCCTCTGTTTTTAGTTATCTCAGTCTAAGAGCATCAAAATCAGCAGATTGATATTCCTTCCACTACCCAGACTAATTAACATCACGTTGTAAAAGAGCAGTTACTCTGTCCTTATTAGACACAGACTTTGCTAAATCACAATGTGGAGGATTTGAAATGATATCCTGTGGGGATTCTTTATTGCACTTTATTACACATAAAAGAGACTGAACGCATCTGAGAAAGCTCTTGTTGAATAAATTGTGTGCATCACTGCATGTCTCTTATCCCGCTGAGGCACCAGCACGCATCCTGTCAGGGAGATTTGAAGAACAACAGACGTGAACATGGGGAAGTTTCTCCTTATGGGAGCTGTGTCCTCTATCGTTTTTAAGAATTCCTAATAAACAGTTATCCCCATTTTTAAACTGCTTGAAGTGAAGGAGACATGCTTACTGCAGTGGATGCATTAATTTATACTGCTCAAACAAATCTGTCGCAGTGGTCATCCTTTTTAATTAGACTGCTTATATTGATAGAAATTGTCACTAGTTCCCTCTGCGTGTTTTTTTTTTTTTTTTTTTTTTTTTTTTTTTTTTTTTTTTTAATAAATGAAACTCAGTTTTTGTTGCCTAGAAATGTAGATGTGCTGCCAGCAACTCTATCCTTGCAGAGGGGGTATCGGGGGGTGCAGACGGCTGCAGCTGAGGAATAACAACCATTTGAATCTGCTTTAGCATCAACAGTTTACAATTCAGACTTTTTCTTTTGATAATTGAACAGAAGACGGCACTCAAATCATTCCTACGCAGGGTAGTTGTATTTGCCGCTTTGTTGACAGGCTGCTTCAAAAGTTTAATTTAGCTCTTCTACACGACACACTCTTCTTCTTCTTGGCTCAGTTCTGTCATTTTGAATACGTCACCTCGTTCGTTGCTCTGATCAGTCTTAGCACTAACCCACTACGTTTGATAAGCAACTGTTGGTACTGCCCCCTGGACGAGGAGGTTCTACGGATCGTTTTCACACCCTACATTACACGTCATAACTGTCTAATCAAAGCAGCTGCTCTCCATCCTTTGGCAACCTTAAGTCCAGCCACAACCGGCCCTTTGAGGTCATCTATGATGTTGAATGAAAGCACGTTTCACATCCCACCCCTACATCTTTCTAGATGTGGGTCGGATCTATCAGGGAACCACATGATGCAACATCTGTATTTGTAAATCTGAATGCGTCTGCCTCTTCTAGGTTGTCGGATTGGAAAAGGGGAGGGCTTCGCTGACATGGAGTATGCCATGATGGTTTCCATGGGAGCTGTGAACGAGTCCACTGTGGTAGTGACCGTCGTCCATGACTGCCAGGTTAGTTTTCTTAAATGATGAGCTGACAAACACAACAGCTATGACACTCTGAAGGGGTTTTAACAACGATACCTTAGAAGATGAGTAATTTATAGCCATCATAATTGATCAATATGTGTCATTTAAGGTGGTGGATATTCCAGAGGAGCTCATGGGTAGTCACGATCTGACTGTTGACTACATCCTCACACCCACCCGAGTTATTCAAACTAACTGCCAGTTCCCCAAACCCCAAGGAATCATCTGGACTAAGGTAAATGTTACAGCCTTTTTCCTTTTATGCTTGGTAGATATTTTAATGTAATAGTGGCAGAAGGTTGAGGTTGCTCATTTTGACCACATTGTCCCTGGTTTGCGTCCAGCCAGTGATCACTGCTGCAGGTCATTCTCCAACTCTGCCCCTCCGTTTCCTGTTGGTTTTCCAATTGAGCTATCAAAGAAATGCATCTTAAACCCTAAAATGTATGTAAACCAGTTAATTTTAGAAGATACAAAGAAAATAATAAGCCAAGTTTAAATGTTGCATTGATCAATCAAGGCGATCCGATATGGATTTAATTTTAGTTGTTTTGTTAAAGTGTGAAGTGATGTCAGTGTTCATTGAATTTGTTTTTTTATTTGGCCTTTTAAAGGGCCATTGCATATCCGGTTCATCTTTCTGAAATAAAAAAAACAAGAACAACTAGGATAAAAACTTTGTGAATAAATGAACGGTTGCCTGGTTGAAAGGAGGAGGGATATTAATGTGAAGGGATGAATTTGCATTCTCCACGTATGTCATGTAATGCCTGAAGTTTCCTCTGTGATCTTGAAATGTTTGAGAAAGCTGCTGTTGTGCAAATAAAACATGGGATAATAGATTATCAAACATTTCTACAACACAAAAATAGCCTGATTCAAATGAATGGTCCCGTCCGTCAGTGACACAGTGAATTGTGTCGGGGTGTGTTGAGGCAGGGAGTCACCTGAAACAGGCAGGACGGCCGCGCTCGATGACCGGCGCTCCACACCTGTGACTATTATATAATTAATGGAGTTAATCATGACATGCTTTAGTTTTAACTTCTTGATGTTTCGTTGGTGGCTCAATTTCATATACGAGGACAATTTGAGAGGCCGGTCAATCTTATTAACGTCACTAGTGTTGCACTGAGCTGCCTATTTAAACATTTTACTGCACTGAAGTCACCAAGGCATAGATGATATTTAAAAAAAACAGAAAACATTATTTTAATTATTATGGGTCCTATACAGGGATTTGAGGGTTATATAAACACACTAACATGTTAAAATACTTTTGTCTTTATTTCAAACCGTAAAACTACATCCAACTCCACCTGTTGAATTTCAGGTCAGTTGACCTGGAAGGTTTCTGATGTTTTCTGAGTTGGTGAATAAAATCTTTTTATATTTTGTTAATATTCATAATAGACTTGTAAGAGGCCCAAAATGAATCGTCAGCATCTAAGGAGACATTTGTCTGATGCTCTGAGGTGACACCGCCCCCTAATGGACTTAATCTAAAACTACTCCTGGTCAGTTTGCCTCAAGGTAGCAGTAATTATATATTATGCATGTATGTAACTTAACAAATCTGACTGTATTTATATTTTAGATGTCTTTACTCGTTCAGACTGAGTGTAGTTTTTCTATACGACGCACATCCTGCTTACTCTGTGTATAAAAAGTACAATTTTGTTTCATTTTAAAAACAGTCTATCTGTGTTTAAATTAGGGTCCTGACCTCAAAGTGTCTGACTTCTTGACACTGGCAGTGACTCATCATGTGAATTTCCTCCTGATCATGTCTTTAATTAGACATGATGAGCGTATTATTCTTATCACGAGGACAGATTGTGTGTAACCTCTGGGTTCCTTAAGACACGCATGTAAGTAAACAGGACCGAGTGACCGCGGAGACAGGAAGGCCGAGTCCGATCATCAAAGGCTGCTTTGCCCAGCCACCTTGGCTATGCAGGGGCAGGGGAAAGACGGGTCAAACAGGCCAGTGTAAAAACAATGGGCTCGTATATCCTTTACAGACCTGGTCAGCATCAAAGGCTGCCAGGACACTTGAAGACCCAACAAATCAAGAAAAGCAGTTATTTTTAACTGTGTGGGAAGTTGCATATCCTGCTTCTGTAAAAATGATTATTAAGTGTGGGCTCTGAGCAGTGTGGACTAATACCAAGTAATTTGTCTTTAGCTAGATACAGAAAAGCTGGAGAGGATCCCCATCCTAAAGAAGCTGCGAGCTCTGGAGGAACAGGCTGGAAAGGATGTGACACTGGGGGCAGCATCGCCCACAGCAGACTACGGTCTGCAGACCGTTCAACCGAAAAGGCAACCTAGGCAGGGGCCAAGGCAGAACGATCGGCAGAAGGCCGAGGGACAACCCATGCCCGAGAGAAGTGTGCAGGCAGAACAGAAACCCAGACAGCAACCAGCTAGAGTGAGGAAAGAAAGCAGGGGAGCTAAGGAAGGACAAGTTGATCACACGAAAAAGGGAAAAAGCAGAGAGGGCACAAAGGAGCAGGGTCCAGAGGACAGTGGAGATGAGGCGGCGAGTCAGCGTTGGCTCTCTTCAAGCATAACCACAGTTTACCTCGGAGGAATCCCTGCTGGGCTGCGTGTCAGTGAGCTAAAGAGCGCTCTCAGAGAGAGGAAGGCTGCTCCACTGAGGCTCACTTGGCAGGGAGCTCAACACAGGGCCTTCCTGGACTACAGCGATCGTCAAGCTGCAGACCAGGCCCTGGAAGCACTCCAGGGTCTCTCCCTCAACGGTCACAGTCTGCAGGCTGAGTTGGCCAAGAGCCAGCGTGGAGGCAAGAGATCCGGACAGTCCAATCGGAGACAAAGACCCTCCCCAGCGCCGAAGTCTAAACTGACACCACCAGAAGTGAAAAGTACCACTAACCACGCTGAGAAGACTGAGGAGTAAAACGTTTCAATGCAGATGTAACGCCTCGAGTAGTATTGAGTCTGTTTTTGTATTTGAAGTGGACCGCCGTTACTTACACTTATATAAAATATATGTTGCTTGATTTAAAATATGAGGCAACACCAATACAGGAAACGAGGGGCAATCGAAATCTAGTAGAATCTGGAATCATTTCCTGGGAGAGCTTTGCATTTCACATGGTGTAAGAGAACCTGCATGTGCCTTGATCCGTGCACACACCAACTGGTCCTGGTGTTCTAGTGGCCTTTCTTCTTTACACTAATCCCATGACGCACTGCAGTCGTTTCTCTTTGCAGTTTTTTGGTTTAATACTGTTTGTTATAATTCAGGGGTTGAGTAAGTAGTTTTCTATATTCAGCTTATGGTCACCTCCTCGAGGAAGGTTGTGTTTTTAGACCTGTTACTAAAAAATTACCTCATCTATGGGCAAGAGAGTAGGCTCTTTTCTTTTTTTTTTTTTTTCTTTTTTTGCAAATGGCACCACCATGTGGCGAGTTACACAACTAATAATCAGGAGCCTGAAGCCTAGTACTAAAGTTTGAGTATTCTTCAGTTTTGTAACCAGTTTTGCATCCCTGTAGGCTGGTTGTTTTCCAGTCCTGGTCCACGG
Source organism: Xenentodon cancila (assembly GCA_014839995.1). Classification (NCBI taxonomy): domain Eukaryota; kingdom Metazoa; phylum Chordata; class Actinopteri; order Beloniformes; family Belonidae; genus Xenentodon; species Xenentodon cancila. Next base: position 17,970,798 of record CM026197.1, read on the forward strand.
TGCCCACTGCCTGACATGTTTTAGATGCTTCTCTGCAGCAGCACATCTGATTTAAATGAAAGGATCAGCTTGTCATCAAGGCCTGGATAAATTTGTTGATGAGCCATTAATTTGAGCCAGGTGTATTAGAGCTGTGAAACTACCACAGTAAAACCAGCAGGGGAGTGGTACTTGAGGCGCTGGGTCACGCTGATCCAGGCCAATACTGTTTTTCATCACAGATTTTTTTTTCCCCCGTGTTTAGAAAACACATTTTTGCACCGTTTTTACTAATTTTATTCAATCCTATAAAACTTGGGTGACTGAACTTTATTTATTTTTTTTATTATATTGTCAAGAAGTGAATTAGATTGGACCCAGTTGACAAGTGTCTCCTGGGGTGTTTTTTTTCTTCTACATTAGCACTGGACTCAGGCTTGTAACATTTTCTTTTTTAAGTATTAGTAAAGAAAACAAACTGTAAACATACTGTGTTGCCATAAGCTATGCTTTTTGTATCAGCTTTCTTTTTAATTTGTCTTTCTTTTGAGTATTTGTTACTATTATTGTTATTTTTGAGTGTGTTCAGTATGTTGACAACAGTCTACTAAAATGTTTGTACTTGTTGAGTCTTTGTGCCTTTTTAACAGAACTTTGCTGTATCTCGATTTTATTTAGATAAATATTTTCCGGGATGTCGGACTTCTACACCGTTCACAGTGAGACTGCGCACCACGATCGCCCTTAAAATAGTTCGTTCTAAAGAGAAAATAGCCTAATTTTGGATAAACATGTATAGTTTTGACCACTGATCATATTTTGACAGAGTTTTCACATGTTTGAAGCATATAGAGTCATGACTAAATTTACCATCATTCAGTTTTAAGGTTTTAGGCATCTAAATATTATGATAATCGTCTGGTTATTATCATATGTTTAAAATGACTGAGCTGAATTCACCTAAAATGCTCAGATGAACAACTGAGCTTGGCCTGTTGCACGTCTTCATTACTTATTAACCAAAATGCAGAGATGGTGTCTGAAACCTCAGTGCATCACGATTCAGTATTTTGTGGAACCACCTTTAGCAGCAAGACTCTGTTTGGCTGCCACTGGGGAAGACTTTGGACCCTCTTCTCTTAGTGCAATGACATTGATTTATTTATGCAAACCTCTCCTAAGGTCTCCTAAGCTGCTGCCGCAGCATCTCTAGTGAGCTGGATTTGGTCTTTCCTGGGGTCGTTGCCACTCCTTGATTCCTGTCACTCTGTTGTAGATTTGCTGGTGTGCTTTGGGGTTTTTGTGACGTCCCTTGACCTGGTTTCATCTAGGCGTTCTCTTGTCAACCCTTCCAAACTAGTCCATACTTGCAAAGTCTTTTTTTAATTTTTTTATTGTACTGTTACGAACCATAATATTTAACATAACTGAGGCCTGAAATCTGAGATGCATGTCTTGGTTCCTTTGCAGTTTCTCTGGCTATCGCAGGCCCACGTTGGATTGAACACGCTGGGATGCCCTCTACTGGGAAGACGTGCCGACGTTGTAGATGTTTGCCTCTTGAAAATAATCTTTATTATGTAAAGTGATGAACTCCAAGTTGTTTGGAAAAGGCCTTGTAATCCTTCCCAGATGGACTGGCAGCAACAGTTGCCTCTCTGACGTCATAAACATACCTAAACTGCAAAGACGATAGAGATGTTACCAATTGCTGATAATCGATCACGTGCGTTTAGCTACGCCCGACTGCTTACTTTCCATAGAAAACGTCAGTTTTTCAACACACTGCTTCTGCATCTTCTTTTTTACATTTTGTTTAACACAGGCACCATGTCATTTGGTATGTTTTGTTGTTCATCTCAAGTTACTGTCTCCTAAGTTGAGGATGTGGTCAAGACCAGATATTATTTGTGATTATTATCCCCTATCACGCCATATTTTTTTACGCATGATTGTAATTCAGCAAAGTCCATTTAAACTTTGGTTGCAGCAACAGAGCATGGCCTTGCAGCAAATGTTTAGGGATCGTTTCTTTTAATGAGTCACTGCCTTCATTCAGGAAAGGAAAAAAAAACAAAACAAAACAAAAAAAGCTGTTGACTTACACTGAAACCGGGAAAGTCTGCTTTAATGTTAGCTTTCAAATTGTAAAAGAGGTAAGTATTGATTTCTGTGACAGAAATGAAAATATCGCACACAAGCCTCTAATTCAGACTTTCCTAATAACCCGTCTAACCTGTCCTTTTCTTTTTCAGCAGTTTTCTTTGTCTCATCCCAGAAGTGATCTAACAAACTGCACGTCGCTCAGTTATAAGAGACGGTTTCTTTTGTATTTCGCTGAAGTTCTGCTTGTTCTGAGACACAAGCCCAGAGTGCGTCTGTCTGCACAGTGCAGGCCTCTGGCTTTTTATGGAGCTGTCATCCAGGCTTGGCCTGGGAACAGCTGTGAAGCTCCATCTCTCTGCTGAGCCCTGCCAGAGCACTGAACCTCAGCAGATGTCATCAGTTTGTTAATGTGCGTTTCCACTGCTGTTAGGCTCGCTCACCCTCTGCTTGATGGCATTTTACTGGGGTTCAGTCAGTGGTCATGTAGAGAGATTTAAGAGCGGCACAACTGTCAAAATGAACCATTTTGGATGTGTGTTCTTTTGGAATGATGCATGTCTGAGCACATAAATACAAAATAAGATTAATAAGACATCTTCGCAGACGATTCCACTCATTGATCTAAACTTTGAGAGCTGTGCATCAGAGTGATCTGGTAGGGAGACTGCAGCCGCATTTTACAATGAGTCCCTGCTGGTTTTAGCTTCACCCGTGAGCATATTTGAATTCCTCACTGTGTTATAATTAAATGACTAAACCACCTCAATTTTAGTAAAAAAAAGAAAAAAGGCTGGTATCATTTACACATATTAAGGAAACTAAAAAAAACAATAATTTACTCGTCCTCTGATAATTGTGGCATCTTATTTTTGTGACTTTGCCCACAGGTTTTGCAACAGGGTGCTTATTTTCTTCATGAATTTTTGAAGAAATACATTTTCAAGTTGTATGTATTTTGTTGAACACTCAAGCAAAATATATGTTAATTTTAATCATTACCATTTATTATATTCGTCTGAGGTATCCATTAAGAATTACATGATAAATAGTTGATTTATGTCTAAATTGCTGTACACTTGAGTCATTGAGGCCATGTTAAGGCAAAACCTTCAAACACTGCAGTTTATACCAGTCAGTCGACGTTTTGTAGAAAGTCTAATACCATTTTACAATATCAGAGATTCTCAGCTCCGTCACGTGATTACAACATACGGCGATGACGTTGGTGCAACAGTTTTGTGCTCAGGCTTTAAACCAGACTTTCGAATTAAATTGAACCACAATTTTAGTAAAATTGACTAATTGTAAGTATATAATTTACAGAACAGTCTATATCGTATATTTTTTTTTTAATGGCCAATAGCGGTGATTGAGTCATAAAAAAGTTATTCTGTTATTTAGGTTTTTCTTTTTTATTTCTTTTCCACAACCCACCCTTTTCCCTGTAAGAAAAAAAAATGCCACAGATTTGCCTTCTAAAATGAATATCTAATTTTTATGGATTCATGGGCCTGAACAGGCCGGCAGATATATTTTATTTGTTAAAAATGATTTGTTGTAACATAACCTAAACGTCAGCCCTCGCTGTGGACCCTCGCTAATTTCCCTACCAATACATAGTAAATATACAGTGCTGAAAGTAATGGTCTATACATTTGACACAAACGCCACAGTGCTTACAATATATTCTCAATTTCAATTTAAAACAAACAACTCTGACAAATATTGCCAATAAAGCATGTAACTCCTTGGCCAATTCGCCTGAAATTAAAATATAGGCCTAGGGAATAAATAAAAAAAAAAGTTGCGCTTACAGGCTATTTAAAAAGTGCCATCTTATTTTTTTTTTACAAACTATACAGTATATGGACGTACAGTATACAGGCCTGTGTAATGTCCATTATTCATTTCAGCGACGTTGGTAAAGTTAGTCCAACAGAAGAACTATATATTTTTTGTTTTGTTTTTTTTTCTTTCGTTTTTTTTTTTAGTATATAAATGAAGGGAAAACATTTAAACGGAGAAATGGAAATGTGCTTTTTTTTAACAACATGAATAAACATGAACACGAGTGTGAAGTGGTTGTCATCTGCTCTGCAGGACTAAGTACCAAATGGTTTCCTCTACGCCCGCTTTCTTACTCCCGCTGGTCGATGATGCTGATGCTGATGCTGATGATGGCACAAAGAAGTTTTTTTTTTCTTTTTAAGTACTATATATTATTATTATAATGTGGTTGCTTTGTAACTGTCCCGTCTCCGTGCCTTTCGCCGCTGCGTAAAACAGTACAGAGGAGTAGTCCCGGTCAGCTTGAAGCAGTGGGCGCTCTTCAGGGCAGCCACATGCCCTCGTGTCTCTCAGTGGTAATTTGTTGTGAAATCAGTTCTCGCTGCCGCCTGGTTCCGCTCAGTGAAACACCGTCCTGCATGTGGCCCGCAGACTGTCCGCGGCGGACTCTGATCCCGTCACATCACGCAGGGCTTGATGTCCTGGTAGGAGACCTGCTGGTGGTGATAGTAAGAGCTGCTGCTTGGTGAGTGCATGGCTGAGGACGTCATGGCGTTGAACGAGAACACGAACTCCTTCCTGTCGCACATGCTGGGGGACTGGGAATGGTACCGAGGAATACCTGCACAGACGTGTTAAAAAACAGGGAGCGAAAATATTATAACATATTATATGACTAACATGTTTAGCATTCAATTCTGAACATTCTGGGGAGAAGATAATGTTTTTTTTCTTCTAAGATTGTCATTTGTCTTTCCGAGTATAATTTAGGCTACTAATTAAAAAAAATGCTCCAATGAAGTTGCAACTAATTTGGAATTAAATTTACTATTCCTAACGTGACATTTAAGTTTCAAGATTTCATATGGAGCCATCGCAGAGATGCTCTATAACTTCTCTTTTAAACGTGTGCTGCAAGATAAATGTTATATTTCTGTCGCAGATTTAGAGCAGTCTGCACATTGCTTTATTAACTTGAATGCATGTGTGTATTCCTCATAGACTCGAAGCCCATTAAGCAAGCACGATAAAGATTGTGGAAAGGAGAGGCGGTTTTGTAGGGCTAATTGACAGTGGCCCTCTTGCACGCCAGTCCCGGAGGACCACGAGCCTCGGGGCAAGTCAGGCTGGACCAAACCGTGCTTGTTTTTCTTGCCAAGACACTGGTATGACTCTAAACTGTCCCGGCATACTTGTTTCTCTGAGGTGCTTTTTTTAATTTCAGTTTTATTCTTTATTTTTGAAACCTCTTCTATAAATTATAACCCTGTACGGCTTTGAATCCCCTCATATTTGTTTTGGAGTAGTTGTTGGAGTTTTCTTTTTTATATTCAGGCCATTTCAGTTTATTTACAATCAAATAGCGAAATTCACAAGAAAAGTAATCTCACTGTACAGGGGGTGGGGGTGGGTGGGGGTGGGGGTTAACAATGTAATCCAATTAAATACTATATATATATATATATAATTATATAATTATAAAATTATTAGAACAAAAATAGATTTTTACGGGGATAAATGCGCTGACTTTTAAATTTCAATTTATTCCTTCTTTGGTTTAATTTTGAGTTGAGATAATCCAGTGTTGTTTGAATTCAAAATAAATACAGTAAAATCCAGTAAAGCAAAAATTTACTTAGCTGACTACATATTGTGTTATTCAATATTTCCATTAGGACCGCATTTGGCGCAAGATCAAGCACCACAATTGTCTGAGTGCGAATTAAATGTTTCTGCTTATTTTAATCCCACTCAATAAAAACCAAAAATATTAATTTATCACGAAACAATCCACACAGTTCCACGCAACAGTTCTGCTTTTTAAAATCGGTTATGTAGGGTTATTATTAAACTTACCTTGTAGATCTGTGGTGCTGTGTCCGTTCTGGTGCAGGTAGGACTGGTCTAGTGAGTGTGTGGGCAAGCTCGGCTGCAGTGTGTTGGTCCCTGGATTACAAGGAGACAGCGGCTGCTGTTTAATGTAGGAGGCCCCGTTATTGAGTGATGCCGAGGGCGCTGGTGCCCACGCCGAGGCCGAGCTCGAGTAGACTGGGTGAGGCTCCATGACTCCCCCGCTGGTGAGCAGAGGGGAGGCGGAATTGTCGTGGTGAGGATAATCACTCCCAGTGGATCCTGTACAGCTTCCCATATAGGAATGTCCACTGTTGGTCGATAAGTGTGACATGGAGTGCCCAGACAGACCCATCCCATCCATGTTACCTGCCAAGTGTCCATTCATCATCCCAATCCCGCTGTCCAGAGACAAACTGTTGGGCGGACAGGATAGGCCCCCGCCGCTCCCCTGGAAGTTGTAAGACTCGGGGATGTGGTTGAATCCTAGGCCGTTCATCATGCTGTACATGGGCTTCAACGCCTGGCACTTGCGTCTGAAACCCCTGGGTCTCCTTCTGAACGAGCCTTCCTCGAACATAAACTCGCTGGCCGGGTCGATAGTCCAGTAGTGGCCCTTCCCTGGTCGACCGAGGCCTTTAGGCAGCTTAATGAAGCATTCATTGAGGGACAAGTTGTGACGCACGGAGTTCTTCCATCCTTGATATGAACCTCTGAAAAACGGGAAGCGGCTCTGTAGGAATTGGTATATTTCACTGAGCGTCAGCCGCTTGGTTGGAGAGCTCTGAATAGCCATAACTATCAACGCTATATATGAGTAGGGGGGTTTTTCTGGTCGCCGGATCCCTGCGTTTGTTTTTTTGGTTTTCGTAGAGGAGGAAGCGCTCTCCATCACCACCGTCTGTCCGTGCGGCTTCTCTGGAGCAGACATCGGGCTGCTCTGGGCAGGAGTCTGCGCGGAGGGCTGCTGGACCTCTGCCGTCATTAGTTTGGCCAGATTTACTCTTCGAGATGACAAACAAAAAGCGTCAGCTCTCCTCCTATGGCTACTATAAAGCTTGATACCGCTTCGCTGACATAAAGAGGGAGGCAGAGAGAGAGAGAGAGAGACAGGAAAAAAGTGGATCAGGAGCCGAGACACAAGCCAAAGACGCAACTATCTTCTGAAGTCTGACTTCTTGGTTTTGGTTCAGTCCCTCTGCGCTCTGATCCCGGACCCTTTTGGACGCAACGTCCGAAATGGTCTGATGAGCAGAACAGGAGCCGCTTTCCACTTCAGTTGGTGTCTTGTCGTGCGTCCGAGGAGCTCACTTTTTACTTATCTACTGCCATCGGCTCTTTGGAAGCTGTATGTCTTGATCGTCCTAATGTTGGGACCCGCCCAGGTCCCTCCTACTCCAGTGGTGGGCTGTAATGCGTATCTGCGAGCGCTCACTTTTCTCTGAGCCCCCCCTCCTCCTCATTTCTTACATAGAAACACTTAACATATCCAACACATATAGGTTATTGTGAATTATAACATATGCGTTATTACATAAAACAAATGTTTTTAAACCTTTTGCACACTGCAAGAACAAACATTTAATTATTCCGATAGACAAAATCTTCAGCTTCATATCTGGATTGTCATGTTTCCTTGTATGAGATAATTTCTACATGATTTTTCCCCACTCAACAATTTTGGACATACAGTATGTTCTCTCATAAACCCACAGCAAAAAAAAAAAAAAAAATAAATAAATAAATAAATAAATAAATAAAACAAAAAAAGCAAAAACAAAAAAAAAAAAAAAAAAAACCCAACAAAATACAAAGCAAAACACAGAAGTCTTTCTGTCCATTTCAAGCCACAGTGTCGACGCATCTCACCAGCTCCTGCAAGTAGGTCACGTCTCGGCTGTCACTAAAGCCATGAAATATTTTCAAAAACATTTTTTTAAAGTTTATGAAAAGCATCTACTAGACAACGTGCCCCTCACATTCAAAACCAGCCTTCTGATTTCTGTAAAGATAGTCAGGAACATTGGCAGGATGTTTATACGGTAAAATGTAAACATCTTCTCTGGCCTTCTTTAAATAATAGAAAAAATAAAAAAAATCAAGCAAAAGCCTGTTCGATCAGCTAATACTCACACTGATGCGACATGGTCATCTCTTCGTAGCGTCCTCCGTACATGTTGGGCTTTTTTCATATGCAAAATAATATTGTTTGTGTAATGCAGTCATAATATTTACGCAGGCCAGCGGGAGGAGTGAGGTGGAGGCTCAGCCGAGCTGTGCGCACACAAACTCGGACTGGGACTTCAGATCGACTCCTGCACACAGCACTGAATGATTCAGGATTTAAGGTAAGCATGGTTTAACAGTTACAGGATCACCTACATAACTATGGCCGCTTTAAGTCATTGGCAATACCGAAAAAAAAACTAGAATGTTTAATTTATTTTAATGTGAAACAACGTAACAACTAAATACACGAGGTCAAATGAAACCCACTGCTTCTCCTGCGTCTCAGATTGCTCCGAGGAGGCTGTGCACCGCTTTCTATTTGCGTTTATTTCCAAGAGCTTCATTTTATCTCGTTTTACCGCGAGGGAAAGCTGCTGGACGGTGTTCAGTCCACAGCCTAAAACTGTTGTGTGTATAGGTTGATTATTGTTCCCCTGAGAACTCTGTAGCTACAGCCTTCAACCTTCTGCATGTCGGTGGATTCACTTAGTGGCTTCTCATCTCTGCCTCAGTTATTGTTTCTGTGCGGGGGTGCTTTTGAGTCCTGCTGTGTCGAGTCAAATACATAAATAAAATAATGATGTTCGTGACAAATACAAATACAAATAAATAACATTGAGGTAAAGACAATAGAAGAAGATGCAAAATCGAACCTGTGCAAAAACCAGAACATTTTTAATGTCTTATCTGTGCAAAAACAAATATGTTCAGTTTAACGTTACAGACTTGAATCGTGCATTACTCATGAACATTTCATTGCATCAAATTGTGTCACCTCAAAACAGTTTTTTTATGGTTTGGAGAAAACAATCCTGCATTAAATTCACATTATGGAAAGGTGATGGACGGTCCTCGGTTATATATTTACTGTTTTAAAGCAGATTAGTGCATGGATAAATGAAAGTATGTATTGTTCTAACTGCTGCCGTCTCGGCCAACCGCTTGAAGTGAGAGCTACATATTTATCAGTAAAGCGGACCACCCAGCGCGCTCCAGGGGCAGGCGCGCTCCCGTCCTCTCCCTGCTCACTGCCTTTAATTACCGTTGATGACTTCATTCCGTTTAACCTCTCCCGCTCGGTCATCTCATATCATATAATTTCTTCTTATCGATAGGTATGCACAATTTTATATATTTTTTTTATTATCTTTTACCCTCGAAAAAAAACCCCAACAAAAAAACAAAACAGTTTCTGAAATTTGAGCATGTTTACACAAGCCACTGGTGTTGGATGGCGATGAGCTGCCCGCTGCGTCCCTCTTATCTAATCAAAATATATAACAATCTATCTGCTGTAAATTGTGATGGGAAAATTTAAATGTGAAATTCTTTGAGTTCCGTCCTCATGACAGTAAAATGCAGACCCACCCGGTGGACGTACCAAGCAGGGTTTGTGCTCCATGGTTTAGAAACGTTTTCGTGCGAAGGGGCATGCGATAGGAAAAGCTTCGGTGGCAGATGATGTTCATCACTGCCGAGGCTCGAGAGCCGAGGTCAGCGCTTCCCCGTTGCGCCATTGCAGACGATGTCATGCACTTTTCCATGACGTCCCATCATGAAATATTTGACAGCGCTACATCCTCAGGAATGCTCGGCCACTTAGGTGGAGGTACACCACAGACTGTACGGTCTTGACATGCTTTCCGGACCGTCTCCTAATGTTATTTAGTGCTCTGAAACCAACTTTGGTCGATCACATCAGCGCAATATATCCAACAAAACTCTACAACTGTTTCTTAAAGATAACTTTCTTATTCTAGACAGCCTACATTTGGCTACAATGGCACCAAAAGACAATTATTTATATGAAATTAAGACATTTTTCATTACAATGTGAACGGAATGGTTGCAGGGTATTTTAGTCTTCATTTGTGTGCGTTTTAAAGCCCTGTTAGCCTTTATTTAAAAGTTAGGTTGCTTAAATTATATTCACGCACACTGATACTGTCCTAACAGGACAAAGGACATTACCTTCGTCACGGTACTGTAAACTTTAAAAATGTTTGTCATCAGAGTCTCAGGCAGATAGCAGCCTTCACCTGACAGAAGCCCACCGAAGCAGAGTCGAAAGCAGCTCGGATTAAACTCGGATTCAGAGCAACACTGTGCTAAACTCAGAAGGTCTCTGTATTTTAAAGTCTAAACTTGGATTGATTGTTTCTTTCACGTGTGAGTAATAGTTTCAACAGTTTCCCTTCTGGGTGGTGAGAGAGGGCGGCGGAGGGTCAGCAAGAGGCCGCCAAGACTTTGTTTGGAGGACGGTGCCACAAAAAATCGATCAACTAGTAAGTTCATAGGACCTGAACTTGAGGCGAGATTTTAAGTAAGAATTCGGAAAATTCTATAAAAAGTTTTATTATATTTTAGTTATTATATATATATATATATATATATATATATATATATATATATATATATATATATATATATATATATATATATATATATATATATATATATATATATATATTGGTGACTTTACTTGTTTATATATATATATATATATATATATATATATTGGTGACTTTACTTGTTTATATACTGTTAAAGCACTATCTGAATTTCAGTTTGGCGGAGAAAAAAAGTGACGAGTTAATCAGATCGAATCAATAAATAGATATAAATACATTTCAACTAAATACACACATTGTAATTCATAAACATGATAAATAAAATGGTCTACATGTATGCTGAAGGCTACAAATAGTTAGGAATTGTTAGGGATCCGAACATTTTTTTATGAGACAGATTTTTCACTGTTATTGTATTTTTTTCTGTAAACTAAATGATCCCATGATGATGAAGCAGTGGTGTAAATACTAACTGAACTGTTTTTTGTTCTTTTTTATGGTAAAAAATAAAAATATTATTATTATGCAGTTGATCTTTTTATGGATTATAACTTAATAAAAGTTATTATTATTATTAATATTATTATTTGCATTAAATATTTCTCGTTGTTAATCAACCATTATTGAAGCAGGTGAGGTTTTACCTGCACATTCAACAAGGTTTCTTAGTCACTCAGAAATAATTTGACGGTGCCTTCATTTGTGTTTGGGCCCTTTTTCTTGTCAGTGTCGCCTGTAGATCACTCAGCATTGTCTTTTTAATTGAAAACAGTGTAATGTCGAGGTGGGCACCCCCTCATCACTTTCCCCGCGCGGTAGGTGGCCGTGTATATTTTCGTTTAAGTGGTGTTTATGTGATCGAGAAAGGATGGGATTGCTAGCAGACCGCTGATTGCGCGCGTTGGTCCTGCTGCGTGGATTTGAAGTGTATTTGATGGGCACCGCCGTCTCCCGCAATCAGCTGCAGCACAAGTGCGCTCTGGGACGTTTTCACATTTCCATACCAGATATAGCCCATGCCATGCATCTTGCTTATGTAAAGATGCAAAAGGAAAAGATAGTCCATTCATAACATTTCTCATGTGAATATTGATATATGAAATAAAAGTGAAACAACGATATTAATAAACAAAGAGTTGGCTGTACCAATGCCCAATCTTAGTTTGAACATTTGGGGCCTCAGCAAACATTTGCACATCTAAAGGGTTCTTGAGCATGCCACTGACCCAAATCCACTCGCCCTGATGCTGTTTACGGTGGTTTAACCACAAAAGTGAGGTGCGCTTTTCTTCTCCTGTATGTGCGTCATTTTGCAGGTAATGCAGTCTAATGGAGGTATAGCGACCGCTAATCTGTTCACATAAAATTAATTCAGCACTCATTTGTTTCGTTTAAATTAGGACATGCTTAAAATACAAACATATATATGAGTTAGGTAAAACTAAATCAAATTTAACACCTGGATTTAGGGAGCCTGATAGCATCTTGCGGAAGATGAAAGTTGAAGAAAAAAAATCTATTAACCTTGAAATAAAATATTTTTAATCATTGAAAGCCATATTGTTAATGTTTGTCTATTAAACAACCATTGTGTGGCTGCAGTTTCTATTGTTATTACCTTTGTTATTGTTATTACTATTACTATTATTCGTCACATTCTGCAGACATGCGCGTTCCGGTCTGTCTCCGATGCACCTGTAGAGCATCAAAGTGAAATAACCAGTTATAATCCAACTGAAATATTTTAAAATCAGCGATAATCATGAAAGAAAAAGCTGACTTACAGTCGTCAAGTAAAGCTTTACATTGCAGAGATTTTGTAGAAATGTAATTGATGTTTGCACAGTGGATCATTATTTGTTCAAAGCCAGTCGGAAGTCGCTCTAAATTCCCAGAGTAGAGGTGACGCAGCAAAGTCATCTTTAGAGACGTTTTACGTGATGCCTGGTAGTTATTTTTTCTGGTTTGCTCGATTGCTGGATCTTGGAGTAATTATTATTATTTTAAGATACTGCAGAAAAAGAACTTCTCACAGCAGAATCTATGAGTCGTTTGTCCAAAGTGCGCACCTCGGCCTCCTCTTCCCCAGCAACACTTCACCCGCCCTCCACAGCACTCCTCTGTGTGCCATAAAGGCAAAATAAAGATTCCCATTTTCTTATTTCAAGATTTGCTCGTTTGTCACACATTCTTTCAGACAATGAAAAAAAGGACTGGAGCATATGTAAAATTCTTTTAGGCTTATTTTGTGATCATGGGCAGCAGGCTACCACATAATTTGACATGAAGGACGGTCGTGGGCAGGATTTGGCAAGTCCAGAGTTTTTACAAATTCCTTACTGTCCAAATGTGGTTAGCACTTGCAGGGAAATGTTTTATAATTATAAATATCTTTTTTATATGTATTTTTATATGGTTGATGGGCAGCTTGTTTTAGTATGATACCCAGAAGCAAAAAAGAAAAAGATTTAAATCTACCAGGGGAAAAAAAAAATTCTAATCAGATCATTATTTATATCTTTAATGAAATGCATTGATGTATAAAAATTTTTCTTTACACATTTGTGTTTGGTTTAATGTCAAAATGATAAAATATATTAAAAAGAAAAAGGCTTCCCCAGGGCCAGTAGTACTGCTCTGTAGTTCCACTAATGTCCTAAATGTTTAATTAAAAGTGCCATAAAGTCATTTTAGGCAAATTTATAGGTTTCCTTTGGTTTGTTGTTTATGTGTGGCCTTAAATCTGTCTAAGTCAAGACTGTGTTAGTTAAAGGTTTGATATTTCAACCTCTCTTTTTAAATGGTTTGTTTAAAATTAATGTTGAACAATTTCACATCCGTCTCTCTGAACTCTTAATTCTCCAAAGTCTTTTTGTAAATGTATCTTACAAAAGATAAAGATATCACAAAAAAGATCAAGTTTTATTGCAGGATTTATTGAGATTGTTGTGTCAAACCTACTTGCATTATTTGGGTTATTTTGTTCTCCTGAGACATTTCTGATTAGAGGACACTTCCCAAACTGATTAGTGTCCCTTTTTAAGGCCGAACAAACACGCTGAGATCTTCCTTTGGTTGCTTTCTTGGTCATTCCTTACTTCTCCACTCTCCCATGTTGCTTCAGCCTCTCCTGGAAGACTCGGTCTTTCGCAGTGAGTGGGAGGCTGTTGGGTGCCCCACCCTGCCGACCTCCACACCTCCCAGGACCGGTCCATCATGGTCTGCCTAGCGCAGGGAGAGACATCAATAATGAGAGCTGAAGCAGAAACCACAGCGGAGAACACAGAGGAGACAGGCCACAACTGGCTCTGCTGCAGGTTAGCTCCTTTGATACTGCCTTGATGGCAGTTTGATGGGTGCACATGGGGCAACATAGGTTTATGCGCACATGTTTACATAATATCCATGGTGTTTACGCGCAGCCCACCAACTCTTTTTTTTCTGCTCTGAAGGGGGATTTTCCTGTGGCATACTGCTTCGGAAAAAGCAATTAAGAATTCCCAAACAGTACACCACAATGGGAGATATCATTTGTGCAATGTGTGTTCCTTGTCCCTCACAGTTTTTGTCTGGGATGGGTTGACTATTTTTAATCTGCACACAACTGAATCCACCTACAGACAAACCGCTAATTGAATGAAGGGGAGGGGGGTGAGTGGGCATGGTAAATGCCTATTGTGGAGTTCAAACTCCTCTCTTCTGCCATAAACAGCGTTGGTAGTTCACAACTTGATGCCGAGTGCTCCAGCAGATTTGAAATTAGGGTATATCCTTGTTGTCTGTGGGGATTCATCGCCAGGCGGTGGCTGGAATCAGTCAGGAATGTTTTAGGATGGTAACTGGATTCAATTGAAATGCTTGACTCTCCGCAGCGGAACATCAGGGTGGGAAAAAGGCTGAGAGCATTTCCTGAGTGGAGGGGGGTCCCAGCGAAGCATCACATGCATGGCATCATGTGACAAAGACCTTGCCAGGTCTAAGTTATGATCCCAAGCGAGGAGCTGGAGCTGAGAGGAGAGCAGCTGTGGGGGCAGATGTGGTGGGTGCCATGGGCAGTAGGGAAAGAAATAAGATGGCGGAGAAGGTCTCTAGTCAAGACCGGGGTTGAAACGCTGTGGCCGCTACCTGGGAACAGGAAAATGGTCAAACGGTCAAATGGCCAAGAAACAGAGGGAGTCAAATTTAGTCGTGTAACACCAGGTTAAGACTTGTTTAATTAAAAAGTTGTATTTATTCCTTCAGCTGCTTCTCTTTGTGTTTCATGTATATAGTAGCTCCTCACAAAATACAGAAAAAAAAGTGAGTATTTTAAGTGTAGCTGTCTGTTGTTTGGTGGAAATAATTAGTGAATATACAGGATTTAACAGACTGAATTCCTCTGGGCCTTATTATATTATTTTCTTGAGAAATTGGAGGTCAGACATTTAATCAAAATAATCCATTATAAAAATGAAGTATCTATACTTTAAAAAATAAAGAGAGGCTTAGGTAAACAGGTATGAACAGCTCAGTACTCTCTTATTTACTTTGCTGTCAAACAACAGAGATTTAGTAAAATTGGACTTATGAATGATGGTTGTCCTGCACTTCTGGGCTGAAAGGAGCCATATTATTATTTTCAAACACTCAAATATCGTACAGTGGTGTTAATGGAAAGTGTGTGACACATTCAGGTTAAAATACTACAGTGATGCCGTATCAAAGCACTTTACTTCACTCCCATCTTCTGGAGCGTGTGCCTAAATGCTTTTGTCAGAATGTCCCCGTTTAAAAAAAAAAAGAAGAACGTTTCAAATTTACAAAGAACCAACCTGTTCAAGTGTCAGAACACTGTCTTGTCTTTTTTAAAATTTTGTTATTATGTGTATGTGTTATATGATTTTAAATACACAATAACTCAGGTACAGTTTGTGAAAAGCTAAAATAAATAAAATAAAAAATTTTGTGATTTAAAACATATTGGCTCAATCAGTGTCAACTATTTCTCTTTTAATGTGATTTTTAAATTGTTTTATTGATACTTAACCTCAGTGAATACGTCTGTAACGTGAGTGTGTGTGTTTGTGTGTGTGTGTGTGTGTGTGTGTGTGAGTGGCAGAGTGACGTTTGTAGCAATTTGTGTCAATTCGAATAAAATCAGCATGCGTCCATTCAAGACACAAACCGCCTCTCTTAATTTATGTCTCTTCCCCTCTGCAATTAACTCTTAAACGTGACGGCAGTAAACCTCATGTTAATGTTATGCTGACAGAGCAATTGTCCAAATATTATTCTAAAGGTGACTTCTCTGTAGATGAACACTTTACTACTTTC
The DNA here is from genome assembly GCA_014839995.1 of Xenentodon cancila. NCBI lineage: Eukaryota > Metazoa > Chordata > Actinopteri > Beloniformes > Belonidae > Xenentodon > Xenentodon cancila. Next base: position 17,986,634 of record CM026197.1, read on the forward strand.
CCCTCCGTTGTTTTGCAACGATGCTATTCATAGGAATTACAGTGTGCATCTGTTTATCCCTGAGCCTGTTTCTGTGCACATGTGCATCCCGGTGCCAGCTGGTCATTTCATGTGTCTGTAACGACCGTCTACGGCTGAACGTTTTCATGTGTCAGTGTGAGTAGGAGAATGTTGTTGACGGTGTGTCCGTGGACAGGCGCTGCTCTCTCTGGATTGTGTAAATGTTAACAATGTTGAGAGAAGTCTTACCCTATAGTTGTCAAAGGGCTTTTTATTTCCACCTGCTACCGGCCTCTTTCCGTTGGTCTGCTCTATAACAATGGCACTGAGAAAGCTGCAGAGTGCAAGGTGATTGATGTTGGACTCTATTTGGCCCGTCTTCAGATGGGGGCCAGAAAGGAAGTGGCGATCCCTCCCTTCCACTATAACTAGCCTGCAATAACGCGGTGCTCAAGAGGGCAAAGTGCTGATCAGGACGTTCTTAGATTTCCCATTCAAACAAAGTCCCAATTGGCTCAAAAGACAAGTTGGCTGGCTTGCTTAAACAATGTTTTCATGAGTTATGAATCAATTTGCCACCAGATATAACAAAATGGAGTTAGCTGATGGCATAGAAGTGAGCCGAACTGCATCCCCTCCATCTCGTCTCCAACCATCACTCTTTCTTGTTCTTGCGCTGTCAGGGAGGGAAGAGACACAGACTCATCTCCATCGCATTCTTTCCATTTTGCTTAAGAGAAGCGTCGTAGAAAAGACAATCTATCACCTAAATTGTCCGTCTTTCTCGCCGCCTGTTTCTAACAGTGTTTTTCTTGCTCCTTCCTCTAGGCTGGAGTGGGCAGGCCTGCGGTTTTGGCCACAGGAAGCTGTGAATTCTTTGGAGAATGGGAGATGTCTCATGGGGAGACATGGTTTGCCCCCCTCCCACCCACCCACACACCACCCCAAAATGACCCCTGACCCTTTCATGTGTTTATATCAGACCATGGAAGTGAAAAATAGTGATGAGTCACTCTGGCTGCGTGTTTACACTCCGGAGTCACGCAAGGAAGGAAATCAGCCACGGTCTGCTAAAAGTGGCGAGGTAAGGGAGAGAATAGCTGCTGTGATTGACCTCACAGAGCCTCAATTTATTTCGCGTCATCTCTGCTGAGAAAACTCTCGTTCGACAGAAAACACTGGCATTAGCTGCGCCGAGGAGTGTAGCCGAGGAAAACACTGCACCGAGCGCCAAAGCACGTAGCCGACGCGGAAGAGAGTGGACGTCCACATGCCTACCGCTACCATGCTGATTATCTTTGGAGCTAAACCAGCAGGATGACTCATGATTAATCAGAATGTTTAAACAGAATTATTATTTGTTGCACATATATACCGTCGTGATTACCACCGACGCTATTCTAAACCAGCCACCCAATGCAAACATCCCTGATGTCTCCAGTTTATGAGGAACTGGTTTCAGTTTTGCAGTATTTAGTTAAAATCTTGACAGCCAGCGCGCTGCAGTAATGTGCACTCCTTGTGTGTAAATGTTTATTAGAAAAGACTTAGCTTTGATGCAATCAAGTGTTCACCCTGTATATTTCGCGTGACTTTTTTATTTTTTATTTTTTCATTAACAAAAGAGTTTAGGAATTGTGCCTTTTCTCCTTTGCATAACTGGAATTCAAATTTAATGTTTCATCATCAGTCCTCTGTGGCCAACATGACTGCTGCAAATAACGTAGACAGTGTTTTTAATGTCTGGAGGGATATGCAGTCACTGTCAAGTTGAAGGTCTGGTTAAAAAAAGGACCTTTGAGTGCTGATTAATAATAAAGAGACAAACATGATGCTCAAGCCTTCGCACGCACCTCTTAAACTGTTTTGACATGACATTTTCTGCATCTTCACCTTGCACCTTAGTTTATTCTGACAGTAAAAGGTGATTTCATCCTTTTGGGGGGGGAAAGAAATATTGTAATGACAATCTGCTCATAGTATTATAAAGTGTTATATGTGCGTATCGTTACTGCATAAACAACACTTGACGTGTGCTGCGTCGCGCTCTGAAGGACTTCTTATTCAGTGTCATGTGAGGCGTGTTTACCGCTGCTTTCACTGCTCTTTCAAACACACTGTCACTGTCGTCCTTCACACTGAGCGACTTTAGATTTCACATTGCACAACAGTTGTTTTCGAGAGACAGCTGTAGTCACTGCAGTACGAGTCGGTAAATAAAAGTGACACCGTATTTTTTTCCATCACGGCGCTGGTGCTAGTAGCTTCATTGCTGACTGTAGCAAGTATCCCTTTACACACCCCCGTACTCACCGCCACAATGAGAGAGTCGGCAGCTCTTATTTTGGCCGATCTCTCCTGAATTGTAAGTGCTGTCAGGGGCTTTGATTGATAGTTGTGTTTATCACCGTATTATTAAGTAATCAGGCTGGCCACAGCTGGGCCTGAAGCTCCTTAAATCCAGCTGGGGCACACAGCTTTATGTTAATTAAAGGTTTGCCAAACGTGTTTATTTTTGTGAATTTTTTTTTAAGTATAGTTGTCTTTGTTTTTAGGTGTGTAGAATGTGCTGATTGTTGCATTTGTATCCTTTCTGAGACATTTGGTACCGAACTTGTGTTGTGCAGTGTTGTACCGCCATCCGAAAGGTGACGGAGATGATGGAGTAATCTATAGTAATCTATAGTAATCTATTATTCTGCATTGGTGTAAAATTTGCAAAACAGCCGTTTATGTACAAACAAAACATTCTCCATGCAGCACAGGATAGTCAGCCAGTCTGTGTCCTCTGTGGAGTGGCTGAGATCTCCTTTTGCTTCGTTAATGGAGCCCACGGCGGTCTGTGTTTGTGTATTTCTGGGGTAAACACAGTCATGGCAAAGTGGACACGCTGCCGAGTGTGTCCTGTCCCGACTGGAGACAGTGCGCACTGGGACACTGTACTTTTACAGACACTAGAAGCCCTCTGCAGCGAGGGTAAATGTGATGAATGGACCTTTAGTAATGGGTCATGAGTCTGGGTGAAACGACAGAAAAATAAAAAATAAAAACGTATTGTGTGCAGTTTGACTGAGGAATCAATCAGGTGGCAGTCGTTTCTTGTGGGATCAAACGACTGTTTGTGCCGGGTGATGGAATGACTGCATGTAGCAGTCAAATGAAAATGTAATTTCATTAAGTCAAAACAATAAAAGACACTGTACCGTAATGGTAAAAAGATTTGATCAAAAATGAGGTTTTTGAAATGTATACTGCAAAAATGTATTCAGAGGTATTTGTTGCAACTGTAAATGGCAGGTATGGTACCACCGAGCAAATGCTGATTGTAGAACAGACTGTACCAGTGATACTAATAAGAATATATAGAGACTTTTGTCATCTGTGGATTTACATTTACGTGTTGATTTCATAAAGTAAAATACATTTGACGAAAAGTGAAATGCATTTTATAGTTATTGGAAATGTGCTGTGGTATAATAGATTTCATTCTTATATTTTGTGCAGCAATTGTTCCTGTTTCAAATTATTTAGATCTCTAGTATGAACGTCATCTTATTGTAGTGTGTTTTAGATGGTCTCAGTTACGTTGCTAGTTAAAAAACAGCGTAGTCTGTTAATATTTGTGTTCACATGACAATTTCATCAATAAATCCCTACTAAAATAAACCTTCGGTGTTATCTTTACCCATGATTCCACACTTGACCATAAACAAGCAAACAAACAAAACAACACACAATGATGGGAAATTGTAGAAAACGAAGAAAAAAAAGAAGTGAATAATGCGACTTCTTTTCTTTCCTTTTACGTATGAAACCACTCCATCAGATTTAAATTTAGCTTTGTCTTATTTGCCAAATTCAAAAACCACTTGAGGACCTTATGATGACTTCTCCATTTTTCCGTGGTGGGATGCAGAGTACGTGTAAACACTGCCAGAAACAAATTCAGCAGTTCTGAAGCTGCTGGTGGTCCTGTTATTTACTTCAGCGTGCATTCAAAGTGTGCAGATCCTGCAGCTGAAAGAGGATTAATCATTGGCATCTAGGATGTGTGAACCAAAACTGTGACATGCCGCTGTTGTTCCTATAGAAACTCAGACTCGGCAGAAAGAAGATCAATGCTTATTTATCAGTTTTCCCGAAGAGGTCATGTGAGCTCAAAACATGCGTATAAATATGTCCATCTGACTTTCATTAAAATCTGTATAAGTGATCGGCCTGTTTGCCCTGCATTTAGATATTTTGTAAGTCTTGCACCACCAACACACAAACAAAATCTTAGTCAAGGCGATGCAGCATTGATCGCCAGCACGCTGTCTCCTTGCTAAGCGAATTAACATCATTACAGGATGTTTTAGCAAAATACTTGCATTGATGCATTATTTTAAAAATCAGGGAGTAACGGATTTATACTTTTTCTTATAATCATCTCTTCCCATAACGTGTAGCAGACACTCAAGACAAACCCTCGGAAATTCATGATGCCAAATACCAGAGGCAGTTGTGTGCTGTTTCCTCGTGTTCAAACAGGCTTATCACAGGTGTTGGGAAGGACAGACGGGAGGACAGTACGACAACCACATGGTTCTCCTTTGACGTCTGCTAATTCCAGGGAATCAATCCTAAATGACACCTACGGGATACACAGAGTGGATTTCCCTCTGATGCAGATTGGTGGTGGTTTGCAGATGAAAGACAGTAAAATAAATAAAGCCGTGGTGAGCAGGCAGAGCTCCTCTGTCCGCACAGAACAACCATAATGGGATACATACTGACATGAGAGAAGGAGTGGAAGAGGCCTGGTCTTGTTTTCACCGGTGTTGCCATGGAAACACTGATGGACTACTGCTGCTGGTCCCAAATATCTGTGTTGACATTTCGCCGTGAGAAGTATTCTATTTTTCAATTTAAAGGTTAGGGCCTAACAAGCAGAAGAATAGTGATTAGCAGAGCGCAGTCCTGTTCTTTGTCACCCCCTCTGGATGACTGCCCACCACTGCTGCTTCTCTTTTAATCCTAATGGAGCTCATTAAATCAAACTCCGCTGTATCAAATGTCTTTTTAACCTCCTCCAATCAATCTTTTCATCAGCTGCTGTGTCCGCGGTGAGCCTGAAGTGAGAATGGTAATGGTAAGACAATCCTTGCTTGATGCATCCTGGCTGGGATCATACACCTACAAGTTACCCCGGCCTGTAACTCGCCACCGCGCCAATTCAGCTTTCTGTCTTGCAGAATTGTGTCTTTGGTGTCTTTGCATCTTGCTGTTGCGTTTGAGTCTTGTGACTGCATGTTGTTTGCCACTCAGAAATATATTTTTTCTTATCATTTCTTCACTTGGATGTTTTCCAGTCACTGTGAGAAAAAAAAATGCTTGTGTAGAATGACATTGAAAGCATGCACTAGTTTCGAAAAACGGACACTTTTGGAAACCAATCGTGAAGCAATGTGCAACTTCTATAACTGTGATGTGGAAAATATATATATATATATATATATATATATATATATATATATATATATATATATATTCTTTAGGAACAAGAATACCTATTCAAGCAAATCTGAAGAGTATTTGTATGCATTAATTTGAGTCTAAAGGGGCTTTTAAAGATTAAAGTGGACTTTTCCTTGCTGAAATGGAAAAAGTGGTTAAACAATTAGCCCACTTATTGGTTCACAATAATTAGAGGCACACAAATGTTCCTGCAGATAATACCGGGGCATTATCAAGATTTTGTCAGTGGTGCCACTGAAGTGATTTATCCAGATTCAGGTCAACTCCCGTCTGATGTACTTTGACAAATCACAGCCTGAGGTCTGCCACCCCCCCTCCTATACACACTCGTCTTTGTCTCCTTGACCCCCCACACAGCTTCCAGTGACAGGGTGTGGCACCAAGCATAGATATCACCCTAAGCTCAACAGACCAGGGGGCGAGCCGTCCTATCCTCAATACACGTAAATACAGTTAACAGGAGAATTGAATGAGCACACGCTCTAATAAGGCATAGTTCAGTCCTCACATAGGTAAACATGTCAACGACCTTTTCCAGCAGACTCATCTATTCACAATTAATACCTGGTGACTGTGAAAAGTGTCATGTTTATGCAATGATTAAACTGCCAGTGACCACCAGCAGAACTGTGTGACCCAGGGGCTCATGGTGATAAGACCTCCATAACTCTACTTTATCCCCCTGCTCATTATCAGCCTCTGTCCCAGATCTGCCCTGAGCCCTCAGGCTGCAGCAGGACGGGCTCCTCTCCATCGTCCTCCACCTGGAGATTATTGGGGAGACGCACAGGCTGAATTGAACTAAACCCAAACAGTTGACAGCTTCATTCTGGGGAAGGCAGGATGAAACATTTTGTAATAATCAGCTGAAAAGGAAGACAAAACTTTTAGGATATATATACAATCGAATAGGCAAGGGCTTCAGAATTAAGAAGCATGTTTATATAACATTCTCGTTCTTGTTTTTGTCTTTTTCTTTGGCTTGAACTTTGCAATGTGTCGATATGTAACATGGAGAAATGGGAATTTCAGAAGATTTACATGTTCATGAGCTGCAGTGCCTTTGTACTCCACGTCTGTGTGTTGCCACCATGTGGTGATGTGGTACCCATCTGTGAGCATCAGGCTGCTAAAATCATTGTATTAGTGTTTTATTTATAACTGAGACATGGACAAATCTTCCAGTCAGTTGAGCAATGAATATTAATTTCTTTAAGACTATATGACTGTCAGAGCTGCTGGTCTGGTCTTAACTCTAACCAGGGCTGCTGTCAGAAAGGCTCTTGATCTTCTAAGTTTTGGTGTTTGGGGAGGAAACTTCCATGTATTCCTCATGACATTCTTTAACATTTACATTTCTTTACCTATTAGGTGTACGTAGGTTGTTATAAAGGTGAAAGGCTGTGATGAATGATTCATATGTCTTTTATTAAATTATGCAGTTCTTTCTTACCTGTAATTGTTGTAATCCCTTCTGATTATGATTGCTTGGTGCATCTTTATTCACAGTCTTTGAAATGCACGCCGATTGCACTTTAAATTGCATGTTTCTCTCAGCTTGAATTTGCTTTTATTTTTCTCCGTTGCCCCTCTAAGTACCTTGTGTCTGTTTGGGTGTGACAGAGGATTTCCTCCAACCATTCAGCTCCTTGTTTATGCATCTGTATTCGTGTGTGTGAAACAAAGCTGACGTCAGTTTGCCTAAGCATGCATGTTTTCATTTCTGTTTTATATTTGGTGTGAGAGATTTGACAGGGAGCTCTCAGCATGATGATTAGACAAACATTTATGTGATGATGTGATGACAAAGCTACTGTAATCTGTTTATATTAGAAGCTCCTGAAACAGCACTGAAAATGTAGTCTGAAAATTCAAAATTTGTTGTTATAATGCCCCACTATATATTTAGTATATTGAATATTTATTCTATTGATCATTTTGCAGCTACAGATTGTATTATAGAGGTATAGGTGTAAACCCTTTGTTTATATATATATATATATATATATATATATATATATATATATATATATATATACATATATATATATATATATATAAAAAGATTCAGATAGAGTTTTACTGGAGTTTACGGGATGAGCCTGAGCCTGAAGAAAGAAACTATACAGTCGAGTGCACCAGATACTTCTGTTTCGGCTCTCGGATGACAGCTGGGTAGGTTCACATTGTGGCTGCAGTAAAAATTGTTTTTTGTAAGTTTTATGTATGTTGTAGAAGCAAAAAAATACCAATGATATATGTGGATTTTGGTTTCACCAGCCAAGCACTAAAGAGTAAATGACTCATATGACCCGGGTTTTCCCTTGCCTTTGTGGTAAAGAAGTGAAACATTTTAATTCAATTTTACCAGAGAGATTCATGAAATCAAGGATTTTGTTTCTCTCTTTTTGTATGGCTAAAAAACTCATATATATATATATATATATATATATATATATATATATATATATATATATATATATATATTCATTTACTGTATGTTGTAGTGTCTTAAATGTAACAGTAAGAGTTTCTTCATCTAAAATTAGAGAACCAAACCTGGGTTGTATTAGTATTGAAAAGTAAGGACTGACAATAAGAAAACCTGTGTCCAAACCAGATCATGTTTTTAAATGGAAAAGCTGGCCGAATTCTTTTGTAATTGTCCAGCCTTCAGCGTGGTAATATTACATTTTCTACCCTGTACTGAGGAGGAGGAATCTCAGTCTTAGCAGCAGAGAGTTGTGTAAATGTAGAAGGCTTACTCAAAAGAGTTTGACAGACATTGCAGTACAAAATAAAAACCATGGACGATATTCCCGACTCATGTCTGAAAATCAGTAATCCAGACCCCTTCGGTGATCCTTGTAACACAGACCCCACACAGCGCTGAGTTTGTAACCCGTCCACTCCCACTCAGACTGCTCAGCCTTCCTCCATGCTGCAGAAACCCCAAACTTAGTCCTGCCTTTATCGAAACCCACTATTTTTTTTTAACTTGTTTGGGTTTTTTTTTTTTTTTCAGTTTTCTGCTCTTGTTTCACCCCAGCAGGAGAAATGTGAACTAGAAATTATCAGTCGAGGATGCTGGGAAATATCTGTAAAATGATTCATCGTCTGGCTGACCTTTACTGCTTGCATGAATTTTTGTGCCTGCAAGTGCAAATGCAAGAGTGAGGATCTAAGAGCACGGAGGGGGCAGAGGCGTGCAAATTTCTTGTTTTAATTTCTCAATTGGCTCTTAACCAGAGGTCAAAGGTTGACTTAACACAACAGCTCTGACAAGATAAGCACCTGTTTCTCTGCTGCTCGAGGCCTGAGTTATCCCATTACCCTCAATATGTAAACCTCTCAAAGAAAGCGTACACACATGCGCGCGTACTGACGTAAATATGGGAAAACACCAGTGCTGAATGAAAAAACGTACACTGTCATCACCTTCCACCCCTGTAACTTTGCCGACATCCAATCTTACCTGACTACAAACTCCTCATCAAGAGCTTTGTTTTAAACTGTGTTTGAAGCTTTGTTTACCTCGTTAGTAGAAAATATGTAATTGAACGTTTCAGGATGCTCATTACACTTCACAAGTGAAGTGAAGATTCTTTATATAAGAGGTACTGGCATGGATACCTCTGTGGGTTCAGAGCCCTTCTGGGTTGGCATTGATGTATTCTTAGGCTGTAAATACGCACAGAAAAACCGCCTTTCTCTGCCACATTTTAGCACCCGTAATTTGGCCCACCCCTTGTTTATCTTCCTCGAAGCCTGCCTGATCTTTTTGTTTTTGTGCTGGTGAATGATGAGGGGTCACCATGACTGGGCAGACTCACGAAGACTCAAAAACAGAGATAGCCTCTTACATCTGCACAGTCTTTTCATCATCCCCTCCACGTTAATCCATCACGCGCTGGCGGGAACGGCGTCATTAAGCTAATGATGGAGCTAATCAGACAGTGCCAACTGCTGCGTGTGTCATATCGTTGGCTCCGAGCAACGTGGCTACACACTGTTGAAGTGAATGATTTTAGTTTCTCATTGTGAAGGCATTCCAGTTAGAGGAGCTAATGATGTCAAATCTGGGAGGCTTGTACTGGCACATGTTTTCATACTATGCAGGACCTTATTTTCCAAGCGTCCAAAGCCCAAAGGCCCTGAAACAAAGCAAAAATACTATCTTATTTTAAAGGCATGTGGTCAGATGCTCTTTTTCCCTGGTTCATTTGTTAAAGAACTCACAATTATGTAGAGGACGTTTCCTGAAATTAAATTGCAACTTGGAAATTTAGTCATTATAATCTGTGTTATAAAGCTCTTCTTCTACAACCTTTTTCTCACTCCCATTATTGTTTTACTGGCATTTAGTTAGAGGCGCTCTGCATTATTTTTTCAATGCAGAAGTTACTCCTGAAGTTTATATCTTTTGGACATGCAGGGTTTTAACTGTACAGTTGTGGGACACATCACAGTGCAAATGTTGGTTAAAAAAAAAACAACCTTTTGCGATAAAATGTATTTTATTCTGGGTAATAAAACAATATTATTTTTCCCCTAAGCCTTAACCATGTTCCCTTACTGTGTAACAAAGTGTTACAGTAGTAAAGAAAACAAATTCAAAATGAAGGCCGAATAAATGAAGGATACAAAAAACAGCAGTCTCAAGGTTGGCCTCGATATTAATCCCTTACTTGGGAGTGGAATTACCGCAGTTTCTTGTAGGCCAAAAAGTGCATGTAAAAGAGTATTCAGTACATTGAAAACTGACACAAAGGGCTCTTGAGCAAGCGTCGGTATTGGGACGAGTTGGGAATGAGAACGTGTTGCCATTTATTGCGCTGTTACTAGGCCCTTTCACTGAATAAAGGAGCATTTATGTTACATGTTTGTTTTCCTTTTCATTTCCAATCATACCTCCCTTCTTCTCAGAGCTCAGGTGTTATCCTCCACAGGGAGATTGTGCATGTTGCTGCTCTGCTGCGTGTGGTACCCGACCAAAACGCAAGCGTGTAACTGACAGACGGACCCGCTAATCCATACACGAGTATGGAATCATATTGCAGCATGCTTTTTTTTTTGTGCCAGCGAGGTATAAACTTTACTTACCAAAGTGTGCTTGTGTGCATGTAAGTGTCTCGTCTCAACATTCAATGTTAATTAGGTACAGTGATGTGAGTATGTTGCATGCTTGCATGATCAAACACAGTGGGTTGAATGGGAAACCGTACAAGGGACTGCAGGAAGCAGTCACGAAAGCCGTCTTGGATGTCTCGTGTGAGTATTTGTGTGAGCATTACTGCTCTGCGCTTGGAGAGGGTGCCTTGTGGATTCTGTGGCCTTTCATTAAGCCTGAGCTTTTGGCTGTATTAATCACCCTGCGCAAAGTCTGATTGGCTTTATGCTCGAAAACCAAGTCCTGACACTTGACACATCCTCGTGTCTCTACATGTGAGTCTGCTCTTTGCTTTGTCCATCAGGACTGAGTCAGTGTGGTTTCCCACAGCGCGAGGTTTTAGATGTGTGTGAATACATGACAAGGAGACTAGAAATATTTGATGTGTGTATAGCTGGGACACAGTGGAGCAGGGGGAGGTCTGTGAGGGGAGGGGGTGGGCTTCATGTCTGCGAGCCAAAACTGGCAGACTTGATAAGAAGGGTCGGTCCAAATGAATGGGGGTCAACGCTGGATTGGTGTAGTAGGGACCCAGTCTGGGTCGGAGAGGCATTCTGGGGTCCAGGGGTCCCATGGGTCACAGAGTTACACAGACAGGGTGTGTAGCCTTGCATTGTTCTGTGGCAGCCCGGCTGCTACGGTGAGTCACAATGAAAGCCCTTTCTCACAATTGTCTGTAAAAAAATGTGTGTGCTCATGAATTTTATTCTCATGTACTCTGTAGTGGGCTGATTATGTACATTGCATTTAGAAACAAAGTAGAGAATCATCTTCACTGCTTCGTCTTTGTAACTCATGAGACTCCAGGGACCAGCAAAATGCACTGTAACACCACCGCGGAACAAATCCTGCTAAATTTTGCTCATGTCATGTCTTGTTGTGCAACATGAAAGGAGCGCTAAATTGCTTTTCATGTTGTGTAATTGCTCAAAGGCACATACTTCATTCAGACATTGCTGATGGTACATTTGTATCCACAATCGGGACAGATGGCATTAAAGCACCACATTTTTCCTAACATGGTCCTTGAAAGTTGCAGTTGGTTCTGTGTGAGATGCAGTAACCATAACAGTGTAATGCGTCATTCAGACAGAACTCTGCCACTGTCAAACATCAACTTAGACCCTTTGTAAGTCTCAGTTCGCAGTAATGCAGGTTTAACTTTTTTTTTTTCTTAGTATTGATACACTAAATTAAAAAAAAGAAAAGAAAAGCCAAGTGGCTCCTTTTGAATTAGTAGTGGCTACTAATGACTGGAGTACAAAACTCAATAAGACTCACGGCTGGTATCTACTATGTGCAACAAATCACTCGCATCACTCAGATGCAAAGCATCTCAGATCGACAGCACACCTAGGCGGTCAAAAAGTTGAGCTTGGCTGAACACTAATCTTTATCTAGTTAAAGTAGGCATTGTTCTCTACTTAATTGTGTTCTAAAGGAAATTTCTCTTTGTTTAGGATCTGTTGCTGTCGCTGCCTGCCTATTAGGACAGCGAGTGGAGGGGTGAGGCTTGGAGGAAGGTGGCAAAGGCTGAGAGCAGAGGTGCTTTTGTGTGCTAGGGATTACTTACATCTGATGTAGCTATCCTGTATAGTATAGTATGTAATATGAGATGAACAGGTTCTTTTAAAATTCTGTTTACTCTCTCTTCTGCAACTCCATGAGAGTCTGAATCTTTGAAGTAAAATTGTTAAAACAATGGGATTTGTTTTGTTTTGTATACACTTATGGGCAATGATGGGCATCATGGAAATATTTAGAAGTCGAATAATTCATCATGCAATTCTCCAGTTCTTTGCTTTAGAGAGGCTCTTTGTGGATGGTGATGACGTCTGTGGGCTGGCAGTGACCTGGAGTCCTAAAGTCCTGAACCTGGGTTTTTTTGCTATCAAACCCAGTCTCAGTCACGCAGAGCATCTGCTTGAATACTCTTGTTACTGGGTGGATCTGTCACTCTGATGCAGCGCTGGTTTGTCTTGGCGGCCACTCCACTACTATGGGATACAGATGTTAACGGTCTGTGTGCATTTCCCAATTAAAGCATTAATCCAAATCAACCCAAATGATCGCACACAGCGTAACGACAACCAGGGAGGTCCTTATTGCATTCTTTTTTCCCCCCTCCTGCTCTAGCTTTCTATCCTCCCTTTCTTTCTTCTTAAATGTCCATCTTTTCTCACCCTGTGGCCTCTTTAATCGTCTCCATCACCTCTTAGTTCATCAGTGTAATCCACCTCTCCTTCCTCCTCCTGCTCCCCCTGTGGTTACTCACCCTGCATTCTTTCTGCATGCATCAAAGCAGCCACTGCTAAATGTGGAAAAAGTGAATGTGTAGAAGTGGAAGACAATAGTCCAATGAGGCTCCGCACTGTCGAACCATTTCATTTTTCCTCAACCTCTTAGATGTAATTGTGTTTATGCCCCCCTCTCAGCAGCAACTATGGTTTACTGCATATTAAATGACCAATGTAGGTAATTTCAGACAATGACAGATTCCTGATTCTCAATGGAAGCCTTTAATTCAGAGCGTTGACATGACTTTTAAAGGCATTGCGAACTCTCATGGTAAACGTCTGGGGGCAAATGCATACACACACCAACCGCCCACGCACTCATGTGCACTACTCACAAATGCTCAGGTCCCAAACATCCTGCTGCAGCTAACACTAACTCATCATGTGTACAAACAAATGTCTTGAGGAGGCAGGATGCACTTCGGAGAACGACACCCACCTGCGCAGTTCTCCAGTTAGTGGCCTCACGGACACGTTTGCACTTGACCAGCGCTTGTTGAAAATCCTCCCGCCTTGACCCAAGGCACGCACACACGCTCCACTGCAGTGATACTCCACTGAGGCAGGCAGCGCACACTCTCCTCCCACTTTAACTGTGTTTCTGAACATATTTGTGGAGCTGAGAACGCTTAACAATGGCCAGATATGGAAGAATTCTGAATAAACAGTCAAAATACAGCTTCAGGCAAGAAGGGGGGAGGGGGTGAGCTCCATCTGGAAAAGCATGCATATGTGTGTATGTGTATTTGGTGTGTGCCAGTTTAGAAGATGAAGATGTCAATGTTCTTGTGTCTGCATGTGTTTTACAGACTGTCAGTATGTGTGTGTTCCCGTGTCCTCCCAAACCAAACACAGTTAACAGTAGCATGCTGTCAAAACACCCTGCCATCTTACTATAAAGGCGGCTGTTCATTTTAAACAGGCAGAGGGCAGGAGGAGGAGCTAGAGGAGGAGACAGAAATGAGGAGAAAGCGGCAGAGTGTGATGGAGATGACATTAACCTGGACTGGAGAGAAAGCTATGCATGAGTGAGCAATGCGTGTGGTAGAGGTTAGGAGAGCAGATAATACAACTGCTGAGGTTACATGTGAGCATCTGTAAGCATGTTTGCACATTTTTTTGTTTGCTCTTTTTTTTTTGTTTGCTTCTTCATCGTCCTTGTTTTACTTAATTCTTTACTTTGATCTACAAGATTGGCACACAAAAGCTGTCTAGTTTGTACCTTTCGCCACAGCTCAGTCGCAGGTACAGTATCACGTCAGCAAAGCTATCACTGTCTTCCACTCTGAAATACCATAAATCTTAAAACAATAGTTGACAGTTGGCTGTGATTTTCACTGACCTTACTGAGTTGTGACTATTGTGCAGCCACGCTACTAAGCTGATGGTGTCCAGACTTTAGTCCAATGTTCCTTATGTCTCATACGATCAATACAGTTTGGAGATTTAGATTCGATGGGACGTTGGAGCCCTGATTAGTGTTTGTCACTGCACATTATCATATCTTGCAGTGGTGCTGCTTGCAAGTAGTGATGATGGCCCAAACAACCAAAACAGGGAAACGGTGAATCGCACAGAAAACCCACATGCACGGGCCATCGGCTAAAATCATAACACAACATTGATATGATTTTATTTTCCTCATTCCCATCTAGCTGTACAGCAGCTGTCGTGTTTGCAGTTTCTTTCTATCCCTCGTCAAGAATAGGAGGGCGATGCACATACATGTAGAGCCTTGTTACACCTGCACACATTCCACTGTAACAAATCTTCTGTTCATGCTCTAGTTACAGGAAATGCTTTCATTTAAAAAAAAATTGTTATTACCTTTTCTTTTCATTGTCTGTGTGTTTAAACTAGTTTTTTTCATGTCTGACTGAGTGAAATATACATGAAACAGCTGCTGAATGATTGTGTGGAGCCAGAAAGAAACTAAAAATGATTATTTTACTAAAACTCATCTTTTTTTTTTGTTTTACATAGAAAGGTTGATCAAAGTTTTAACACTTGCAAACACAGAACAGATACAAAGATAATTAACTTAGACTTAAAATAAAGGTTACATTTAAAACAAATAAAATATATATCTATATTTTGGTTTTTGTTTAATTTTCTTTTAACGTTTTCAGCTGGGTACAAACAGATTAAAAATTTTAAAAGCAAAAAAAAAAAAAAAAAAAAAAGGATCAGTGTCAAGGTCTCTTTCTACTAAGCCTTTAATTCTCTGTATCCATGTAAACCCTAAATTAAACTTAAAATGAAAGAACAACTGTAGAAAAAAAACATTTTCCTGATTGCTGAAGCAGCAAAAGATCCTGAAATTACAGAACCGTTTTTGAGACATTTTTTCTACATGTGGAGAATACAAGAAATTATATTTCTGAAAGTTTAGTGAAAACCTTTAAAACTCTTATTAAACCCAGAAAACTTGCTTTGTGTCCATAATCTCATCTTTAATTCCACATACACACATGCAAACTTCTGAAAAGTCTGCTTTTCTGTTATTGCGTGAGCTCGTTCTTTTTTCCTTTTTCTTTTTTTGTTTTTCTTTTGTCTCTCATCCTGTCTTTCCCTAACACTGCAGTGCCCTGCTGGATTACAGGCTTGAGTGCGCCACCTAATAATAGGGTGCACAATGAGTTGCACACCAGACCATTTTGTGGACGGATACCTGATACCTAAACTCATCCTATCATTGTCATTGAAGATGCTTGGCTCTAATTAGCTGTAAACATGGGTATTTTATTTTCTCATCTATATTTTGTGCATGGTTCTCTATTATTTAAATTGAGTTAGAATTCAAAGCACACTGTTAAGGATCCACGGAAATGAATTTGGAATATTAGACAATATTATTGATTAGATCACAACTCGCACAGTAAACATAACCACTGACCCCCAACGTTTTTGTTCTTCTTGATTTTTTTCCCTGTTTCAGGCTGAACTTGGCGGCAGTGTAAGTTAACATTTTTCTCTGTCAGGCTGCAAGAGTCAGTACAGCAGAGCCAGCTGCCGAGGCTCACAGCCTGGCCTCTAATTAAAACATTGGAAAATGAGATAACTCCATAGATCCATCATGGCCGCTGTTGGCTGTCAGAGCGCTCGGGGGCTACCACCCACTGTATGTTTACACCAGGGCCACTCGGCCGCTCTGCTCTCAGGGTGTTTTTAGAGTCCCGGCCTGATTTCTCTAATGGGCCGAGAATTTTTTATTTTTTTTTTTTAAAACTCCTTCCACCCTCGCCTTGCTACGAACCCCTCTCCACTTTGCCCCCTCCTTCAAGTGTTCTTGAAGGGGTTGACAGAGACTTGGGACGGCAGGGCACCCCACCCCATATTCCCTCCTCCCATATTTCCCACTCAGCCTGCCTCGTTAGCCCACCATTTATTAGGCCCTAATGAAAGTTGGAAGGGTTGTGATGTCATGCACTGGTGCACAGAGAGAACAGCTTTTCTCTGGGGTTTTTTTTCCCCCTCCTTGTCCCTCAGCTGTGCCTCATATCCACTTTTCCATTTTGCCCTCATCTGCCCGCAGCATCCCTCTTGCTCAGGTTTTCTCTTGTTTGTCTTGAGTTCCTGTGCGCTGCTTCACTTGACTCAGCTGTTCAACGTGAGTTTGCACAGGAACGAGCAAAGCCGTTCTGACAGATCTGTTACAAGGTCGTGTGCAGGGTGTGAGGGAGCGCACAAACGCCCAAAGCGCACAATGCACAGCAATTCATTTACTGGCAAAGAGCTGGAACATGCGTAAGCGGCCTGACTATTTTGTGCTAAACGAACTATTTTGACAGCTGCCATTTAAAAGTGAATAAAACTATTGCTGTGATTAGAGTCAGGCAATCGCTGTCTTCATTCTTTCTGAATAATAGCAGAGTGTTAGCAGATATCCTTCAACCTCTCGTGCCAGCCTCAGTAATAACCCTAAGGCCTCTTCCATAGCTTTTGCCAAAACACTGCAGAGGAATCTGGCTACCAGATTCTGTTTCCCCTCCATAAGTGGAGAACAGCTGCCTTTACACTGAATGAGGAATGTGAAGGTAAAGTTGAAGGACTCCTCACAGCTGGAGACATGTTAGCACCCTGTTAGCAGCTTTGAAATGCCAGTTATTGATAATAATCCATGAATAATCATTTGTAATGCAGTCATTTTTTTTAATGATTTAACAGTTAGTTTAATGAAAACCTTCCATATGTCTGATGACAGGAATCTATAAAATGCATAAATTATACAATTGATGGATTTCATTCTGTGCCACACAGCGGCTGACGTTTACAAGAGCAACGTTAGTAATCCTAAAAAAATGTTTGACTAATTTCTTATGGTTTTAGATGATGGGCAAAAAGGCCAGATCATGAAGTAATAAACTTAAGCAAATGAACAGAGATGAGGAAGCGGCAGAAACGTTTGTGTGTGTGCGTGCGTGCGTGCGTGCGTGCGTGCGTGCGTGCGTGCGTGCGTGCGTGCGTGTGTGTGTGCGTGTGTGTGTGTGTGTGTCCAGTGGGCCACCCAGCATCAAAGCTCATTCTTTTCAGCAACACATTACTTTCATTACTTCATGTTTCAGGTTGGATGTCATCGTACTAACCCCACTGATCATGCCGCGTTTAAATGCAGCTGAGCAGATGACAAAGGCCACAAATGCAATAGTTGGTCCTGTAACTGGATCTGGATGTCTTTGCTCTCATTTTCAGAGGCGTGTGTGCCCAGCTTGGTCAGCGGCATGTGCTTCATTTAGAAGTCAAGCAGGAATCATTACCCCCCACCCTCTCTGTCTCCGTGTCTCTCAATAGTAGCTAACACATTTTCAGATGTCAACAGATGTCAAATTACTCCACAATTAGTCCAATGGGCCTCCTTGCACGACTGCTCTATGTGCTTTTGCAAGCCTTTGCGAGCTTTTGATTTCTGTCAACTGACAAGTCATCCATCACTCTGAACACTCGCTTCTCTCTTCCACACAGGGTTTCTCCTCGCGCCTTCTCCAGCCCTGACCTCACTCCACGTTCACTTGGTCTTATTCTGCCCCTTTAACTCTTTTGTCCCCTCCCTCCTGTCGCTCTCAGTTGTGATGAAAAAGGGTCAGAGTGAGAGTCAGCGAAGAGAAAGAACAGGAGAGTAAACAGGGGAGAAAGATCAAGAGTGTTTTACACGCGGTATAAATATTTGCTGAAATGTGGCTGCAACACGTGGAACACACATGAAGAAAAAGACAGCGGGGAGAACATTGATTCAGTCAGATTTCTGCACACATTCACATGTGACCCACGAGTAGGCATGCACATGTACACAAATCTAAAACGTCTTTCTTAAATCTTGCTCTATTAAGAGCATTCAAACTGGCAGAGCGGTGTAGTGACTGCAGAGACCACCCTACAACTGAAGGGCTTGTGGTGCAACCTTGCATGCAACGGCGCAGTGTCCTCGACTTGAGTCCTTCAAGCTTTAGCTGACCATTTGCTTCATGTCTCTTCCTATAATCATTAATGTAAATGGTAGCGTTTATTCTGCACAATGTTCATCGGATATAACACTTGATACTGTGACTTGCAGATGTATTAAAGAGCTTTGACTCACTCACGGTCATCAGTTCACTGTCATCTGACTGACTGCTGAGTTCTGGCTGCACACAGCTGGTTTCACTCTCAACGCCTCCCTTCTAATCACTGACAAACATGCAGCCAGCCAGTGACGCCCCTGAGAGTGTTGGCTGTGATGGATGGACAGGTGAGGAGACCTCATCAAGAAGATTGTGATACCTCATGTGAAGCAGCCGGGTGGTGACAGAAAGATAACTTCATGCCAGTGGACGACAGATACCATGACAAAGTGGCAAAATGAGTCCTGATTGGTCGTGTTAGAGGTGCTGGCTCTGACTGACAGCAAGATGAAGATGCCAGCAGCTCAGCTGATTGCAGAGATTATACATTATGAATACGTGACATGAAAGCATTGAGGAAAAGGGTTGAAGGAGAGAGGATCTGGAAACAGACTTGACTTCCCTTTTGATTGAAGATAATAATTTGAAAACAAAAAAAGTATAAAATGTTTTGTGTGTGTGGAACTCTGTCATGATAAAAATGTGAGAATTTCAAACCGCGACATATACCCCTCAAAAGTCTGCGTAAACCTAAAGCATTACTCTGTGTGGCTGCACTGTTTAAGAAAGCAGAACATGATTGCTGCTGCCATAAAAGGAGGGAAACATCTCCCAGTTGTGACAGAAGGTGGGAGCTCTCTGTGCTGTCTGCTCTCCTCCATTCACTGCAGTCGCATTCATTCAAGGCTCAGCCCCAACTTCGCTCCATCTCTGTTAACAAAAGCAGGTCTGAAGTACCCCATCAATATTATTTATTAAATATCCAGTCCTAAAAAGAAACAAAAACAAAAAACCAGCACAGATAATGTATGTATACATTCAATTTCTTCATTGCAGACAGGAGTCATAATTACGGAATCTTGTACATTTTCAGGGGTTTTGTGGGCCTGGATTACTGTGGCCACATATCGATTTGAATAGTAAATATCACAAACTTATGGCCACAACGTGTAAAATACGATAGCTGACACTGGACCAGATGCCTGCACTTGGAAACTTTTAACTGCCATTGGCTGAAGGAGTTGGAGAATATGACATTATTCCAAGGCCCAACCAAATCCGTAACCGGACATGATTAGATTTAAAAAGGTAAGATGAGTTGGGATTTTCAGAAGTGGAAGCAGACCATTATAAAGATCTCACACATTGAAGAAAAAAAATTGCATCAGTCAACAGTGGCTAACACACTCTGAACCTATGAAATAATACATCCCACCCCTTCATTCGTTATCTCTGAGGGGTTAAAAGGGCGTCAGTGGCCCCTGCCTCCTCCCAGGTTCAGCCCGGTGTAACGTCCAGGCTGCTCATCTGAGGCTTCTAATGACCTCTGCACTGCAGAGTAATTGAGTGGTGCACTGATAAGGAAACTGGCTCGGGTTATTGGCTGGTTTGAAGGGGTGGAGGGGGAGGTCCCAGAAGCACCAGGGTCTTTTGGCTGCTCTCTGTGGATTGGCAAAGGAATGTCGTACCAACCAGACACGTTTTATAGACCTATTAACAGAAGATGGTTCGGTGAATGCTCCCTCTTTTTGACTTTCTGACCCAAAGCCGGGTCCTTCCTACTCCAAGCAAAAATATTTATAACACAGGTCACAACTATGTACATACTTACCGACTTTTAACTTTGTCAGGTCTAAGTACGGCCATCAAGTAGTTCAGCTCTTTCAAGTTTGAACGTTTCAAAATGCTGACCATCAGGTGCACCACTTTTGATTTGCAGTAGCAGATATTTGGATTTAAACTAAGCTAAGTGTTCATCACAGTGCAGAAATAAATCATCCAAGGCAAAGATTTCGCCCAGTTACATGTCTTGTTTTATAACTTCTGGACAGATTGTTATCATAGTCTGTGTCAAGATTCAATTAAACAGTCCGTGCTTGTTAAAAAGACATGTTATGCGTGGTTTGACATAAAGAAAATTACATATTGCAAATATTTTTGTCTTTTTGTTGAACGTTTATTTATTGAAAAAAAAAAATCCACTAATTTACTAATTTTATCCATGGTTTGGAGGACTGAGTCAAAATATTTTATAACTGAGGCTATAATAGTTGGCTCTTGGCTTGTTTTTCTTCTTCGTACAATAAATAAAGGTCTTCTGCCAGCAGCTTTACTTAGCACAAACATCATTTATGTAGATGGACAGCAACACTGGTCTTTGCACAAATTAAATTAACAAAAAATGATGTGCTTCATATGGAACCTTTGAAGTGGTTCTACATGGATTATGTTACCTTTTTAAAGTCTAGCTAATAATGTCAGAAATCTGATAATAATAAAAATCTAAATTCGATGACGCTGCACGAATGCACATGATTTCATCTGGAGCTCTTCACATGCGGAAAAACCGTCTGTACGTGTCAGTCTGTGCTGTTTCTCCGCTCGTGGTTTCTGTGCTTCTCTCTGTGGGCTTCTTGGTGTTGGGCTCTGGTGTTTCTGTCACCTTCAGCTGCTCTCTTTATCAGCTGTCATTGTGTCTACAGGACCATGAATGCCAATTCAATCCCAGCAGCCCAGCACTACAATTCAATCCCAGCAGCCCAGCACTACAATTCAATCCCAGCAGCCCAGCACTACAATTCAGGAGCAGCAGCTCTATGACTTTTTTTTTTCTTTCTTTTTTTTATTTTTTTTTTTTAATGTACTATTCTTGGGAGCTGCATCAGTGGTGTAAAAGGCTGTGATGTCACCTCAGAGGCAGCTGTTTTTATTCTTATGTCCTCCTTGCACTCACTCTAATGGCTTTATGGAGTGCTGAGTAATATCTCAGTGCTGAGGAACTTTGAATTATCTCCTCACTTGTGTTAGATTTGATTGCCGTTTTTTTCAGTGTGATGATTTTCTCCTTGGATATGTTTATATGTTTTATGCCTTCTTCATGCTTTCCAATAGGTCAAGACATCTGGATTAACCGTCTTAGATTTATTTGATGATTTTTACCGCATGCATGCTATAGATTGAGGTGTATATAGAGCTTGGTGGTGTTGCAGTCTCAAAATAAGGCCAGGAGGAGGGGGGTAATGAACCCTAGGGTCCTGTGCTGGCCCAGTAATGGCCCAATTTTATCATCCTACAACTTCCTGTTGCCTCCTCTCCTGGGAAGGCCTGCTGGATCTCTGCTGGAAGCCCTCTGATAAAAACCCTGGCTAATGTTCACATGCTGCTGGGAACAAGAGAGAGAGAGAGAGAGAAAGTAAAAACAGCGAGGGGGGAGAACGGCAGAGAAGAGCTGACGGTCATAAAACAGAATCCCACTGCCCACGCCTCTTTCGCCTCTTTACATGCTCAGAATGACGCGATAAAATGCGGCATGCCGAGGGGTCGCGGTGACAGAAACCATGAGAAACACTGTCTCAGAGATTTGTGTCACATGTCGGTTGTGGTAGGATGGTGGAAAACAGGCCAAAGTGTAAGACTGATGAGATGAGTGAGGGGAAAGATTGTTATTTTGGTGTTTTTGGCCCCAGATGAGAGCAAGTCCAGTCAGAGCAAAGGCATGCTGAATACAAAGCATGAAAAACCATGAGAGCAGGGACGAGAAAGAGGAGCAATCATGATCATGCAGCCTCAGATAATCCCAGGGTACCATGCTGGCTTCCGGTGTTGATCTAAACACATGAAGACTGAGAGCAGCTTTGGACAAGCCGTACAGTTAGGGAAAATCTACAGTAATAGGTGAAGACCACAACCATTACACGTGAGCTAAATGAAAAGAAAACTCTGCGGAAATGAAATTAAAAAGAAAAGGAGAGGGGAGAGAGACACATCTCTTTATATTATGATTTTTAGGTTTGCAGATTTTCTCAGAAGATTCACATTAAACTTATTAACATAAACTGTTATGATGTGGTGTAATAAACCTGAAACGCAGATTTCTGCTTAAACTAATTTCAAACCAATTATGGGTTAAAATAAAGGTGATATTTATAATATATTTATTAAAGACCACGTTTCATTCATGTTTGTAACAGATGTGAGTTAATGTCAGAAACTTTTAGGAAAGATGACACACTTATATCCAAACTATCTGTGGGCTTGAGTTCAATAAAGTGGAAAGTGAGGCGAGTAAGCAGTTGTGATCATTTCAGGAGATGATGTGCACATCAGCACAGATTCTGATGGATTCCCCCAACGAGACATTCCTGTACAAGCCACAAAACATCCGAACACTGCGACTGCTCATCCCGCCAGCCTCGCTCTTGTATGTGGTATTTACAGGTAAGTGAATCCCCCGGTTTGGTGGTGTGGTTGTACGGGAGCGGCTGCGTGTGCCTGATTCCTCCACCTCCCTGGAGTCTGCTGCACCACTCTCCATCCCGTCCCAACAGTTCCTGAGGTTAGTCAGCACTTCAGAGGGGTTCACTTGTTTTCCACCTTGACTGTGTCCTGCTATGACTGAGCTGGGTTGTGAATCAGTAGACCTTATGGTTAAAAATCACACTTTGGTACACTTTGAAACTCCGCCAGGCTCGGAGGTTATAACCTCACATAGTAAACTTGTGCTGAATGTAAAGCTGTTTGCTTTAAAGTCTGTTTTTTGTTTTTGTTTGTTTGTTTATGTACAAGTTAAATCCCCCAGTCATGCTCTCTATTGATGTCAGTGTTTGAGGGGATTTTATTTTTAACCCTTTACAAGGCAAGTGACCATATTTGGTCACTTAAGTAGAACTACAGTCTATGGTTATTACAAAACAAAAAGTTACAAAGTTAATAGAGTTAGTTAATACAGTTAATATTCTGCAAAAACCCTCTAGAGTTGAAATTTTGACATTTTAAGTATTTTATTGACTCCCAATAAAGGGTTAAGGAGTAAATTACTATTTTCCTCTAACCAACACCAAGTAGTTTAATGTTGCTTCACTTTCTGTGTCTGAGCTGCGTCATATCACTTGCACTGGCATTGTTTTTTTGTTTTTTTTTGGATGACCAAAACAGAAGAAATTAAAGTTTGTTTGAGCTGTGTGTTTGAGAAGCGGTAAAACAAAAATAGTTTAGCACATAATAGCACAAAGCAAGTGTAAACATACAGCATCATCAGGACTGGTTGCATAGATGTTTTAGGCTTTCCTTTTCTGAGACGTTCTCAGTCGGTTGTGCTCTGCAGACTCCTAAGAGCACAAATGCACGGTCCTAGTCTTGATGGCTGATATCGCTTGTGTCTTGAAACATGTAACAAAAATACCATAGGCATGTTAACAAGAATAAAAAGGTTGATTTTATTGTATTTCTTCATGACGGAATAATTACAAGTTACTTCATATTACCTGCACTCATCCGCTACGATCTGCAGACACACCTTCATCTCATTGTGGGACTATTATTTCTCACTTACCTTGCCCAGGAAATTGGATTTGAGTCTTTTGTGAGACCACCGACTTTTTATGATGCTAAAGGATGTTACACTTTTATGTGATTCACAGACTCACTGATTACCTACAGGGTTAAGTGGTGTCTCAGCAGACATAAGTACTGCCAAATTTAGAAAACGGTAGACACCGATTTGATAAAGGAAGTTAAAAAAAAAAAAGAAGAAAGCAGACAGAAAAGGAGTGATGGGAAATCCAGATCACTGTTACTGAAACAAGCGGAACAAAAGCTGGAAGGAAAAGGAGGATGGCATATTTCTGTTGCATGTTTTGTCTTTTTTTTATTTCTCAGAAGATAAAAGGCTTTTTTTTTTTGGAGGTCTGCCACAGAGAAAGCTGTCTCTCCGCAGTGCCGTCTGGGCTGGGCTGATGCACGAAGCTGAATGAATTCCATTAAGGCCTAAATTACCTTTAATATTAAAACAACAGACAATTACTGGGGCACTATTAGAATAGGATTGAGGTGTTTGCTGGCGCGCGCGGTGTGGGCCAAACATATGGTTCGGCTCATGGTGAGCCCACCGTTGTAAAGCTAACATTGTCACGACTGATGTATGGTGGTAAAGTAGTGGACTCTGAAAGATCCATTTGTCTTCTCAATTAAAGCTGAGAGGGGGAAGAGAGGGACGGGATATGGGGCCAGAGGGTTTTTTTTTGGGGGGGGGGGGGGGTACCCCCTGTGCGGTCCACACTTAGAAACATGTGGCGGAGGGGAGGCCATGCGCATTTGAGTGGTTGTAAGAAAAAAATAGGGAAAGAATGAACAAGTGTGCATCGGACAGTTAGACGCAGGCCAGAAGAAGCCTGGGAGTTGTTTTGGCAGCTACTTTTCACCTAAATGCCCCTATACTCCCACTTTACTCCCTTCTCCCATATCTTTTTCTTGCCGTATTCCCCACCCCTCTGCATTTTGCCATGTAGTCAGGAATCTCTTCCCTGAGGCAGAGGCCACTTTAATGTGGGAAGCCTGGCAAAGGCAATCAGGGACCCAGACTCTTATACGCCAAACACGCAAACGCACACACATACACAGACGTGCACTTAAACATAGACATACACTCAGAGTAGTCTCTTATCTGACTTGACGACATGGCATGCATGTTCTCTATTTCCCTCTATGATCTAACACTGTCTCACCATCAAGCACTACAAGCCAGATAAGACCACATTAGGGAAACGGGGGAAGAAGGGAACTATTATTACAAGGCTTACAGCCCCACAAATCAGTTTCTTTTTATTTTTTTTATCCATTAGGGTATAGTTTTCAGCAACTAGTTAAATAATTATGCTATCTACAAAGACATTCTTTGATGCTTGTCAGCTCATCTGGCTCATACACAATGTTTTCATCCCATTTTATCTGACAAATTTACTTAAGTACAGCCCCTGTTAAGACAGGCTCTGGCTTTTTTTTTTCTTTTTTATTTTGGGTATTAATTAGCCCAGCTGAAAACCGGGGAAGAGCTGGAAATTTCACACTCCTCCCCCAAAATAAACGTAAGCCATGATGTGAAACATAATGAAAAAATAAAACAAAAACAACCATAAAAATATAATAATGAAAATAATATTTTGTGATATGTCTTGGTATGGTCGGCAATGTGTTGTGATAAGGATTTTTTTTTTTACAATATGAGGCTAATAATTAATCCCATAAAAACTGAAAGCATTCTGGTTGATTGCTACAACAGGACATAAGAAAACAGTCGTCCAAACCAAATGCCTCTGTGATGTCCATGCAGGGCCTGAAGTGGTCTGCGCTGAACAACCACTGAGACTAAACATCTATTTGTAATGTCTCGTTTGCTAAATAAAGAAGCCTTTCATTAGCATCACAGCTCAAACAAGCAGAAGTAATCTCTCTTCTGTCTTGGTCACTTCATACTCAGAGGATAAGTTGCAGGTAATGCTGTGTATTTTGAATACTGCATAAATGCATGAAACATTTCTTTTAAAAATGCAATATTATATGTTAGCTTCTTTCCGTGGCGTTCTTGTTGAGGCACCGACAACTAAGACATATGTGACAGTTGCTGCGTCGTTAGAAGATATTTCTTACTTGTGAATCCTGGTTTAGTGATCTGCCAAATGCATGTAACTAGCTATTTTCAAAGGAATATGTGATGGAAAACAAGCACACTTGCAAGGAGGTGGTGATGATTAAGCTGGTCAACGACGACACATCTGGCATCCTGTTGATTGAGAGAACTTTGACAGGTTTGTCTCACAACAACTGAAGCACAAGCGGACAAAAACCGCAAGACGTTTCGCAAGCACTCAGGGAAAGCTTGAGCACGACGAGAAACGTTCAAACTGGAGAAGAGGGCATTTTGAACATGAAAGGGTGAATCTGAGTGCGCAGATTCAGTTGTCAAGTGGAGCAGAACTTGTTTGAAAGCAAGCAGGGACTTTTGTGTGTGAAGGCAAAGTTCTGACAGAGAAAAAAAAAACAATATCTGAGTGAATCTGTTCATGGGCATGTTTATATATGAACTTGCTCCTGAGGATGTGTGAATGTGCTCTCGACATTTGACATTGTCAGTGTACCTGCCGAAAAGTATCAGCCACCCAACTGATCAGAAAAGATTTGGCCTCCTGGAAAGCAAAAATGATGCATTTTAACGGGGGGGTTGAAAAGTGCTGCAGCAAAGTACAATACAAGAAAATAATTATTTTTGAACATTAAAAAGTGCCCTTCATGTAACAAAATAAAATCCAGTAACATATCTACGGAAAAAAATAACATTTAGAAAAGTAGTGAACCAAAATTATATGTTCCTATGTTAACAGATACTGAGCTCAGAAAGAATTCGTTGTTGAGCTTCAGCTACAAATGTGTGGCGACTTTCCTAAAGCTTCTGAGAAACCATAGTAAAGACACTATTGTTCTGAAACTTGTTATCCTATGCAACAGCTCCTAATCGGCCCTTCTCGTTAGCCTGCCTCTGTGGTACACTGTTGGTGGTATGCAGTGAAATGAAATAGCACTTCTAAGGGGCAGAGGGGAAGTGCACTACATACTCGGTGTGTGATGCTTTTTAATTCAAGGTCTCATCCAATTCCCTGTTGCCGGGTGTGCTGGAACATCTGGAGCAGGCGTTAGCCCTTAGTCAGTGTGTCTAATAAATGCTGGCAGCACTTGAGAGTTCACAGCAACAGAGATCTGGTTGGATGTCTGTTTGGCCCTTACTCCATCTGCAGGCGTGATGACCTTCTATTGAGTTTAAGACATAGTCGTGACAACAGAGATTACAAAACACCTTACTTCCCCCCTTTTTTTAACTCAGACATTCATGTTGCAGGTTTAGAAAATGAATACATGTACGTGACTTAGGAAGGGCCAAAGACTTTTCTATTCCAAAGTAAGCTTGCATTTGACAGTGTACCAACAGGGACAGTCTGTGGGTTGACATCACTTTAGCAACTAACCTCCTCTAATGAGACACCAGCCGCATTTCCCTTCATATTTGTTGTAAAAATGTAGAACAACTTAAGTGAGTGGTTTACAGCGGAAATGTTTCAAGCATGGCCGTATTGCGTGAAACTGAATCCTCTTCTGCATTATGGAAAAGTGAAGCGCAGACCGAGTGCTAAGCAAACTGAGGGGGGTTCTAATAGTGTGGTACACTCTAATGAAATCAGCAACCCCAGGCCTCAGGAATGAGATCCATGCACCACTTCTCATTCCCTACTTCCTCACCCAAGCCGTCTTTTCAATTGGGCATTCCAGCGTTGGTATTAAGGAGAAGAAGCCTTATGTCTCATCTGCCTAAAAGGATGGCAGACTATCACAGAATCTGCAGCACTTAAGTATTTCAGCGGCATAGCGTTTCCTGCCAGGGTCAGATTGAAAACAGAGAGGGAAGAGATGTATGATGCACTGAATCATAGGCTACCGTAGTCGTGTGCAAAACACAGAGTGTGCTGGAGTCAATGCCAAGAGTTGTAATTTAACTTTATATAGATGGTCTGATGAGGAACAGGACAGAGAAACAGCAAGAAATGTTGTCTTTGGGTGTATTGTTGTCTGTCTTTTCTTTCTGTCTGACCGCACTGACAACACTTTCTATACACACTCATCTTATAGGCAGCTGTGTCAAACCACATGTTGCTTTCTCTGCTCTGCAGTCAAATATTTCTATTAACAGTCTTTGTTAGTTTAAGCAAACTCCTCCAAGAGAGCATGCACTCATATCCCCACTGAAAACAATTTTTCAAAGATGGGATCACAGTGAAAAGCTAGAAAATGAGTAGGTGATACATGCATTTATTCCCGTTCCTTCAACTTCCATCACAAAACCATGCCTTTACATGACGTGAGTGATATATCGGTGTTTGAGGGGTTTAAATGAAGAGTCAAGCCCTTTTAAGGAGGTGAACTGACAATGTAAGAGACACCCAAGCAGCCCCACAGACAGAGGAACCCTTAGGAAGCCCTGGGTTAATTAGATTTGTCCTACAACGCGGCTCAGCCCTCTCCACTTCAAATATTTATGGATCACACATCAGGAAAACAGACATTTGAGACATCTGTGAGGGCTGACTAACATGAGCTCCCCTCATGCAGTGCCACCCCCCCCCCCCCCTCCCCCCACCACCAACCCCCGCACAATTGCGCACACAAGAAGCTGCAACACAGCACAAACAGAAGACTGGAATTAAAGCGCTGGAAATCTCACCCACATACGGACCAGTCCAGTCTCTGACTGTAATGAGGACAAAGGAATGTGGGTAAATTTGAATTCAATGGCTTTTGAATTATAATTTATTTCAGTCTCAAGAGCTCATGCGCGTGAAGACATAAAATCAGGTTTGGAAACGCAGACATTTTATCCATTTACCTCGATCTTGAAGGGCATCTAACTCACATTTAGCCTCGTGTTAATGTTCGTCATTCCTGATGATGTTTCAACACCTCATCATTGCTGATGGCAACACATGTATAAGCATGCATGTTTGCATCTACGCAAGTTCGATGGTGCGGCCGCGTCTTTTCTAGAGAGAGACACTCGACGAAACAACAAATAAACCTGAGGATTGTTACATTTCTAATCTAGCCTGACATATGAGGTGCCAACAGCTGTTTATGCAGAAACTCATGAGAGACATCTAGAAGTCATTGCTTTGCGTGCAATGTAATGTGTGAGCCTGTGAATGACAGCGCCGCGTGATAAGGACTCCCTGTCGACTGTTCAGCTCTGTGATGGGTCACAGAAGACCCCTGCTTTTCTGTGACCCCATTCAACACTTCAGGGGCATGTTCTGGTTACTGTTTCCCCAGACTTCTGCTGTTACCCCTGCCAACACACGCACATGCTCTTGAAATAGCTGTGTCAGGCCAAGTCTAGATACTCTCTACAAGGAGATGTGGCTCCTTTGATACAGAGAATAGCCATATTAAACGTGTTCGAATGAAGAAAGAGAAAATGGATGATCTGAGGGATAGAAAGACTTGGATGGAAAGAAAGAGAGAAAGACAGGGCTGTCATGAAGGCAGCCAGACGCTCGTTTGGAGTCTGAGAATAGGTCTGTCTAACTATCTCTCTTTGTCCTTTAAAGCTCAACTAGGCCTAGGAGAGACATTTTATAGTAGCAATCACTCAGATCCACTTGGCTTTTGTTCCCTCTCTGGATACCAAAGGATTTTGCTCTATTTCTGTCTCTATATCTGGATTAACATTGAAAAAAAGGCAAAAAAAAAAGAAGAAGAGAGAATTGGACACTAAAAAGACTCCATAAATGATGCCCATTTATTATTTCCAAAAATCTCCAGTAAAGCTTCTTCATGGAACTTCAAATTCTGGTGACACGGACCTTTTAAGTTGTCTAACTGCTTGTCTCTGCTCGATACTGAATGACACAACAGTTCTTTTGTTTCTGATGTCGACTAGAGTGTTATGCTGCCATTTGATCCAGAGAATGAATGTTGTTTCTGTCCCAGAGGGGGGGGGGGGGTGCTTTTCACTGAGCCTGCTGTGTCTGCTCAGGACCACACAGCCATGCAGCCTGGGACCCAGGGACCCCAAATCATTAGATATAAGAGGTCTGCGAGACGCTCCAACCCGACCCCACCTCTTCACGGGACTGTTTTAGCCCAATCATGCGCTGCCAGCTGACAGACTGATGAAACAATTATGAGCATTTAGAGCAGCAGATATGTGAAAATATGTGAAAAGGCAACAGGCATGGTGACCTGGTCACTGCATGTGTGTCAGTGTGTGTTTAGGAGAAATACAGATATTCTACCATTTTAAACCTTTGGCATATTTCTTATTCCCTCAAAATGTTTTAAAATGCTTGAAATACATTTTTGACAATTTTATGCTGTTTCTAGTTTGCGCTGTCAGAGTATTTTTTTTTCAAAGCCACATCCACTAAACCAAAATAAAATTTGCACACCAGGTCAAAATGTGTCATTAATAACTAATGAGCATATTACAGCGTTTCATAATTCAGTCTAGTGTCTGTTTTCACACAATAACCCGCAGACCCCAAAGCATGTCAACGCCATCTAGAGGGTTTTATTAGTAGACATTATACTCCCTACAGCGCAAACAGCCCAACACTGTTTATTCACAGAGTTTACGCTTCAAACTGTCATCAATGAAAAAAGTAAAAAAAAAAAAAAAAAGATTTAAACTTGAAATGGTCAGTGTACAAGACTTAAAGAAAACAACTGACTTTGTTTAAGGAAATTAAAAAAAAAAAAAAAAAACCCGTCTGCAAATTTTGAATGAGGGACTTCTGATTGTGTGAAGAAAGGACTGAGCTCGTTCACCTCCAGACATACAAACTAGAACCTCAAACTGTCAGCTGCTGAAGAGCTGAGTTAATGCAGAGAAACTTGGATAGAGGCTGTGGGTCTGAGGGGGGTGTCACGAAACGCTGGTTTAACTTAAATATATCAGATGTTTGAGCAATTTAAGAAGAAAAAGCAGAACACACCTATTTTTGCATTTCACACTCAAGTTTGACAATAAATATTTCTTCATTTCAGGAGCACCAGTCCTTCCTGCTCTGTTACTCCTTTTTTCCTTTTTGTAAAAAAAATATATGGATAATTGCTATCAAGTTATCAGTTTCAATTAGAGCCAGTAAATATATAAAAGTTTCAAGGCACAGACCTGCAAGTCTATGTGCCGTAGCGCTGCACAACAGAACAGGGCCTTTTTTTATTAGCTATTATTGTAATTTCTTTTTTTCTTTTTTTTTTTAATCTCCATGCGCTCAGGTGCTATTTTAAGACCAGACGTTAATGTTTAATGGTTAATGTTTTGTTCTAATCCCATGCCAGGCGTCATCGGAGACCGCAACAATAACAGAAAAATTGGTTGTCATCATCTGGAAACCAGCGAAGATGGATAATTTTCCCCTTAAAGCCAAACATTGTTTTGGGGCTATTCCTCCGACGCTGCTTATAAATAATAATAATAATAATAATAATAATAATAATAATAATAATAATAATAATAATAATAATAATAATAATAATAATAATAATAATAATAATAATAATAATAATAATGATGTTTTTCAGTCCATGTGCTGCACGGCTCAACTGGCAGCCGCGGCGCATCGACCACGATGGAAACATGCGCTGAAGCATTTCAGGACTATATGCCCTCGTCTGAAAGAAAAAAAAAAAAAAAAAAAATCAGACGAGTCTCTCTCTTTCCCTTGTGACTTCCTGCGCTTCAGCTCAAGTCCCTCTGCAAGGTTTCCTCACCAGTCCTCCTTTTCCGAAAAGGAACCGCAGGACAAGCTCGGAGATGCGGGGGGTCAAAGGGAAGTGGCCTACGTGAGTGTTATTAAGGGCAAATTTAGAGAGATGAGTAATTTCTTCTGTCTGGAGGAACAATTGAAGAATCAGAGCCAAAGACTTTCAACTTTCAATCGGGATTCCAGCGTCAGCAGTCTAAAAACATGAAAAGGAGAAAATATTCTGATGCATTATAGGCCAGGACTTTCAACTAGTGAACCAAATAAATAAACTTACTTTTGTCAGATAAGTGAAGAATTGAACAGAACATATACATTTTAATGTCAAAACGATTATAAGTGATGATATAAGAGTACAGAAACACTTACATAATAATAAACAATTGTTTAAACCCTATCCAAATGAAAGCTAAAATGGTCAACTTTGTTCCTTTGCCATCAGTATAATTGTTATAACTATTTTATCTACTGTTTTTGAATCATTTTCATAAGAACAGACAATGATTTTAATTATAAGGCAAAAGGCCTCTCCTATCTTATTTTGAGCTGCTACTGTACTTGTGTGTGAGAACTTCTTCTGAACCTGTTAAAAGGCCACGACCCCCTCGTGTCACTCCGGTGGCGACCCAGACGTACTTGTGGCAAAGCAGGAAGGACAGAGTCTGTGTTATTCTTCCCTTCTACCTGACAGCCATATTTCAAAGCTCTGTGAACTTCACCAGCTCACTGCCCAGCAGACAAGAGTCCAGCTCCCCCTAAAACTCTCTGCCTCCTCACCTCACCTCAACTCTAACCTAACCTCTCCATCACAACGTTAAAACATCTATCCGCTCTGCAATGATAAATGCTATTTTACCCCTCTGTAGACTGCTTCTAGTTCTTCTTTTCTCAGACATTGAGCCATGACCTAGAATCACAGCCCCTGACCCTTCCTGCCCAGACATTGAACCATACCCATGTCCTTGTCTAGCCTGACCCCAAGACACAAACTGCTAACTTCAGCTCAGAAGTACTCAGCCTTTGTTAAAGAACCCTTCCTTGTATGCTTAAACCTTGAACGTCGTGGGTCACAACAACAATGCATCATCAGACAATTGCTTCTGGCCGACCCACATCCAGATGCAAAAATACAAAATGCTCTCAAACATATTTTTCACACAAACACGTCGGCCACATTTTTCAGTGACAGCAAACCTCGGGATTATCCCTCAACTATCCTCTTTGCAGCCAGTGAGTGTTTTGTCCACCTGGTGATCTAGACTTATAAAGGCTTTCGGGGCGCAGTGCTCGAGCGAAGAATGCAGCTTGTTCCATGCACGGATAAAGGCCAGATGGGGAGGCATCACAGCCCAAGCTACCTGTCATTCGTTATCATAAATGTGCTATTAAATGCAGAGATAAGCGTTTAAAGAAGAGGAGGCAGGGTGCCGAGGATTACTGATGCACAGGAGGGTGTGTAAGCAGGCAGATGGTACAGTCCAGCCCTGCTCTGCCTGATCCCTCTGACAGCTGCACTCGATCCTCTGCGGAGGTGAGCTCGAACTCGCTGCCGAACTTAGAGTACACCATGTCTTTCCAGTGGAAACGCTGACCTTGTGTTTCACAGTCTGTGTGTGTGCTCAAATAGTGTAGTGATGCGAGGCAGGCGGCATGTGCTGGTGGCAGTGGGGAGTAATTGTGATTGAGAGCATTACTCCTCACTCCACCCTATGTCAGGGTGATGCACACACACACATGTTCACAGGCTCTCCCATGGGTCATTCTGACACTGTCCAGATAAAGAAAGAGACGGATGGTTGTGTGAACTTGAGGAAAGTGAGAGAAAGAGGGTGTGTGTGTTTGTGTGTGAGTGTGTTTGTGTGGTATATATTTATTTTTGTTTAACCTTCATGTGTTAATGTGTTTGCCAAACTTCTAACTCGTGTGTGTGTGTGTGTGTGGGGGTGTGAATTTGTGAGCTATGATAAGGTTTTTTTTTTAAATTTATTTTGAAAGCATGATATTTTATGTAACGGTTTGATCACACATTTCTTTAATGTCTGTGTTTCTGTGTTTTTTTTTTGTTTTTAAATTCTTATTTATTATCCCTCTTGCAATGCTTTATTTTTACTCATTTGCTCACTTCGATTTCTACTGTAGGTCTCATGATCACCCACTGCTAGAGAATTATATAACTTTAAAAAGAATTTGCACTCAAAAGCACATATTTAATTCAGATTAAGTTAACAAAGAAACAAAAACAAAAAAACCCAACCTTCAACTGTCATATTATAAGCAGCATAACAACGTCACAATGCAAAACTCAGTCGTGTCAAAGAACAAAAAAACATCCATTGGTAATGCTGTTGCTGTTTTCTTCATTTAACTTCTTTTTAGCAGTTGCTCTTTTTCTACAGCTCTGACATCTGATTTATCAGCATGAATGGATTTCTCAGGAAATGTGCATGTAATTTTTCACTGGAAGAGAGTGCACGCCTCCAGCGTTGAGGTGCACACACTTTTCTAACTCCACTTTAAGATTTGGCAGAGGAAAAGCAGCATACTTATGAATCTCTTCCTGTTTGTATTTACTCACTCTTACAGCTCTGCTGTAGAAGGGTTACATCTCCAGTCACTGGGTCAGATCTGCTGTTTTTTCTCTCACACAGAGGCCATGTCAGGGTTCATCCAAGCTAACAGAGGCCAGCTCTGTGCCAGTCTGTTGTTCCTCTGTGCTCCATGCTGCTCCGCCCTGACCTGCAGTGTGCTTTTGCCCACAGGGGAACCCTACCGATGGGGCGTGTGCTTTTGTGCGTAGGCCCCTGAGCTCCGGCCCCTGTGTGGTCTGACTGTATGAGTATGTGTGTGGTCTTCCCGGCCCCCTGCTCATCTGTCCGAGGCCTGCTAACGGCCTGCCCAGTGACCACGGCTGTTTACTTTACTTCTGTCTGCACCAACTGAACTCTGATCGCCCGCTTCCTCCAGCTGGGCCAAATCAGGCCCCGGCTCTGCCTCACAGCAGCGCATGGAGAGGCCCTCGAATATGGGGACAAGACAGGACACTGGGCCTCGGTGGATTAAGACACCTTCAGACTTGCTCCCAAGCCCCAACTCTGTTTTCTTCTCGACTCTTGTTCCCAACGTCTGGGTGACTGGTAGCCATACCCTGGCATGTGGTTGCTGCAAGGCAAAGCTGCCTGTAATTATGCTGTCAGAGGCCTCTCCTCATTGGCCAGGATAATTGCTCTCCCTGTAACAGTCAGTATCAGTTCAGTCTGTCTCATCAGTGGAAAGAGTCAGACTGGCAGCTCACTCAATCGGATGCTGGAGGCTGCCTTTACTTTTTCCACAACAAGATCCTGAAGTACTTGCTATCATTGAGGGTTCCTGTTCTGACCACAAGATGGAATAAACATCTGTGAATCATATATATACATATACAGAAATATATATACATATATATGTGTGTGTGTGTGAGTGTATTTTCTCAACCCAAATATCAAAAGGAAGATTTGGTTCTAATGTCCTCTGGCCTCTGCGCTGTATTAACCTTTATTCTCTGATTCCAAAATACTTTCATTAATGAACTTATTTTCAGTGCAGGTCAAGGAGTTAAGCACCCACGTGTGCCACTATACACAAAGGATATGATCCTAAATAAATCCACTAAGTAATGAGGTGAAGATGGTGGCATACCTGCTTCCTCGTTCCCCTCTCTCCTCGGCTCCTGCCACGGGTAATTTCTCTTATTAAGGGTGGATTGTTGTTGAGCGCGTGTATGAGACTGCCAATGCTGGTTTTGGGACCGGGGAGTCAAGGGGAGCAACTGGAGAATCAAGGGGAGGCTGGTAGTGTTTAAGACCTTTGTTTGGCCAGGAAAGCCAGGAGAGGCCCTTTGGGGTCACCCTCTACCGCTTTACAAATTGAGGGCTATGCCGGCAGGCGCCAGCACAGAGCTGAATGAGCTAGCCTGCTGACCTATGACCCTGGCCTGGCCCTTGTGCTGGAGCCCCTGTAACCCAGGAGAGGGGACCACTGACCTCTGGGGGTCACATTCCTCTTCTTCCTCCTCCTAAGCTGCGGGGGATTCCTGGGTCTCCCAGCAACCATCCTGCACAAATTAGATTTAACACAGACCATTCCAAAAATAAACAGCTGGTTTAAGTATGCATTTGTCCTTAAGACCCTTGTGGTGAATAAAATGATGAGCTTGAGGCAGCGACTTTATGGACAGAGGAAAAGAGGAAGAAGAGGACTGATTTGGTATTGAAGTTTGTCCGTGAAGAAGTTTCAGACCCTGAGCAGAATATTAAAAAAAAAAATGTTCACGATTGTTACGTGGAAGACTAAGGACACGTAGGTGTGGAGGCCCTAAACATACAGCAAAACACACCAACAAAAGTGGAAACACAAAAATCAAATGCTCTAATGAAACCAAACACCATATGTCTTTGGTTGTCTGATGGTGTTTTCCATCTTAGATCCACTGTACATGCGCATTTAAGCCCTCAGTCATGAAAACGTGAGCAGAACGAGTTTGTGTGTAAACTGTGAGCAGAGCAAAATTTACTTTTGGCATTCATGAGAATGTTAATCATCCCAGTCATTCTTTTCACTGGTTCAAACAAAATAAACTCCTGCCTTCGACTGTGCATAGAGCTTATGTAAATGAGAAGTGCGTATAAAAACCGTTTGTCATTCTCAGACTTTGCAACGTTATTGACTACCTTATACTGAAACTAATTAATGCACAATTGAGCAGCCATGCAATGCACACATTGCATGGCTGCCATAAGGCATAGCGATGCAAGACATAAAATAAAAAGTACAAGCTTACCTTCGGCGATTGCGCTTGACTCTGGAGAAGCATCTGTTTCATCAGGTTATGTTTCTGATAAACAGGTCTCTCCACTAACAGTGGAAATGCAGTTGTCTCCAGCTGAGAGATGTTTTCATGAAGAGAAATGCATGTTTTTGTTCTTTTGCATCCAACTTCATATCAAAGCATCTTCACTTGCTTTGTTGGACAAATGATAAAGTATTATCTGCATTAGTCACCTCCTTCCAGGCCTGTGCCTCACTGGTTCCTGATACACCTTTAGCATACCCACAATAATAATAATAAAAGAGTTTAGGTACTTCAAAGTAAATTGTACTCATCTAAAAAAACAAAAAAAAAACAATCACCGTTTGTTGTTTTTATTTTCTTTCTTGTTTTTTCACTTTTATAAATTCAAATGTTTGCTCGCTCAGTATAAAGTAGAGAAAATCATTACTTCATAATAAGCTTTCATAAAGCTCTGACTTCCACATCCCGCCACTGTCAACATGCCCCTGTTAATCTTCCCTTCATTCCTTATCTTACTGTATACAGTATATATAACAAGACCTCCAGTTTTCCGTGTTAAACAGAAATACATCTGTCTGCAATAAAATATTTCCCACTATTTCATAACATCTGGATAAATACAGAAGACTGCTCCCTTTGCATCTATATTCACGCACCCTCATGGATTTCAACCTCTCCTGCCAGGCACCGTGGGCTGTTTCTGGTGCGGCCGCCGCCGGGCTCCTCGCTGGGCCTGATGTAAACAGCTTCCCACTTCTGTAGCATACTCCACACTATACACGCTCTGGCAGCCACTGCTTAATAGTAATTGCTTCAGGAAGTGTGATCACCACGGTTCAAAGACACTCTAATTCTATGAGAGGGGAAAAAAAGAGATGGTTTCAGAGTGGAGAAAAAGTGAGGATATGTAGGTAACAGGGAGGAAGTAACAGAACTAAACACTCTCATGTGAAGCAAAGAGAGAAAAGGGAGAATAAAATAACGGTACACCTTGTGATTGAAAATGTGTGACTGTGTGCTTCAAGAAGGATTGTCACAGTCCATTAAGCGCAGAAACCATTCATATTCTCAGCAGAGGAAATCTACATGCAGTGGAATGGGAACAATTAAAATACAGATTGGTTTTCAGTGTAAATGATTGATGCTTTTATCACAGACTTGAATTTAGAAAGCAACAGGAGAAGTCATAACTTTCACAGAAGGAATAAATCACTCCTTCTGGTGTTATAAAGCTGCAGTATGGTCACCAAGGGGCCTTTTATTGCCCCTTTGGATGAACAAAAGTGTTTGCAGGGTAAAAGGTTATGGAGCCTAATAATTAGGACAATTTTGGGCAGATTCTCTATTAACACCTTAGACTGAAGGTGGTATGCCAGGTATATTGCTTTATAGTGTAGGACCTTGTATAAAAGTGTTCATGTAGAGCCAGCTGGAATACCCCTCTCCCACCGCCCACGAGATGAAGAGGCCAGGAGGTGCAGAGAATTTCCTCCACAGGTCTCTGAGCACGTCCACATGGATGGTTAAACCTCTCCACTGGAAACACATTCTGTCCCATCACATCACCCTCTGACCGGCGCTCTCCTGGCCAGCAGTGATTCCCATGGCTGACAGTAAAATAGACACTAAGAGGAGTCAGACCACCACCTTCTTTCATCAGTACCCACACATTTATTCCACTTTGAATGTCATGCATGTATGTACACATTTTACATGCATCAAACTGAGAGTGTGAGCATGAAAAGACAAATCTCTCAAGTCTGCTTAAAAAGGCCTGGCAGGGACAGGGGATATGCTTCTGCATCAGATGCTCCTGCGCTCCTACGTATACCTTACAGACATGGATAAACTACAACAGAAAAACCATGGAAAACGCCTGAGATCTTGGTAGAGAATTAAAACCCTTCTCATAAATGAGGTAAGCAGATGTCAGTTGTGTGTGATCTTTGAGGGAGCATCTTTCAGAGTAAAGATCATTTCACTTGAAAGGTGAACTTAATTAAAACCTGCATCCTACTCCGACAAGATAGGTTAATAATACAGCGACAGAGAGCTTGTAGAAGACTGACAGTGAAGCAGACATCCATAAAGGGAAACAGCCCTCCAGTGTGCTATATGAAGTGAACTGTGAGTGGCCCGCTGACCAGCAGACCGTAAGAGTTCGCTCTGCTCCATATCTGTCTACCTGCCCCTAACGCCTTCACATGGCTTGTCACAGCATAATTGCTACCAGTTACTATGAAGCTATGAAGAGTGAGAAAATGTTTACACTTTTTACCAGCAATGCTAAATACTCGATATATATTTTAGTTATGTAGCAGTCTACTCCTCTTCTTCTATCTCTATAGTATTGGACACAGGGGCTCATGCGTGTCAGCGCTGTGTCAGAGCTGGTGGCACTGATGGTGGTCAAGTCCAGATGTGGAGCCTGCACTTCTTTGCTCATATAGACTAAATTTGTGGAGAGAAGAGCTCCAGACCTCCATTACCTTCCACTGCAGGGCTGCAGCCCACATGTGCACCTCCAATCCTGGACTGCCACACCGTGCCACACCCTCCATCTGTAACAAAAAAAAAACAACATATGAATGTGTCAGGGATGTTGCATAGGGCCAACTGTGATTGCAAACTGATTTGTCAAGTACAAGCAAATATTTTACCAAATTTGCTTATATGATCTTCTGATTAAAGGAGCAGCCTTGCAATGAAAAATTCTAATAAATTCAACTCAAACATGGCTTGTTGGACTCGTAACCGCGAAGGCAGTTGTTTTCTGTCATCCTAACATCATCTGTCATGTTAATTTTTAAACAGAGCCTCACAGCGATTCAAGATTCAATTCAATTCAATTTTATTTATATAGCGTCTATTACAACACAAGTTGTCTCTAGGCGCTTTCCAGAGACCCAGAACATGACCCCCGAGCAATTATTACATAAACAGCGGCAGGTAAAAACTCCCCTAGTGGAAGAAAAACCTTAAGCCAAACAAAGATTTTGCCACAAGTTCAAACAGACTGATTAGTGTCTTGGAAGACAACTTTTTTATACATGGGAATACTTACACATGGATGTACAATGTCATTAGATATCGTGTAAGGAGCGCATAAAATATGTAATGCATGTAACACTTCATACATGATGGGCGCGGATGTGGCAGTGTTTCAGAGTTTCAGATGACTCTCATTAAGCAGACCTAAATTTGTTTTCCTGACCAAGAACTTGTGTGCTTAATTTTCTTTTAAACTTGAATTTTGTTAACACTCACTTTGTTGACACTGACATTAGCTTCTGTGTGCCTTTGTATCCAAGACACCAACACTGACTGATTAATTTAAGCCATAACATTATTCCCAAAAATTCCCAAGTGGACTTATTTATGAACTTCTCAAGCAGAGCCCTCTATGGCAGAGAAGGCTGTAAGCCAAAGTCAAGGCTGCATGGAGAGAGGTAAGCCAGTTGTCTGAAACACTTGAAAGATGCAATGAAGAAACAACTGGTATACCACAAACTCTTAAGTACCTGAGACACTGGAATCTGCCAAACAAACTTTGGTTACCCAACCAAGAGGACACACAGCAGAAGTGGAAGCTATAGGAAAATAAACAGTATGTTCTCTACTACATACATTCAAATGTACTCTGTGGAAAAATTATAGCATGAGAATCAGTCCATCCAAGTCTGATATTGAACAGTAGTGGAAAAACATGCAGATGAAAGCATAGGAGATAACACAAGAGCAACGCTCCATGGCTTGTGGATCTAGGAGCTGACTGCAGCAATCTCCCAGAACAAGAACCTGTTACCATCACAATGGCAGACATCCAAGAATGGGTTTCCGTCCTGGGGCTTCATGCACCAGGACTTAACATGATTCATACCTATTGGATAAAGAAACCAACCACACCACGCGAACACCCACCAGATTAAATGAACCATCTGTTAATAGAGCCACTCATCATGGTTAATCCAAAACCCCACTGTCGTCATCATGAAGGACCCCGTAGAAATGGGAAACCCCATCCAACTACCGGCCAACAACCCTCTCTGCACAATGTGAAAGGTCCTGTCAGGTATTATAGTGGCTTAGATAAGTAAGCTCATCCCAGAAAGAAATTGGACTTGAATCAAACAGCAGAGGAGACTACCACCAACTACTAGGACAGTTTTCAAAGACTGTAAGATGAGGCAAGCCAGTCTGTGGACTGCCTGCATCAAATATAAGACAGCCCGCGACCCAGATGGATACTAGAATGCTTGGAGCTGTACAACATCAACAGGACACTGTGAGCCTTCATCAACAACTCAATAACTGACTGTGAAAGACAACTCTAAAGGCAAGCTCAATGCGCAGGTCACCTTCAAGTACGGTATATATCAAGGAGATGCTTTGTCCCTACTGCTGTTCTGCATAGGCCTAAACCCTTTCAGCTAGATCGTTGCCAACAGTGGCTACTGTCATTGGTTCTGAAGTGGAGCAATTATCCACTGATCAAGTCACTGATTCGCCACAACAGGATTTACAGCAGTGATATCATAATGTCCTTCAGGCTGAATAAATGTGCTCAAGTGGTATCAAAGAGGGGCAAAATGATCACAACTGAGGAGGTTGAGCTACCCGTGGGAAACATATTAGATGTTCAGGACAACTACATATACCTTGGGATCCTGCAAGCAATAGGAGTGACGAAGAGGTTGTGAGGAAGCCAGCTGCATCCTAGTACCTAAATGAGTAAAGCAGATCCTGAAAAGCCAGGGGGATGGTAAGAACAAACACCAGACCATCAACATATGTGTCCTGCCAGTAATCAGGCAACCGACTTGTATAGTAACCTGGTCACAGGAAGACACGGAGGCCACTGATGTCAAGATAAGAAACCTCCTCACGATGCACAGAGAATTTCACTCAAATATCCAACACCATACTCTAGACAAAGCAGATTATGCAAATATGCCCTGGAGTCAATCCAACACATAATAGCGGGGCGGAAGATGCTGGTAGGCCAGACAGGTGAAAGGATTGATCCAGTCTATTGCAATCACGAGGCGTGCAGTCATATATGCAAAAAGTAAAAGAACGTTGTGATGCATTATTATTTTTTTTTTTCAATGGCTAGAAAAGCGCTCTAACTGTTAGGTGACCCATCAGGAATGCTGCCATTAGATTAGATAGATAGATTGGTACTTTTTTAATCCCATGTGGAAATTGTTTATTTCTACTATTGTTTCCTGATTGATAGTTCTACAGATTAAAACAATTTAGATGATTAAGAATCTATGGGGACTAACATCCTTGTGGGCATTAGAAATTACTTGGTTGGGATTGCATAAACATTGTAGCTTGGCTTAAAATAAGCTTCATATGACTTCTAATAAATCAGAAACCCCATTTTTCTATCTTACTATATGACTTTTACTAATATAGGGAAGTTCATTTCATGGTTATTTCAGGTCTTTCCATGAAAAAGGGGTGATCTTTATAACTGGGTAGAGTCTTCAGAGCTCTTTTGTTCACTGTATTATTCCATAATGAAAAAACACACCACTTAATTTCTAAACCACATCCTGTTTTGCATTTTAGGGATAGCACATAAAACCTAAAGTCAAATACCAGTGTCCTTGTAAGAAGCGAGTGGCTGCATGGGTCAATTATTGCTGCCACAGTGGTGGTACATGTCAGAAATAAATAGGAGAATTACATGAATGTTTTTTTTTTTTTTTTGCTTTGTTTATTTATAGCTGAAATGGTCACTGATGTTTCAAATGTCATCTTTTCCACTACACCAAGGGTTAGCAAAGCCCAGCTGTGCTACAAGATGTCCTCAGAGTAGAGTTATAGCAGAATCAGGAGCTATCACCCCGCTGGACTTAAACATTTCCTTCCTCTTAACAATTTGTCCCTATCACTGACTTCCTGCCTGGCCTCTGTTTTCATGCCAGCCACCCCTAAGATAGATACAAGATATCATATCTCAATTATGACGCTGTAATTTAGATTATTATGCTACACAAGAATGTCTCATCCTGGGGGGGGGCTGCAGTCAGAAACTCAGTTAAATGCTGGAGTTAAACTGTTGAGGATTAGTTTTTATTTTCCAGTCAACTGAGTCAGAAGTAATATCCCTCCCTATGTAATCAGACTCCTGGCCCACCATCTTATGGTGTTTTTGTCCTTGTGTCCTATATGATGTGGTGACTGTCTTGTTGTCCTTGTTGTTGTTGTTTTTTCTTCTTTTTTGGGGTGGGGGGGGTGGGGGGGCATTATTGTCTTTTACTGACAGTGTGCACTAGGTGAAAACCTCTGTTGTATTGCAACCTTTCACCCTTTGGAGCCATTGGTTCGCATTTCTGCAGAGAGGCAGCCTTTACAGGTAAAAGGCAAAGAAGTCTCTCAGTGGAACAGGTAGAGACCGGACCTGTCTTCACATCTGCCTTCCACTGTGGGAGATTTGCTTTGCCCTCGTATGGCTTGGACATTTGACGATGGAGAAATATTTTTACAACTAATTGTGTGTGAAAGTGTGTGTGTGTGTGTGTGTGTGTGTGTGTGTGTGTGTGTGTGTGTGTGTGTTTGACAAAGAAAAGGTTGGAGACAGGGTGCTCCAGAGTGACGTGTTCTCTGAAATGACATGGAAAAAATGTAACTGCTTGATAACCCCCACCCTGCATCTCTCCTTTCCTTCTCTCCCTCATTGGAGGGTATTTGTATTTCATACCAGAGATACGGGGAGCGGGACTGGAATGCACTGAGCTCTGGCTTCTGAGTGAAAGGCGTTGTAATACTTTTGACACTAATCACGGAGTTCACATATTGGTTTGATTTCTGCAGATCGGGCTCTTACGGCCAAACACTCTCAGGGTTAATCAATGTGTGAGCAGGACTGGGTGGGTCCGGGGTCTCACCACCAAACAAGTCGCCTTGTGTGAGTCTGTTGCTAGAGTGAAAATCAAGGTTCACACCGAAACTAACTGGCTGATCTGCGTGTGTTGTCTGAGAAGGATG
The DNA here is from genome assembly GCA_014839995.1 of Xenentodon cancila. NCBI lineage: Eukaryota > Metazoa > Chordata > Actinopteri > Beloniformes > Belonidae > Xenentodon > Xenentodon cancila. The sequence continues at coordinate 18,030,130 of CM026197.1, forward strand.
AAAAGTGAGGGAGGAGGAGCCGGCAGCGCACTGCAGATCAGGTTTGTTGTCTGGCAGAGACACAGCTGGATGAGCGGTGTTAATGGGCTGGGAGTGAAGAACCTCCAGCTGGCTCCACAGGAGATGTGAGCCCACCACAGAGTCTCCCATAAAGTAAAGGTTGTAGGTTAATGCCACGTTTGTCTGTGATACAGAATAAAACAAAATCTCTTCTATGTCAGAAAAACACTTAACGTAAAATAAAGAAAGACTCAGTGCTGAAACTGCCTCAGAAATGAACCTATGTATTCTCAGTCACATAATATATCTGTATCAGTGCTTGCAAGCATTTTAACAATGATCTAGTGACGCGTGTCTTCAAAACGATTCTCACTTCTCCAGCCTTCCCTTCTTTAGTAAAACCAGACCCTACACTAAAAACCAGGACCTGACCTGTCGTGGTTGAGGCTTGGGCGCTGTGGCTGCCAGATTGTGGGCTTATAACACCAGAAGGAAAACAACTATTCAGAAAATACCACATGGTAAGACGAATGTAAAATATACAGCATGACAGTACAAATCAGCATGACCGACAGCCCCCCTAAAAAAAAAAAAAAAAAAAAAAAAAAAGTACATTCAAAGAGTTTTGACTTCTAACAATAAAAACAGTATCAGTATATGTGAGCACAGCTGGCCCAGTTATTAAAGACTCAAATATGTGTTTTTCACCTGCAGTCACCCTGTGCAGTCCTGCCAGTCTAGATCTGTCATTTACAAATGAAAATTTAATGCTTAATAATTTTTCGAAAAATGCTACGTCTTACAGATAAGAAAAGTGGGAAGTATTGTATGTGGTGATGTGAAATAGACAGCCGGCCTGCTGTGTGGCCTGGCTTCACCCAAAAGAGTTTAAACAGACAATACGTCTGATAAGCACACTCACACACATATACACACACCCACGAACATGACCTTTTACATTGCTTACTGACTGTGTTTATCTCAACCCAGACACTGTGCAATAAAGCATGGCTGTTGTAAGTGCAGAGCCAAGTCGTGCGCTCTTCTTTGCCCAACAAACACTCATACAGCCTGGGTAGAGATGCTGGATAAGGGCCCCCTCCGCTGGAGAGCCTGAAGAGGTTTGGCTGTTAGGCTGATGTGTGACAGCATGTGTTTACTTATTACGGTGCTGACTGTATGTTAAGTGACAGTGTGGATGAGTTCAGGTCCCAGAGAGATAAATAATTGGATGGCCAAGTGCCACAAGAATAATTTTAAAGAGCTTGGGTGCAGAAGAAAAGTGTGTTGGAACAAGAGCGTACAATAGTGAAACGTGTCCCTCTTTCTTTCATGTGTGTGGTTGAGAGTCTAACGGTGCAGGAGTCGACTCAGTGTAAAACCGCAGAGTATTAGGAAGCAGAGTCTGCTGATTGAACAAAAGTAGTTGTGTTACAAAGGATCAGTTTGACAACAATAAAAAGAAAGAATGTAGTAGTGGTGAGTAAAAATCACTGCTGTAGGTTGTAAAGAATCTATGTCTAATTATCACTATTTATACATGAGAAACTGCTGCAAAAAGCCATCCCAGTAATATACCTCTGCTTGTCAATGCATGTTCCTGGCAGTTTGTGAAAATGCCATAAAACATTATCTATTGGTTTGTACGACTGGACCCAATTGAACAAGTATCCAGATATTATTAGATGGGCATATTCTTTTACAAACAGCTGAACTAAGAACACATTTGTCAGCATCTTATAATATTTATGGACACTGTCAAAACGAAATAATAATATTGCACACTAACAATAAGAGAAATAATTAGTAAACAATCAGACAGCCATCTCCCCCACCGGCTGCTGTGAATGTCATCCCCAACACTTAGATAATTACAAGGAAAACAACATGCAAAAGACCTCAGCTATGTGGCGACACCTTTAACTTAGCAGTGGTGATACAAAGACATTATGCAGCAGCAATCCGGCGGCTGTAACAAAATCACTTGGACACTAAGTAGTGATTGCACTGAACTGCGATGCAATCAACTAGTTGCTTGTCACTGCAATGTCACTGCATTTGGCACAACGAAAGCGAATTGTAACCCTGTCCTGAAGCTCTGGAGACGGCACCAGCCCTGTCCATTTCAGTTCTTGGGTACAAGATTCGGAAATGGACGTATAGGAGTATAGTCTCATAACATTTTGAAGAATTATCATAACACTAGGGTTTACCAGCCTTAAAGTGCATTTAAGTTGGTGTAGATAAATATTTTGCATTGAAAAAAATGATCATTTTTGTCTTGTTAGTTGTTGTGTGTCAGAGAACCTCATCGTGCAGTAATACAGAATTAAATACGAAACTTGTATGCCTGCGGCTTAGTTTATTGTGTGCAGTTGTGTATATATGAAGCTGTGACTAAAACCGGCCATGTGCTCATGTTGGCAGAGCCGTGCACCAGCTCGTTTTGACACTCACACATTTTCCCCTTGCCTGGGACCAGTCATCCATATTTACAGAGCTGGATGAGCCAAAATGTTGAACTGCTGACCACTATTTATTCTTGGGCTGTCTCGTAAACGGAGCTTCTCCATGGAAAGAAGCAGCGCATGCGTGAGAGCGTAAGAGACGAGTGGGGGAAGAAGAATTCCACAGTCACAGTGATTGCATGTTAGTGTTTGATGATGGAGGGTGGAGGAAAAGGAGGTAGTTCATGGAAGGGAAAAGGGAGCGAGGGGGTGGGATGAAGGAAACAAAGGAGTATGCAGCGGAGAGATGGCCTGTTTCAGCAGGAACAAGTTGAGGATGGATGCCTCAGCTAACATTCAGACAGCTTTCAGACAGCGTTAAGATTTTCATTAACCCTATCTCCACTGGTCTAGACAGGAAGGCCAGTCTTTGGCCCAACACAACCACTACCCTGTGAGGGGAGCTGGTTTTAGGGCTGGAGCTGTGTTTGCCAGCACCCCAGAGGAGCAGGAGGCTGTTTATTGAGTGGTGATGGTGGACGCTGGTGTGTTTAGCCGGGGCTGTTCTGTAAAATGGTCAGTGTGGTTTTCACATACGCAGGACATCTATCTGTGTCCACGCTGCACCCTATGCTGTACTGATTTCATAACCAAAAAAATGTCAGGATGTGAAGAGAAACAGGAGGACATGAGGAGGTCAGCAGAAGGCCAGTGTACCAAACATGGCAGGAAGCTGGAACTGAAAGCCAGCTTGTTATTCTGTTTTGCTGCAACCTTAAAGTTTTTGGATGGAGGAGAAATAAAAAGCTGAATAGGGATAGTTGTTTTCAAAGAAAGATAATTAAAAAAAATGTTTGCAGTACAGTCTCAGTTAAAAAAAAAAGAAAATCCTATTCGTTGGTATGTGAGAAAAATTGTTTAAGTTTGGTGTAATTCCTGGCATTTATTTATGTGTAACTCTGCTCTGCTTCAACAAAATTTTGCACCTGTGTTCTGGACATATTTCTTAAAAAAAAAGAAAAGAGAGAGAGAGAAAAAATTTAATAACTCATTCAGTTATTCAGTTTAACCATTTGAACAACTATGAATTATATATCCATAGCATTAAAATGTTTATTAAATGTAAAGATGCATTTTAGTCTTTAATAACCAATAACAAAACTACGCTCAGATTTTACATTCTACAATCGCTTTGCATTAAGTCAAGCAATTAAATTTAAAAGCGTCGTATAAACACAAAAGCTTTGTCACATCAGTACGTACCCTTCATATGTTACACGTACAGAAGGTCATCGTCATTTTTTTCAACAGCTGTTGTCCAAAGATTTTACAAACGTTAATGAATACTATTATATGTACTTAAAAGTAGGGTTGGATATTATTTCAGACTGATATACGCTCAGGGATGAGTTGCAAAAGGAGCTCTCACACAGCCATGAACAGTAAATAAAATCATTGTTCAGTTAGGTTGAAATCAACAATAACGTTTGACAACAACTCCAGACAGCTTGCAAGTTTAAATTTTCTCTTTTAAGCACATGCGGTATGGTCTTTAGTACCACTAGCTTTGACTCTAAGCTGAAATTTTGGACATTAAATTCTATTTTTTTTATTTATTCACTTTTCCCGGCATTTTGCTGAGACACAACAACCCAAGTACAGCACTCCCATAACCCAGCTGCTCCGACAGTGAGAGCAGAGCGTTCACTTTTGATTAAACTACCACGGCCGTGTGTTTACTTCAAGTTAAGTGGAGGTCACAAGCATTTTTTTTTTCATTCCCCTCGTCCCCAATAAATCTCTTTCCGGCCGGAGGAGAAGAGGCTTAGGGCAGAGGGAGAGAGGGACCCCGCTCTCGGTGGTCCTCCGCAGCCGGCGCTCAGGAGAGCAGGAGCTACAAAAATAAACTCTCCTCTCTGGCATTGAGGGTGGGCGATGCCACTCTGCGACACGGGACGCCTAGCTCTGGTGAGTGTTACTGAACTGTCACAACCCCCATCCATGCCCCCCCCCCATCACTCCCACATGAATGTCCCTCTGGAGTAGGCAGGGCAAGCAGGAAAAGGGGTGGAGCCAGAAACAAGCATTCCCAGCATTCCCAGTTAGCAGTGAGGCAGCAGGTACAAGCAAAGGTTCACGCACAAATGCACACATGCGGCCATAATAAACGAGCACGCTCCCGCTTCTGCAATAGTACAGACCACCTGAGCACACGTCACCGTTGTCAGATTGAACAAGACACAGAGCTAATCCAAACCAGTTCCAGGCCCCTCTCGAAACACACTCACTGAGAGGTACGCACACGTGGAGAAGAAAACCCATGCACACACACACACACACACACATAAGATACAAGATATACACACATTCAACGGCAAAAAATTCTTATCCTTCACAAATACACAAACAAAGTCTAATGATATATTTGTGCACGCTTGCATGTGTGTGTGAGTGTGTGCAGGAGGGAGAGAGGGAGCAAGACCAGCTGCTTAATGTTTAAATGTAGCAGCTCTTAGTGGACTTGGCGTGCCCTGACAAAATCCATTTTGTGATGGAGCTGTGATTACGGTGATGGGCCTGGAATTATGATGTTGGCTCCTTCAGGCCAACAGCTCACAGCTGTAGAGCACACCATCAGTTCTGCTCTCATCCTCCTCTCTTGCTCTTTCTTCTTCCTTCACCTCAGTCCAGTCAGGATTAATTCCACATACTGAGGAGCTGGTTGAACAGACTTTATTGTCTGATGAGACCTGTTCATATGTGTTCTGTAGCCATCAAGTTTATTTCTAAAGCACAAGTTGAACTCCGTTTGGATACTCTGAGAAATCAAACCTCATCATTTAGAGATGCTGAGATACATTTTTCCATTCCTCTTTATCCACCCAATTCACATCTACTCTCCTCCCTCGTCTCTCTCAGTTGGACCTGAAGGTTAAATACATGATGGCAGCATAGATTAACACTTCGTTTTAATCTATTTCACACACACATGCAGAAACTGAAATGCAGTACTTTTTTTATACTGTAAAGGTTTTAAATGGCTTTCATTTATTTAATCACATTGCTACTCTAAAAACTCCTGTTGTGACTGTATATCCTGGTGCCTTTCACACTGATGCGGGTAACAAGGTAGTGGAATGACCATTTATTATCTAGGATTGGAGCAGTTCTTATCAGGACATGATCAACAATTGTGAGCATGCCCCTAATACAACACAAATACAGCACATGCACACTTCTTTCGCCTCTCATTCCAGGATCTGGGTGTTCCAAAGCATAGCCCTCTGTCCTTTTGCTCCAGCCTTCTCCTGCACACTAAATGTTATCCTTTGGGTTCCTAATTGCCTGTAATTTGCTCGTTGAAAGAATCCCCAGCTTGTCTGGACCAGCGACGCATGGTAACCTGAGAAACCCTGAGGGGGAGGCGAGGGAGGAAGAGTGGAGGAAGGAGGGAGGACAGAAGAAGCCAGGGGAAGTAGACAGATTAAGAGGGCAGGACATGAAGGTGGATAGGGAGAGATGGGGAGACGATAGGGATCAAAATGTGAGGCAGGACTGATATGAGCGGTTGAACACACAGGCTGGTTTACAAAAAGAGTTCTAGTGGTCCTGAGTATAGACTTTTGTGTAAATATATATATATATATATATATATATATATATATATATATATATATATATATATATATATAGATATATAGATATATATAGATATAAATCACTCATATTTCTGCCTCAAGAAAACATCAGTGCAATTCTCTATTAAAATTCATATCGAAGAAAAATCTCATGTTAAAATCAACAGAAGCATCTGTTTCCATGAAAACAATGATCCCACTTGGAAAAGTCCACTGAAAACAATAAACCCAAAAAAACTCAATCACAGACCAGGAGACCATTGGAGGTCCGGTCATTTTTTTTCAACTACACAGATAAATAGCCATTGAATTAACAACACATTGGATCAATTTAACACAACTAAACAGGTTGCTCGTTTAGTCTGGCAAGACGTGATATGCAGCACGGTAATTACAGTGGTGGTCGATACAAAAATGAATCCGATCGTACGTTCTCAGAGCTGCCGGAAGCCCTTAATGACGCCTGTGATCATGGCAGGACATGCATCCAGCATATATTGTTCAAATGTGCTCGTATATATTATTCTTTGACATAAATTTGGAAAAAGACTTATAAATGTTCGTCGGGGTGAATTCTGCAGCGACAATCACACACGAGCCTACAAAACAGTCAAACCAGAGAGAGACGCAGCTTTTTATGCAATATCACAAAACAGATGGTTATCGATGCACACATAATAGTGACTCATTAACTATGCACTGTTATAAATCATTATTGATAAATAATTCTTTAAATTTGAGAAATTTGGATCTGCACAAACATTCAGAGGCCAACATTATTTACCAATGAAGTTCATGTCCACTATGGGAATTGCATTTGTACCTTTTTGTCAAAATAATACTAAAATATAATTTACTTTACTTACTTGTATTTACTATTGTGTCTTCTGAGCTTCAAAAATGATCCCAAATTATATCCCAAAAGGTTTATAACAGTTTTTTTCTTCATTTTTGATTTTAACCAAAAAAAACTGCTTGATATTGGCACAAACACTAAACCGTCCAGTTAATGGATTTAACTTTCAGAAGCGTGGCCGCAACCGGGCCCAGCTATCACTGATGGACAGATGGACAGTCCACAACTGAATGCTAAATATAGGTTTAATAAAATACTTGGGATGATATTCTGTGGCTGAATAGGATTATTAACATTAATAAAAAAGGTAATATCAAATTTTTCAGAGGCCAAATGTATGACCTTCACTGTCTGTTTTTATAACGTATTAATCTTTCAGTTCTTAAAGCCCAATCTTAAACAAATGGATCTCCGTTTACCCAGCTTTCCTAATATGAACCTACTCCTAGGTGCATATGCAAACATAAACGCACCCACCTACACACACTACTGCTAAAGGTTTTTAATCAGAACACAGTGTGGTCTCCTGGACAGGATATAGGATCTTGATTGTTTGCTCCAATTTCCTGCGGTGAGGGATGACGAGGGCCTGCCTGCCTGCTATGCCAGTTTTTCTCTCCTGTCTCCTACAGTCAGCTTAATATACCGCTCTCTCAATGTACCAGAAGAGGCGGTGAGAAAGCCAGACGGGCATGGTTCTCTGGATCATCAACAAGAGAGGATTTGTCACTGGACATGGTTTTCTTGAAGTCACCTCCCTTCCCCCAACTGGTGTCTAGCTCTCTGGCTCCTACGGGCTCACGTTCCTCTGAGCTGCTGGCGACAAGGTAAAGCGCTGCGCCACGGCTCTGTTTAAGCATACAGTTGATTGCTAGGAGATTACACTGCTCCTTTTCAGCTGGGGTCAGCGTCCTCATGTTTGACTACTTGTTGTAGCTCCTAGCATGTATGTGAGCAAGTATGTTGTGTGTGTGTGGCTGTCTGATCCCCTTAAACAGTTTGCAGGCAGATCACATGACCTCCGTATCTGAAGTTTACTACAGGAACAACCATTCTACCTTTTACGACCCGCGTTGCTGCCCTTCCTCCCTTTCTGGACTTCGGCAATTCATCACACATGTATTGTTTTGCATGCTCCTTAGTTTAGGGTTTTATTTTTCCCTCTTTGTTGCTGTGTCTTTCCCTAAATATCAGTGGAGTAGTCTCATGTTGCTTCTGTGGCCACTGCCAGCAGCATTTGGCCCGCTGCAGAGCGGAGCTGGTTTACAGTTTACATCTGACTGTTTGCCTGTCCTCTATATTCCTCTGGAATGGGACCACCCAGGAGGGCGCTGAAGTGGTACTAGTCTCTCTCTCCCCATTGCTCTCTCAATCGCATAATATATTTGTGTCCTAAATCTTCTTACTTTTTGGTAAAGAGGCAACAGTCTGTCGTTCCCAGTGTCATTAAATGAACTATTTTTTGTTGCATAAATACAGCTACCATCAACACGCTCAACTGCTTAGACCACTGACGTGATATTTCATGGCTGTTTTTGCACCTTTATAGGCAGTATTACAACTGCATGTTTGGCACACAGATACTGGCTTCTCATCACTCAAATTTAAACGTTGTCACACAGCTGTGTTCAGCACGTTGACATCCTTTCAACAGGTAAAATAAGCTAAAGCATTACCGCCAGTGGGAGACACTGAATTGCTTTACTTTGAAAAAAGCAAACAATAAATAAATGAAAATGCACATACTTAATTTGAAAACCATATGTCCACCTAACAAGAGAATATCTGGATAGCTATGTATTGGGGTTCAAATCCATATACTACTGTACAGTTTACGTACCGGTGACAGTGGATGAGTGGTTATAGTGAGTTGTTTTCCCCTCTAATGTGTGTTCCGTTTTAATGTTTGTTGTAATTTACTTTATTTTCTGCAGAGATAGGCTCCAACATTTCTGTCCAGAGTCCACGTTCCTATCCCAAATGTCTTGTTTGTTAAATGCAGTACTATTCTACAGAAATTACTTAGAAACTCAGTTTATACCTGAAACTATTCACCTAGTAATTAATAAACAGAAAATGTATCATTGACTGTTTTAGAACAAAACTGTATGTTAGGCTGAACTTTTCATTACAATGGTTTTCTTAGGTACAGAACTAATAATAATAATAATAGGTGACCTGTCCAGGGTGTACCCCTGCTCCTCACCTATAATGAGCTGTGATAGGCTCCGGCAGACACCCGTGACCCTGTACAGGCCTAAAACCGGTATAGAAGATGGATGGATGGATGGATGGATGGATGGATGGATGGATGGATGGATGGATGGATGGATGGATGGATGGATGGATGGATGGATGGATGGATGGATGGATGGATGGATGGATGGATGGATGGATGGATGGATGGATGGATGGATGGATGGATGGATGGATGGATGGTTGAACACTTCGTCCCTCAGTAAATTCTGGTGAAATAGAGAAGGTAGTCCTTATTATTTTCTCAGTTTTTGCTGCTCTGTGAATTTTGACAGCTGCTTTAACTTAAATAAATGAGTTTAGTTCATTAATTTTAGTTTTTTAACTTAATTTTAAAAATAACAATTAATTGCAGGGTAGATAATTAGATTTTATCTGGTAATTTAGACTGCTGCTTGAGTAAAAGTAACTGAGAAGTTGCAAAAAAAGGATATATAAATGAACTTAAAGAAATGTGAAGTTTAGGATGTGCAAACAGTTGGTTTCACTGAAAACAGTTGGTCACTTGAAATGATAAATCTGTGTTTATACTACGTCAGGAGTACATCTAAAATAAGTAATCAAGTAGTTTTCTTTTGATTTTTTTTTTTTTTACATCAGTGCAAGTTTATTATTACTCTAAGTAAGCTTGTGCTATTAAACTTAAAATTCATAGCTGACTTACTTGTTTTTTAAAACAGTTAGTTTGCAACGGTTTAATAAGGGTCTACTAAGGTTTACTAATTGTATTTTACTGTGTATTGAAACAAATCTTAAGCTAGAAAAAAATGCCAACTGATTGAATAATAGTGAAAGTTACTGCAGCACAACAGTATATGTCTTTTTATGTGGTGATTTATTTATTATCTGTTTAATGGCAGAGTGAGACTGTTTGAGACTTGGCTGTAGCACAGTTCCTGTCCCATTGTGTCCCTCCTGCTGTTTACATACTGGGGTCATGGACTCTGTTGCAGAGATACAACTCATATCTCTCTGTCCTGACCTGCTCTCCAGGGATGGCCCATAAGGGGTTTGAAGGGTTTGTAAAACTTTGGTAATAATAATAATAATAATATACAGAAACAGGTTGCTGAGTTGTTTCAACATGATGCTGCGATGTCTTTATTCTATGATGATGACCTAAATTTACAAAAGACTTCAGTCCTTTAAACTAAGATTTGTTGTACACTTAAACAGGAAAAAATAAATAAAATCCCAATTCAGTGTGGGGAGTAGGTTCAGTGTATTAAAGGATCAGACCTTTCAGGCTTCTCGTTGCTCAGTCTCTAAAGAGGATGTCTCATTTAACACAACTAATGTATAAGGTAAACTTTCTATACAAGACAGTAGACACTACACCATATCTGACACCTGGACTCAAACTTTAATCAGTTTTACAGAATGTGTGAAAATTACGGGTGAAACGCCAGCCCTATTAAGAGACCAGTGTCAATGAGATGTTGTGTTTGGACGCGCTTCCATGTCTGACTGTGACAGGGTGAGTGGAAGTGTGGGCAGCCCAGTTGGAAGGCAGCTGAAAAAGCTCGCTGCTGGACCGCTGGCCACTAGTAACGTCATGTTGGCTTTGCAGGCGCTTTCTGTTGAACACCAAAAATACACATGCAGCCATTGTTTGGGAATAACCGCATCCAATCCTGTCCTGTGGAAGATCAGGCGCGTTTTCATTCATCAAGTTGATGAAGGTTTTTTTAATCCAGTTCCAGAAATGTAAAGTGTTTTGTCCCAGACTGCGAGTAGGCTAAAATCCACAAATGCAAATTTTCTTTATCAACTTATCAACAAATGTATGAGTTGCTCATATTTCATTTCAAAGTGTTTTCTCTGGAAAATGTAATAAACACTTAAATAAAAGCAGATCTTGAAAAGATTTATTCATATATACTGACTTATTTATGTATTTAAAGTTACCCTCCTATATGTATAACTACATTTCTAAAAATTCTTTTACGGGAGTGTAAACACAGTATCTGGCTTTTCAGATAAATATTCTTATCGGATAATTATTAAAATGAATTCAAACTCTCTGGAGTTGGAGGTTTCATTTGCATTTTCATTCTTGCTGTCTGTCAGCAACATGGCGCTTCAGAAAAGTATTACAATCTTGCATAGTGCTAGTACTTTGGTAACTTCACCAGTGTACAGATGTCTTACTGATACACAGGATGGGGGCATGTGCCCAGATAATAGCTGCAAAAGCTCCAACCAAGGAAAGGCAACTGAACTGGGTCACCTCAGTCCCCGAGAGTTAAAAGCTTTTCCCAACCAGAAATTCTCTCAGATGCTTTTTACCTGGAGGTTGAACCCTGCGAAGAGCCCTTTGTAAAACCAAAATTGTGCTTCTACACTGATTGGCTACACTGTAGTGCAAACCTCACGTATTATGAAGACCATGAACAGGCTGGTGTTGAGACACCTGAATCCCCCTGGCGCGTTCCCTGATTGGCCTCCTGCAGTTTTTCTACCACCCAGTATTAGCATCATCTACATGCTGTGCAAGGCCTAGTCACGACTGGACTGAGCAAGCTGCACTATAAGATATATATTTTTCATTTAATTAACACATCAACACAGACGACAAATGTAACTGGTCTAATCGGGAGAATTGCTTTGTTGTTTTTCTTCACATTTCTTCATATTGTTTTCCTTAAATAGATAGAAAGACTGCTGCAATATCAGTAAAAATGACTAATGTACACTTCTTAATATGCTTTATGCGCACTGTTGTTATGTCTGACCTACAGAGGAAGTAAACCAAAATTAACATGCAGACTAAGCCGTGCACGCTACAATGCTGCAAAATGCAACCGAGTGTTTGGTGGTGTAGGAACAGTGAGACAAAAAAAAGGCAGTAGATCCTAAACAGAGGCTACATTGGAGGATAATTCAGGATTTACTGTTATTCAGTATTCATGACTCTGCAGTAAAATCAGTGATGTCCCACGAGTACCTGGTAGCACTTCTGGACAATTATGTGGAGAAGACAACCAACACTCACTCTTACTACATGAAGGGCAAGTAGACAAGTCTTCCTGAGAAAATAAAGATGATTTCATTTCCGCAAAGGGATCCTTTTAATGTTCTGCCAAACTGGTGTAGTAAGTGCAGTATTAAACACTATGGTGTGTTGGCGGTGAAGAGAAAAGATGCCTGGCAGATTAAGAAGTTGACAGGGTTGCCAGGTCTGTGCTGGGCTCTATCAATAAGCTAGATGTGGTGGATGAGATGAGGACTTTTTCTTATTTCAAAAATTACTATAAACGACTATTCTCACCCTGTCCTGTATGCTTCTCTGTGGGAAGAATGTGTTCAGAAATAAAACTACTGCAGCTGAAATGCACAACAGAGTGCAACAGAGAAACATCCATGCCTCCTTTTACAATCAACCAACTTGAGTTGGATGCCGCTGCCCACAAAAACGCTCCACAGTCCATTGCGTAAAGTGTAGTTCAGAAAAAATGTAATTCCCTGAGTGGTTCAGATTTGCATTTGCAATGCAACACCACAGCCCCAGATTTAGAGTTTCATTATCCATCTTCCTTATATTTCATTCCAGACATGTTCACATCATGCTGCATTTGCTGTATGTTGGTAACACAAAGCTGTAATGCCAACGTCATAGAGGGCACAGCTTTTCAAAAAAAGACAAAAAAGGTTTTAACATGCTTCTTTTATGAAGTAAGAATCATTCATGTGTTAAATCAATCTGGTGATTTGGTTTTTAACTTATCTTAAGCTGGCTTGCCTGTAAGTTAAAGTGTACGTTTACAGTTCTTGCTTTAATCAATAATTGTAATTGCACCTTTTGACATTTTGATCATAAAGCGCTTATCATGACAGAGGCTGATTTCTGTCACCTTTCAAGGGAAAAGAATGCATATTCTTCACAGACTGAACTCCTTAAGTGTTTCTGGAAAGTTAAAAGTCACCACTTGTGTAACCCTCATTTTACGATTGTGTTTTACAGCCTTTTTTGGCCAAAAATCTTGACTATTAGGAAAGGCTGGATTGGACGGAGGACAAGACACAAGAGCTTTCCCTAGGAGCCCTCTGCTTGTCCGCACGTCCCAGCCAATCTAATCAGCCTGCCAGGACTAGAGAGGGGTACAGAGGATCTCCCTAATTGCTCGTTTGTTCTGTATCTCCTACCACTCAGCAGCACTAACTATCCCCAGTCTCAGCCCCCCAGCTCTGACTAACTGCACGCACACACGCACATACCCACACAGTAGATGTTTACTTGTAATCATGGCATTTAGTAACAATAATTGATTTCCTTATGTACATGACATGAAGAACACCGATGATTACAGAGCAAGAAGCCCGGAGCCAAGTTAGATTTTTCTGTGAGTTACAAATATACATTTAGCAGATGCTGTTATGCAGAATAGCTTGACCTAAGTGAACGAGAGGGGGCCGGTCAAAGTCTGTCTAACGCAACCGACCAGTGCAGGTTCAGCCGTTACAGTGGTGAAGAGTTTATCGAACATGATTCGTTGCAGGACTGTCAGATAGCACTTAAGAGGAATTAATACAGGAAGGATGCTCGATAACAGAACAAACTGAAAGCACTGGAACAAATTGTGAAAGCATTATGTGCTTTTACATACTGCAAGTCACCTCAATGTTTAGTTCTGCACCAAGGAACTTGTTTGTTGTTTATTATTATTTTGCTGTTTCATATTGAGTAATATTTCTTATCAGCACATTTAAGCTGCACTGAAGTTATTCTGACTGACTGCAACTTATCTCCTCATGCAAAGTCATGACAAGTTAACCCTTTAATGCCTGATGTGTAAAATAATACACAGAAAATCATTTTATTTTCATTTTTGAAGTGTTTATTATTTATTGAAATTAAAAATTCCCACAATTTTGTCTTTGACAGTTTATACATAATAGTTTTTACCATCATGAGGTGGGTTATGTTTTTTTTTATTTTATTTTACTTATTCTTTAGTGTAAAAAACTTTTCTTCTTTCTTTTCTCTTTTATTATGGGCTTGCTACACAGATCTCAGAAATCCATGTATCAAATATGATGTACCAGGGTTTATATAGGGTTAACTGTTACATATGTATTTATTTATTTATTTATTTAATCTACTTTAGGTCTATTCTTATGCTGTAAGCATAGAAGCATTCACTATGCACTAGTAATCATAATAGTTATCGTAGATTATTATTTTTAAACAATTAATCTTTGTTGGTACATACATAAAAAGAAGTGGTAAAAGACTTTTTTTAAAATCAGAAATGTATAGATCAAGATAAAATGATATGAAAGCAAAAAAAAAAAATGATATGAAAGCAAACAATAAAACCAGTTCATAAAATAAAATAAAACTTAAGCTATGAAAAGGCCCAGCAATGTTGAACGTCAACTGTAATTTATTACTTTTACACTAAACAAATCTTATAATATTGAGTTTTGGGAGCTTTTTCTTCATGTGATTACTTATTATAATCAGATTATGTATAGCATAGTCATTCAGTCTTCATGTGATACATTGATGAACAGGCGCCACATTCACACACAGGTCAGGCCTTGTGTTGCGCTGTAGTAACTGGGTCACAGGGTTAACACAAGCCAATTACCAAAACAGTTCAGAAGGAGACACACATGTCCCACACACAGAAGCAGGTTGTTTATGCCTCATTCTGGGACTCTGCCCTCAGGTTCCACTAAGAAGCTGAAAAATAAGACGAGCCTTGAAAACAAAAGACAGCTTTGGATATATAGGTGTGTATCGGGACAGATGGCAAGTTATTTTCTTAAAATACAAATGATAATGAAAAAAATCAATTCAAATCAATTAAAAGTCTGTTTTTTTTTAATACATTTTACAGTGGTTCATTATTTGATTATTTAAAAAGTGGGTTCATTTTTAATACCTTTTCTAAACAAAAATACTCAAACTTTTAAGAATATATGCAGCTTTCAGGATTTGTGAGTCGGACTCCTATCACAAATTCTGCTTTTGCATCCAAGAACACACTCGTCATACTATCCTTTGATGTTATGACAGAGCTGATAACTATAAATGTCTGGGTATCCGATATGTTTATGTTGAGGATGTTTGCTATGACCCTGGCGTGTGGCTGTGGGACATTGCGGGGGGTCTCGCTGTTTCCTGTTTATCACATCCTCCACGTGAATGTCAAACTGTTTACCTAACAAGGTACTCTCTCTCTGTCTTTCTTCTGTCACAGACATGCATGCACACTCACACATACGATACACACATGCATTGCTGTTATCATACACACCGTGCAAGGATACACACACGAGTGAACCACTCTTTTTCACTCTTGGTCATAAACATATATTGTAACTTTTTGGCTTTTTTAGTTGTTATTTTTGCTTGTAGTCATAATAATAATTAATTTATTGATGGTAGTGATTGTTTTTTTGGTGCTGTTGATTCATCATGAAAATCTATCATGGCTTACACTTAATATTGCAAAGATGTACAAGATAGCACATTTTAACAAAATATGTGCAATATTGGTAAATGTAATCAGATCAGCATTATAAGTGAAATGCCA
The DNA here is from genome assembly GCA_014839995.1 of Xenentodon cancila. Lineage (NCBI taxonomy): Eukaryota > Metazoa > Chordata > Actinopteri > Beloniformes > Belonidae > Xenentodon > Xenentodon cancila. Next base: position 18,045,872 of record CM026197.1, read on the forward strand.
TGTATATTTTATAATTTTCATAATTTGTTTATGTTACATGATGTAGACAATTTTGCAAGCAACTTGACAGTAATTGCTTGAAATTAATTTGCAGAAAGAACATTTTTAGCTGTTATAGTCAATCAACCTGCAACTCTATGTACTGTATCTGTGTCATAATCACCTTGCATATAAATCTGTTTAGTTTGGACACAGCAAAATAAAAAGAAACAAAAACAGCCAAAATTTGTTTATAACTGTTGAGTTATTCTTCTTAAAAGTGCACACGTGCTATATAAGCGAAGTTGCAAGTACAAACACTGTCACTGAGAAACTTTTTCAGGAACAGCTCTGGTCTTCCTTTCCTGGTTTCAGGGCTTTCTCCAGACTTAACTGTCTTGTAAACCTTGCAAAACCTACACAGAGTAACACGAGAGCCTGCATGTCAGAGGGAGTGAGAGAGACAGGAGGAAAGAGGGGGACTGAAGGAAAGTAGGCATGCATATGAAAAACCGGACAAGGTGATGGCAATTTGCAAGCACCGTTTTACAGCTACAGAGGATCTGTCATCTATCTGATATCCAGCGTGGCTCTTAAATCCTCGGTGGGTGGCTGAATGTGTGTTTGGTTGTGCTTGTTTCCTACCACATGCTTGAGTTTGAACAAGAAATTGAATTTGTCCCCAGTTTTTATAAATTCGAGTGCTACACATGAACACAAAACAATTAGAAACATATTTCCTGTAGTTCAGTCGTTTTGAAAAACATTCTGTTGGGAAAATCCCTCTAAATATACAGCTGTGGTGTTATAATGCTAGAAACTGAGATATGGAGTTCGTTACCAATTTAGGATTGCAAAACAAATTGAATTAACTTAAATCTGGCTTTTAATGTGTTCAAATGACCACACATTTTTATTTTTTAGTCTATTTATTGAGACCCAAACGAGAAATACTGTGATAATGTTAGAGATATAGCAGTGGTCATTAAAAAAAATAAATTAAAATTGGCAGCATAAAATTCCAGAAAAATGGACCTCTAGATAAGATAAACACAAAATGAAACCACACAATGTTAAGAGCAAAATGACTACAAGCAAAAATCCATATTTAGTGGGGCATCCATCAGAAGCAAGCAAAGATTTAAATCCTTTTAGGAAGACTCTCCGATACAGATATAACTGTGATATCAATTATGATTCCATACTATTTAGGTTTAAGAACCAGGATCCTGTATGTTTTGTTTTGCACAGTATTACATATTGGGGATCAGAACGTTTTATTTTATTCTTGTGAGGGAAACTATATTTGTGTTCTAACAATGGCAGTTGAACAGCTTCTAAGATTATTATGACTCAATAATTTAAAAAAAACAAAAACTTGTGGAAAACCCAAACGGTAAAGTCTGTAAATGGATGGATGTGTGCTGCCTCAGTCGTCTGCTTTTTAATAAAAGATTTATCTTTGAATCAAATAACTATAACTGTATAATAGACGTTCATGCACTTTTAGTGAGCTGTCTTGACTGAACAAAAAAAAACTCAGGAAGAACAAACAAGAGACATTATATTGGTGCAGTGGTTTGTGCCATCACTTCACAGGTAGAAATGTACTGATTTCATTTTTCTATGGGGCCTTTCTTTGTTCCGTAGTTTGATTGTATGTGTGTGTGTGTGTGTGTGTGTGTGTGTGTGTGTGTGTGTGTGTGTGTGTGTGTGTGTGTGTGTGTGTGTGTGTGTGTGTGTGTGGTTTTTGTCTCTGTGATTGAGCGGTGACTTGCTCAGGGCGTACTCCACTTTTGTCCAATGACAGCATGAAAAGTCTCCAACCCCGGTGTGACCCTGACTGGAGCTGAAGTGGGTACAGAAATGAATGAATGAATGTGGATACCACTGCAGGGCAACTGACCCCACAGCTTTATCTAAAGAAAAAAAGACAGAAAACTGTGGCCTGGCTGAGAGCCAAGCTAAAACCGGTCCAGTCCTGGGGCAGAGGATAATGTAGATGCAGAGACCAGACATTTAGCCAGATAATGTAGCAAAGGATTAGGAACCAAATGGAGTCCAGTGAGACCGTCTGAATCAAAGCGTGGCCCAATCACAGCAGTTAAACCCTGAGATGGATATGACATATAGGCTCCATCCACTGGGGGATTTAGGTGAGAAAGCACACAAGAATGTTTAGACACTCTTCCCACTTCTTTTTATTGATTTTCCCTTTTCCTCCTAATATGATTATTTTCCATTCTGGGGGGTAAATGCAAGTGTGATTATTATTCTGTTTGGACGTTGCGCCATGTAACGCCAACATGTGCAGTGGGTGCATTCGTATAAAAGACGTAGAAGAGAGGAGCAAATGAGACAGTACATGAGTTTGTGGGTATGTGGGTGGTCTTCTCAAAGCAGCGTTCAGGGCCATGGAGGTTCTACATTGCAAATGTAAGTGAACTGTAGAAGGCCGCAGGAGCAGGCTGAATGAAATCACAATATGTCCCAAAAAAAAAGAAAAAAAGAAAGACAACATGAGACGGGGAAACTGTGACATGCTGAGGGTCTGTGGATGGGCCTGGCTGCTCCCCTCCACAAAGCAACTCTTTCACAGGGGGAAACATGCATGGGATGGCTGATTCACCCAATAAAGTCTCAATAGATTTAAATAGCTGGAAAACCAAGGCTGGGTCCTAGTGGAGTGAGTCTGACTTCGGCCACCTGAGTCCACGGGTGCAGCTGGAAATAGAAAAGACTCCGAAGACTTGTTTCTGAAGGAGGCACCACAAATATTAATGGATTGAATGAAAAGTAAATGTGGAAATAGATCCCAGAAGCATAGGTAAATACAAATAATGACGATAATAATAATATAATAACAATTCACTTTTTATTGTGATCTGACCAGAAACAGCATTAAATTCAGACCCTCTCTACTAAGCTGATGCAGAAGATCAGCAGCTCCCCTTCTTTGGGTCCCTGTTATAGCAGACTCTCACCATCTACATCTCTCAGTTTCTTTTTCTCCATCTCTCTCACAGTCTTCTCTCCTCTCTCTGATAGGCTTCACTCTCTCAGTCTGTCTGTCTCTGTGGATTTCCTGTGGCCTCAGGGCTCCACTATATCCACTGCTCTCTAGGGACGCAGTTTGTCCTCAACACACACACACACACACGTAGACATACGCACACAAACACACGCACACAATCAGCTTAGTGTCTCAGGGGCTGCAACGATAAGGATCTCCACAACTTCCCTCTGGGGTCAGATTGAAAGAGATGGTGCCAATAACAGGGATATAAGTTTTGTGTGTGTGTGTTATGTCAGTCATTCTTTGTATACGTAGAGCTGCTGCACGCGTCCTCTGGTAGTTTCCCCACATTATAGACCCGCATTGCTCTAAATGCACTTCTGAGAGGAGCATAGATGGAAGGAGAAACATAGGAAAAAAAAAAGACAGAGAAGCTGTACCCTGAGAAAAAAAAAAAAAAAAAAGAGACTAAAGTGGGCAGAAGCTCTCATAGCTGCAGGGCTCCTGGCTCTGCCAATGGTTTCCAGATGGGCCTCATTTGCCCTACACTGCTGTAGTGCATTGACCACTGTCCTCCACTACGGATGTCCACAAACACAGACACATGCTCACGAATAGGCAAACACACACACACAAAACACATGCAAGTCCAACAAAACAAACAGACAACAAATATGATTTAAACATTTGAATTTGATACTCCTTGAAATGGAAAAGTGGAGTGGTGGAAAGGTATTCAGTAAATAATGTCATGTGATTTTGAACATCAAAATTAGGCAACATAAGAAGGGAAAGCTGATTCCGAGTTAACCTGCATTCCTTTGCACCCTCACAAACTATTGCATTATTTGCATTTGATCTTGATCATTTTTTTGGCTGAAGACAATAGTTTTGAATTCCCTCCATTTGTTCACAATTTGACTGTGAACCTGTAGAACATAAATTATTTTGAGACTCTTTAGAGAAACTTTAGAAGTTTATAACCAATAGCAGCCTGTTGTGTAAGAATACGTCTTTTTATGACGTCATCATGAATCTAAATTATTTTTCTCATATCAGACTTTGATGCGATCGACATACATAAAACTGTCATCTCATTTGTTGAAAATGTAAATCTAAATAATTGTTGAATGCTGAAGTTGACATGCTTGTGCCATTTAGATATGTACTGTCAGACCATTTGCTCCAGTGACTAAGGCAGCAAGTTTTTATCTGTTTTGTTTAATGGCACTAGAATATTGTTATATTTCAGATCAATATAGTAGAGTGTAAAAGTTGTCAGTGAAAATGAAATTCTGAAATGGAGATGTACACAAGGATGAACCTGGTCTTGTATGTGGCAGACACTCCTTCCCACGCACTGCTGTGGCTGCACAAAGACTCAGTGTTTGGAGCGCTTACAGTGTGTTGATGTGTGACACGGTGGTGTGAAGCTGCCTGTAAAACCCACAGAAGCAGGTACGGGTCACAGACAACAGCATGCATGCAGGGTGGGAGGGTGGGGTGTGTGCGAATGTGTGTCCATAACTCTGTATTTTTGGTAACCACATGATACCAAGCGGCATGTCCACCGGCACACATCGCGCAGCCACTCGTGGAGGTTTGCCGGTAAGTGTGAGCATCCTTGAAACCATCCTCCTCCTCTCAAGAACCACCGTGCACACACGCATCCCGTGTACAAACACACCGTTTTCTGCAGGCATTTCTCACACATGCCCACATATACTCATACTTTGAGCACCACATATGGTATTAGTTTTAAGTCTCTTTTCACTCTTTTCACTCCAAAACCAGAAGTTATTGTCAAATCACTGATGGATTCATCTGTTAACTGAGGATATATCATTAGCCACAGTTAGCAGCCTCACAGTGTTTACGTTATTGATACACAGCTGTTGAGGAATGTCAAACAAGCAGTGTGGATAAATATGTTTCCCAGGTGGGGTTCTTGATGGCCAAAAAGTTTGTCCCCTATCAACAAACGGTGCTACACCTTAAGATCGATTGATATCCTCATTAGCCAATTGAAAGTGACCCTCACCTTAATACAAAATCTGTGTTTGTTATTGCGTGAAAGAAATGAGTCCAGTGGGGATAAAGCTGGCTGCACTGATAAAAGGACAAGAGGGGTGATGACGGAAGAAAAAATAAAGAGAGGTAACAGAGAAGGAAAGTGGAGTCAAGATAAAAGAAGTGTATAAACCTGCAAATACAGAGCGGTTTGTTTTAATGTTGAAGCAGAGAAAGAAAAATATGATCAGCTATGTATTACATGTTCTGGGTTGTGTAAATGTATGTGGCTTTGGTTGTCTGTTGCCCCAACATACATTAGGTGCATGTATGCACTGGCAGGCTAGTTAACATCTGGTTTCCATGAGGGTCTGAGCAGACTGAGAGCAGCCAAGTACGGCACAGAAGGTATTAGAGGTAATTTACTTATTAGAGAAAAAAGACTCAATCTCAGGAGCTGTGATTGTAAATGGAGATGGAGCTTATCTGAAGGGCTTTGAGTATCCCTGCAGGGGAAATAAAAGTAGACAAGCAGTGGCACTTTAGCACAAACACATGTGTACATCTCAGCCACAAACACACACGCAATCACGAATACACATCAACACATACACGCATGATCCAGCTTTATTCTGTTATATTCTTTTTTCATAGTTAGAAATTGGATTATGTGAACTGCTAATCCTTTGTGTCAGAGCAATAACAACATGGGTGATAAATTAACAGGCTTTCTTTTTAACACAGGTCATGACGTCAGTGTGGAACTGCGAGGGCCAGCTGCAGGTCTGTTATATCATACATGCAGCATGGGTGCACAGGAGGTGAACCATCACCATTTTTTTTCTTTCTTCCTTATTTTTTTTATTCTGCTCATGTCAGACAGAATTTTGACATTGGAGAAACTTTGTTCAAATATTAACTTGGAATTAATCCTATGCTGGATGTATCTGAAACCTCTGCACCACTCCCATAATCAAAAAATAATAAAAGAAATTTGTTAATTAAATAAGTAAATAAAATTACTCAGTGTATTCATAATGATACAAAAATGATAACTGAGAAACTATTAAAGACAAAATCAGTGGTGTTTTTCATATGTTAAACACTTAAAATAAGAAAAGGGATTTTCTTCGTATTATTTCAAATGCCAGGATTTACAAGGTTAAATAGACCTTTTATGCTCATTTACAGACACATTATTTTTCTGGAGCCTAAAAGAAAAGGTTTACGTACCGTAAAGCAACGCAAAAGAATCTTTAAACCTTTTATTCACCTGTATACACATGAAGGTTTGATTGCTTTCATGATGCTGTCCAGGATTTACTTTTCCTCTGTCTCTTCCTCACTCATATTTTTTTCGGATCTGTTATTATTATATTGGATCCTTCAGTCACCTGTGTCATGATGTCCACTGTAGCTGCGTGAGCTGATGTGTGAGATGGAGTTACACAATGATACACAGTCAACGGAAACTCCCGAGAGAGGAGTTCAAAGTTACTTCGGATGGTTTTTGGAAACTGTAGTGATGGGAAACCTCAAGAGTTAGATGATATTTCCCAAAATAAATCCCATATTCCTTCAAATAAAATAAAAACTCATATTTTAACATGTAAAAACTTCCTTTGTGCTGCTTAACTACTTTTTTTAAAACTGCTGTAACGCATTTATTCACCTTTTTGTCTGAAATGCTCAGTTTAAGCTCCTGTCTCTTTAAGGCCCTCATTCCTAAAGGTGACATCTGCTCGGATTGGTCAACTGATTGGTCCAAAGTTGTGGATTTCAGCCAGTTTCGAACCAGCCTCTAGCATGGAGAGAGAAAGAAAGCTAAAGAAGAATAAAGGAAAGGAAAGGGAAAATCTCAAAAAGTAAAAATATTTAAAACACAATTTAATTTAGCATTAATTGGCTCGACTATCAAAGCTTCAAACAAGGAGATTTGACCTAATTCTTCCCTTAAAGAATAAAAAGCAAAGCTTTCATTTTTATGCTACGGCATAATTTTGCTCTTCAGACATGGTGAATAACAAATGTAAAACATAATATTGCTCTTTCAGTTTGTTTGACACATGCATTGTAAATTGTGAAAGGCCAGGGAGCAAATATTATGGAGTGGTCGAGCTAATGCTACACGAGACCACCCCCACCCCACCCACACCCCTCCCCCATAGCGACATGCATAACATTGCTGCGCAGTTGTGCAGTATGTGGGTCCAGACTGGAGACTCACATGGTAATTTGATGAATAGCCTCTTCACCATTGAGGTGACACCACTATAATAAAAAAGCAGCAATTATTTTCTTGTCCTTTTCAAATGATGTGTGTCACACTCCACCCAAACAGGATGGAAACAAACCAGAAGCTGGGCTTTTAAACTGGAAGGGTGACACTGAGGTCAGAGAAAAGGTGGTCATGTCTTACCTTGATTTACCCCGGTCAGTCTAATAATATACTGTACCGTGACTGCGGCTGGAGGCTTTGTGTCCATCTCATCTTCATCTGTATCAGGAATGCTTTCACTCCTCAGTCTGTTTCCTCAGTCTAAATGGTCTTTTTTCTCGATGCAGATGAACTGCTTCGTACTTTATTTATTTTTGATCAGGGGCACAAAGATGACATCTCAGTTTAAGATAGATGTCACTGTTAATGGTTGTGAAAAATGGTTGCTGTTATCTGCGTGTGCATGCGATGACGCTTTTGTGGCCTGTTAGTCAATTGTCAGTGTGAGTTTGCTGTTGGAAACATTTTAAGCTCCCTTTAAAAGCCATACAATGAACTGGTGGTTTGGCCATGGAAGAGTATTGGAAGTAAAAGTGGAAAAGACCTGAGATACACATGCTGGAGCTATAACCAGTCAAATTATCACTCCCACAATCTTTGTGAGCCCTCACTGAAGAGCTAACCTGCTCTCATAGCCGTTTCCCAAAGATTTCTCTCAGATATCCCTCCTCTTTCAGACTCTGCCTCTCACACTAAAGCCTCTCTGGTCTTGAGTCAGCTGAAACTGGATAGCGCAAAAAGTATAAAAGTCGTTGAAGTGAGCAGCACATCGGCCTCCAATCTTTGCGAAACACAATACCACTCACGTCATGTTCATGCGCATCTGAAACACTCAGAAATCCCTGTATTGCACAAATCCTCTGCCCTTTATCTTCCACCTCCCACATATTTACGTAGGTGATGAAGAAAGTAGCACGCAGGAGTTGTTCCAGACGTAGGCTTGGATTTGAGTGCATGTTTTGCCATTAGGTAATTCTGCTTAGGGAGTAGATGGAAATGAATAAAATCTACCGAACAATTTGTAGTTTTTGGTGGATTTTTGTTCGTCAATTCATTAACTAGGTGTTCGTTCAGATGGCACGTGTCTTACCTTATGATCCACTCCACCCGCTGTTCACCTTTGCTCTTTGGAACTGTGGTCAGCAGTGCAAGTGAGTAAGATCTGTTGTGATGTGTTTGTGTGTTTGGGGAGGAGAAAAGCATTTTGGCACCCGATGCATTGATTGATTAAGTCATTTGGGTGGGCTAAAGCTCACTGAAAGGAGGAGTGTGTGGGTGATGCCTGCCCTGAGCTGTCTGCTGTCTGATCGATCCCTGCTCAGTGGTGGCCAGAAAAACTTCACTACTGATAAAACAATCTCGCACACGCAGATATGCAGACAGATTAAACTCCCCTTCTTGAATCACCAGTCAAACTGGTGTTAAAATGTCTAAACTCACTGGACAAAGCCTCGGCGTGCGTAAATGCATTGGCTTGAGTGGTGTTTGAGTGTCTTCTGTGCTGATGTTTGCTGGATTGCTGAAGACTGAGTTTACAAGGAGGAGCTTTTAGTCTGGTCTGTGTCTCTGTGTCAGAGTGACTTTACCACAGTGATCTGGCTCGTTTCTTTCTCTCAAGTACTATAAATAAATACATTTTCTCTCATTTCTGTATTCTATACAGTGGAATAGCTGTTTGAAAACCCTAAAAAAAATGCTAATTGAATTCATTTGTAACTCTTCTTTCATTCTTCACCTTCACTCATTATCAGTTCTCTCCTGTTATGGCAACTGAGTGCTCACGCAAATAACAAAAGAATAAAAGTTAAGTGAACATATGATAACTCCTTCCAAAATACACGTGTGATTGGGCCTGTAAATAAGCATGCAGTATGAGTTTTTGCAATTTGAGGCCTGAAGTATTTCTGTACATTCATTCTGTTTGACTTTGATGCTCTCTCTTTCTCTCTCTCTTGCTCTCTCTCTTTATCCATCCATCTGTCCATGTCTGGGTCCAGAGAGATGCTCTAACCACCACTGTCTGTGTGGCCTCCTTTGTTGTAATGCTGGCCTGCTGCTCCCTTTCCAGAGAAACCACAGTGTGTCATAGCCACAGAAATAGATTTGTGTTTACATCACCTTAAACCCAGCGCCGTGCTTGTTTTGAAAGATGTTCTGTGGCGAACTTGGTGGAAAAAAAGAAAATATTTCTTTCCTTTTAGTTGGAAAAGAAGTCACCAGGTAGATATATATATATATATATATATATATATATATATATATATATATATATATATATATATGTGTGTGTGTGTGTGTGTGTGTGTGTGTGTGTGTGTGTGTGTGTGTGTGTGTGTGTGTGCGCCTAATTTTGGACAGCTTTACAAAATAAAATAATAAAATGATCAGTATTTACATATTTACATATAAGTTCCCCAAGTATTGTTTCCTGATTTTTTTTATTTTTTATTTTTTTTTCATGACCTGAAGGTGTGGTGTCAATGTGATTTTAAAGCTCTCCAAGTCCAGCTAGAGTGGGAGGCTTTGTATTCTGGACAGTCCTGTGGTTTTATAGCATTGTGCAGGGCTCCCCCTACAGGACAGACTGCAGTCAACAGGTGATGAAGGGGTCCTGTGCTTGATATTAACTGCTTTTAAATTGCTACCAAATCAATTTAATGAAAATAATGTTAACAACTTAACTAACAATAACACCTTTTTATTGCCTTTTTGATAAATCATGACAGAGCTCTGAAATATGGTGCACTGACAAGCAGAAAACACTTAACTGCTGTGCTTCAACACAGAAATAACTGATGGAAACTGCAACAGAAATAACTGCATGAATAATATTGGTCTTTTTTCAAGATGAGATACTGGAGAGACACTGAACTTATCAGTAGATAATCAGAAAAAACTATTCTGTTTTAATTCAACTACAACAGCTTTTCATTCTTCTTATTGGTTCGCTAGATTTAAAAATTATACGCATCTCTTTAACCAGCATTGTAACCACTTTTTGAAGCGTTATTACCAGCTGAGTTAAATACAACATCACTCCTTGATGGTTGTTCTTCTAAGTGAATTAACTACTACGGCTCACAACACTCAGCACTGCCTCAGTATATGACTTGGCCGAGCAAGCGACAATGAGTCTGAGTGTTTTCTGCTTCTTGATGAGTGGCTGATAACATGGCAGGGGTCAAATCTGAGTGGTCATCTCTTCTCCACTCTCAGAGCGCGCCATAAATCACATGATAGTGTCTGGGGGCTGTCAGGCCTGCCTGCTGCCCACCAGGGTTAAACCAACAGAGGCCTGAGAGGGGAGGCTGACAGACAGAGGGAGGCCAGAGAAAATCCTGCTTTGTCTTCTTTACTGACAGCAAGACCAAGGTGCCAGTGATAGAAAGTGAAGCCATAGGTAACACTTTAGACACACGAAGAAATTACTCAATACTCCTGTTCACTGATATACTTTCATCTTTCCGATGCCTGCACTTTAAATGATTTTCTTATATTTTCTTATATGTTTTGGCTCTTTATGCTTATGAATATGTAGGTGACCTTCTCTCCTTGTAGTGACTTATTTCATTCTCTCCATCTGTTTTTCTGTCTTTGCCTCCCTCTTTGTCCCACCATTTTTCTCTCAAGAGCCAAGTGGAGGCAGGAGCAGTACAGGCTCTACCCAGAGCTAAAGATAGAGCTCTTTAGAGTGTTCATCCGTCATTCTGTGACAGTATTGTAATCAGGCCTCGAAGATCCTGGCTAAAGGCTGGACCTGACAAGGGGCTTGATCAGTCCTGAGCCCGCTGGACGTTTGCCAACCCACAGGAGGCGTGCAAGTAAACGCAGCACAACCCCCGTAGTCCATCGAATGTCAGAGCACTGAGGACAAATTTATACATTGCTGCTGAAAGCTGATGAACTGCATGAATAATTGTCTCTAACTGTGTCTCCACTGGGGCCACTAAACGAACTACAGCTATGTGAGTATACCTGCAACAAAATAAAATGGGAAACAGAAAATGCTCTAACAACAGGGGGAATGTCCTAAGCTGATTTTTTACAAAGGTTTTCCCTTATGATCAAGTTAAAATCCAACTAGATAACTATAAGAGATAAAAAATTTTTTACAGAAACATAAGCATTGCAGAAGACATCCAAATTTCAGCAGAAAAGAGCGCAACCTATGTGGAGCTCCACTATATGACGAAATGGCTGCACCTCAGGTACATTTCTGCTAGGGATCGAGATCTTAGCAGCACCAGTACCAGACAGCATCAGTAAATTATTACATTATATGTGTCTCTACTCAATGTTGAGGCAAAGATATTTTTCAGCATAATTTCTTGCCAGTTTACTGATTAACCTTTGAAGAACAAGTTACTGTGACAAGGTTACCAGTAGCACCAAGGTGCTTGGAGCATTGTAGAGTGGTGACACAGATAATCAGGGAGGTTTAGGAAGGGAGAAGAGACCTGGTAGGTCTGTGGCTTGACTCAGCTGATGCATATGGCAGTGTACCACACAGGTTAGTTGAGACAGCACTGGTGCAGCATCATGCCCCAAGTACCATCAAGAACCTCCTCATGGATTATTACAACTTCAACCTGAGGTTCTCCTCTGGCACAGTAACGTCAGACCAGCAACAGCTCAAGAAAGGAATTATCACTGGGGGTACAATTACAGTGACTTTGTTTGATCTTGCCATGAAAATGCTGGTCAAGACAGCGTAAAGAGAATGCTGACACCTCAAAACTAACTCTGGAGTTCAACAACCACCCATCAATTCCATCTGCCATCTGCCTTCATGGATGATATGACAGTAGCAACTTTGTCAGTCCCAGGAAGCAGATGGATTCTCCAGGGCTTGGAAAGATTAGTCAACTGGGCTTGGTTGCACTTAAAGCCAGATAAGTCAGGGTCATTGGTTCTGAGAAGAGAGAAGGTGATAGACAAGTTTTGCTTAACTACTGATGGAGCCCAAATACCATCTGTCACAGAAAAACCAGGGAAGAACTTCAGGACAACCTATGACTGTACCCTAAAGGATCTGCCTTCTCTCAAGATAGCAAGCCAAGAGCTGGAGGGATGGTTAGTTACTGACAAATCAGGCCTACCAGGAAAATTCATAGCCTGGATATGCCAGGACAGCATCCTTCCCAGGTTGCTGTGGCCGTTGTTAGTATATAAATTCCCACTGTCCACAATGGAAAGGCTGGAGAGAACAGTTAGCAACCCCTTCCAGAGGTGACTGGGATTGCATAAAAGGATGAGCAGCATCGCTCTCTATCAAGACAGCAGGGTGCTTGGACTAGATTGCCATTGACATGAATCTCTTGGATTGAGTTGTGGAAGGCTAAGCCTTACTATCTTCCTTACCGCAAGTTCTTAATCCAGTAGTTTATGACATCCTTCCTAACACTTCTATCCTCTTATGTTGGGGTAAGTCTGAAACACCAACATGCACCTTGTTCCAAAGAAGAGGAACCATGGAGTATTCTCAGCAGCTGCTCCATAGTACTTAGCAAAAGTCGCTACCGCTGGCATCAGAACCAAGCGACAAGACATCGTCCTGTACTCTGAAGAATTAAAACAGGTGGCAATGATGGAATTTACAGTGCCCTGGGAGTAGAGGACGGGGGAGTCCAATGAGTCCAATGAAAGGAAGAGGGGAAAATACATTATGTGGCCAAAAGTATTCGCCAAAAGTTTTCACTCATCTGCCTTGACTCGCATATGAACCTAAATGAACTTAGGACGGCTAACCCCACGCTATATTCCCACCTCCACCAAACTTTACACTTGGCACAATGCAGTCAGACATGTACCATTCTCCCAGAGAAGGACGATTTGTCACTCCAGAGAATGCATCTTCACCGCTCTAGAGTCCAGTGGCGGCGTGCTTTACACCACTGCATCCAACGCTTTGCTTTGCACTTGTGATGTATGTCTTGGATGTAGCTGCTCGGCCATGGAAACCCATCTATGAAGCGCTTTGGCACTGTTCTTGATCTAATCTGAAGGCCACATTAAGTTTGTAGGTCTGTAGTCATTGATTCTGCAGAAGGTTGGCAACCTCTTTGCAAGGAAATGTTATGACTGTATTTGTTGCACAGGTGGTATCCTATCACAGTTCCACACTGGAATTTACTGAGCTCCTAAGAGTGACCCATTCTTTCACAGTTATAAAAACAGTCTGCATGCCAAGGTGCTTGTCTTTATACACTTGTGGCCATGGAAGTGATTGAAATACCTGATTCCGATTATTTGGATGGGTGAGTGAATACTTCTGGCAATATAGTGTATGCAAAGCTGATGGAGGATTGCCACAGTAAGGGATGGCAAGCTTGGTGTGTGCCCATTGAAGTGAGGTCCAGGGGCTTTGCAGGGAGATCACTCTGCAAAGTCTACAGCATCCTGGGCATCACTGATGCCCGCTGAAGTACAGCAATCAATAAGGCAGCAGAAGCTGCAGAAAAGGCCTCAAGATGGCTGTGGATCATGAGGAGCAAGGAGTTGATGCAGGCTGGGAACTTGATCACTCCTGGTCAGGTTTCTGGGAGAGGGGTATTGAAGTTGAAAGACCTGAAACCTTCAAGTAGGTACTTCATTCAAGATGTATCCAAGTGCACCAAGAGATGTATGATTCAATCAGTCATGAATGGAAAGAAAATCGTTTATTTTGAGACTTAAAGTCATAGGGTTCAATATTGCTGCTCTGAGTAATACGTTTATGAAATCCAGTTTGTTCTTAGTAATAAGTTTATGAAATCCAGTTACTAAACGAGAGCATGAAGGAAGCTTCAACATCTTAATAGTGGAATTTCCTAAATTTCCACAAAAGAAGTGACGGCTTCCTGTCACAGTAAGTGGAAATAGAAACAGAAGAAGATGCTGATTAAAGTAGTAGGCATCTGAGGAGTATTGCTGTGATGAGTCATGTAAGTACCAGATACAATGACACACTCACTGTTTTTGTTTTTTGGAGACTGACTTGCGTTAAATCTTTGCCTGCCGTGGGATGGAAAGGTGGAGGAAGACTGATTGAAATGGAGAACTATATGCGAGGGGGATAGAGAGGCAGAATTTGCAGGATGTCATCAGCATCCTGTCTGTGTAACCTGGTGCTAAAATTCATGTAAGACAGCAATCTGCTGGCTCTGGTAATGCCTCAGAGACGACAAGGAAACAAAACACTTAAGACTGTTTGTATCAGGCTGCTATGCACAGAACTGTAGCTATGCAAGACCATTACGTAAACTCCTAAAAAGTGACATAAGAGTTCCTTGGTTAACCAAAATTTACAGAGATACTTTTTTTTTCTCTTCTTCTTTGTTTTACCTTTTAGATTTAGTAGGCGCTGGCTTTGAAATATTTAACATCCTGTCCCTCCAGCACAATGAAGACAATTAAATTTAAGTTGTGGTTTTTGCAGCACCATAAATCTACCTTTCCAAATAGTAATCAGCGTGGCAGGTTTCTTGGGAAGCACTGTCTACCAAAGAAATGATCCGCGTGGAACCAAATGGATTTGTTTTCTGTGTTTGGGTTATAAGGAAACTGTTTCAGAGAGAAATACTGTTGAAACTTTGACAACACAAAAATGTTGCTCAGTTTGCAGCAGTCTGAGGGTTGGCAACTGACTGATAGCCATGAAACGTTGTAGTAGTTCATGGCTCCGAGGCAATCTGTCCTACTTTCATGATCCCTTGCTTTTCCTCTGGCTCCCCCATGAGGTTAAAGTTTTGTGGAGATGAGTTTCTACAAGGTTATAGGACAGATTAGCAAATGAAATATACCTTTTTGGTGCTCACGAACTGATTGTAGGGTTTTTGACACCCGCTTTAATCGTGTTCACTTCAATTAACCCATGTGCTTTGTGTTTACTGTGAATTTGCAAACGTAAGCTCAAAACAAAGACAATGAACATGATGATCATTGTACATACTTAGCAGTCACATTCTGAGTAAATTAACACTCTAATGCATTTGAATCAAAGTGCAGTGCTGCCGGCTTGAAAACAAGAGAGTTTTAGTATCGCTATAAATAAGACTTGAGCATAATAAGAGGTGTAAATAACCATCCAGCAACCAAAAGATGAGTGATCTCACAGGGCAGAAGAATTAGCAGGGCGATTTTAAGTACATGGAGAACGCAGAAAAAGCATTATGCCAGTGGCACTCAGAGAAAGAAGTAATTTCCTGAGAAACATGGGTAGAGAGAAGGGCGAGCAGCTCCAGTTTTCCCAGGATGTCCATCAACGCGGGAAGAGCACATTGTAGGTTTAATGCTAGGGCTATGGTTAGAATTTGCATGGGCCTCGAGCTGCAGTCGGCCGGGCAAACATTCGATGGACAGTGCATGAAAGAAATTGGGAGGTGGAGGGATGATTGGGAGCGGGGCTTTCTGCTTCCTGTGACCTTAACAGTCGCCCACCTCTCAAACTGAAATTCATTAAAAAAAAAACTCACACACGCATAAACATAGGCAGCTTAGACACCAGAACTATTATAAACACATTTGCACACAAGTTGTTTACCCAGTGTGAATCAGCCAGTAAACATCTATTGGTGAGTGTCTTCAGACAGCATTTTCAAGCATCAGACATGTACAGAATTCCCCGGTACGTGGAATGAGCACTAGTCTGGCTCCCTACAACACATCTGTGCTGGGGTAACCCAGTGACGTAGATCACAATTAGAAAAGGGAGCGCGTGTTCATGTTTTCCCTGTGAGAACCAAAACAGTTTGAGACATTAATCGTGAAAATATTGTTCCATTTCTACAACCCAAATATAAAACGGGAGTTTTAAAAGTCTCATTTTAAATTTAATTTCAAGTAGAAAAGAAGTTCCGGATGATCACTTTGAGTTGGGCTGAGGTCAATCAAGAGATAGATACATCTGTGTTCGGGTGTGTGTATTTGTGTTTGCTTAATTCATATATGTGTGTGTGGTCCTGCTGAAATGATAGATGTGTGGAGGGAGGAGTGTGAGGCAGGGGGCAATAAACAGTGAGGCATGCATGTAGGAGGTCTGGGTGCAGACTAAACCCAGAGCTGTCAGGTTCCCAGACAGAGATACAGATAGATCCCATCCCTTAGTCCACATAGTTTTATAACCTTCCCACCGAACATCCGAGCTTAACAGCCATCAAACTTGTAGATGACCAGTTCACTGTGGCGCAGGGGTTATCGCCGGTTGCCGTGACAACTGTATCACACAAAAAAAACTGGCCTTATACAGTTTTTTTTGCTGTCCCATTAATTTTGTGCAACAATCACGGTCACTGTATTTTGCTATTTATTGTGACCAAAATGTTTGATTCCCTTTCCATTTCTGTGGTTTCTGTCTTTTTTTTTTTGTCTAAGAAAGATGAGACAGAGCTTGACAGATTAAAGTTGCCTTTTAACCACAATCTCAACATCAAGGAAAAATGCGCTGAAAGCCATCACACATAAACCTCAAAGAAAAAAACAGTTCTCACCAAAACCACATTATAACTCATAAATGATGAAAGAACTGTGTCTTTATTATACAATTTCGTGGTTTGTTTTGTTTAGAGTATTAATGCTGATGTCAGATTCTCTCTTTTGAACAAATTCATATTTATGTGTCGAGTTGATTTTACTAATCCCTGCAAGCATAATTTGCAGATGTAATTCAGAAATATTTAGTTGAAACTACCTCTCAACCTTATGAACGAGGGATTTTAGATTTTTGGTATGTTACAAAGAATGTGGCATTTATGATGCTCTTACCAGACCCTCCGTTCCCAAGGCAGCAATCTGTATACTTTATACTGCACTGCTTTTTGCTGAATTCAAAATCAAGCCTTTTATACATATACAAATGTATATAATAGTTCTAAAGTGATGTTAAAATATTTGCTCTTAAAAAGATGGGATTAATAAACATACTTAGGCATGTGGGGTTGAGTATGCTGTTTCTACAGTTTGGCAGGATACACTGAGTACATGTGAGGGTGATGTGTGTGTGTGAGAAGGAGCAGGTATGTTTGTGATATGTGTGTATGTGTACAGAGGTGGAAGTCTTTCCTCTTCTGACCCTCTTTGCGCCCAAGGGTCACACATTGTTCAGGAGGATGCAGACACCCAGGCTGATGGATGGCCGTTCAGACCGTTTCCCTGGGTTCAGCGTTACTCGGGAAATCGTAATTCAGCCTCTGCAGAGAGGCTGAGGGCGGACCGGGTCCTCTTTTCTGTGCCGCATTAATTTTCTGCTGGATCCAGGATGCAATGAAGAGGCTGGGAGCTCAGCTGCTTTGGCTGGACTGTATGAAGAGGTGGAGTAAATCTTCAGCCACAGATGTCCCTTCTCCAAACTCCACTGAGGAGTACAGCACCAAGGACTAATGCCGTATATGGTAGATCTAAATATAAAGCCTGCTTTTCAGTGATACTTACATACAGTCACCGTCTGAACACTCTTACATATTTGCTCTCCGCCTGTCATCAGATTATGTGATAATGACTCAGTACCGTGTGTGAATGTAAATGGATTCAAGCATTATATGTCCTACTTCGCAAGTATTGTTGTGGGAACTTTTTTTTTTTATATATAGATGCAGCTTTGATGCTTTTTATGAGTGAAAGTCAAGTAAGCTTTTCCACTTCAAGGATTTAGTTTGAACTTAATGTTTATGGTATTTTGCAACATTAAAATATAACTGAAAATCTCTTTCCACGTGAGGCACAAGACAAAAAAAAGCCCCTCTCACACGGAAACATACTTGTTCACACCACAAAAGGTACTCTCACATCCCCAAACTTTGAAGGAACTCTCTATTTCATGCCTAAAATAACACTGAGAAACAACTTTGACTACTTTTCTCCCACACCCATGAATTGGATATGTGGACAAGTTCTTTCATTAGTTTCCCCAACTTTCCTGCATAATAGCATCATGGGTCAGTCGAGGTACTTAATAGGACTAATGGCCATGACTGATGACTCCTCAGCTCAGTGTGCGCCATCGCCACCCGCGCTCTCTGCCAAGTATTCAGTTAGGGTCAGTGAGTAATTTGGTGTAATGAGGTAAAACTCATTGTTGGGCTCATTGCGGGAAATCTTGGAAATATATATGTGTGTGGGTGGAGTGAGTGTGTCACAAAGATGTGACAGAGAAAGAACTTTGCTTTTGACTCTTGAAGTAATTATTAATAAAATGTGTTTACAAGCACGCCATGTGACATTTCGACATTGAAGTAGGGCGGCTCTTCCATATAATCTGCTGTAGCTTGGATAAGTAATTCAAGAGCACACATTAATCAAGTGTATTCTTCCAATCAGCAGTAATCAGCAGTGATTTCATTGACTGTCCCCAGCCAGGATGTCCGTGTGGGCCTAAACTGGATTGAAAGTGTGGTATAAAGCAGGCTTGGTGTTGAAATAGGGATGGTGGTATTATGTGGGCCAAATATATGGGAATACAAGTGATTTAAATGGGAACTGACAATAAAGAGGGGAAATTGTGTGGGTCCCATACAATTTTAGTCACACAGGTCTTAACAGACCCACTTAACCAGTTGGGCCCCACCTAAAAACCTAGATAAATCCTCTTTAAATTGCATAAGCAGATGTACGGCCACCATGGTACCTGTGGGCAAAACCAACCTGTGACCCGTCCACATTAATATGTGCTCCACATACACACTCACCAGCCAGGTGAACCTAATAAAGAGGCTGGTGAGTGTATGAGTGAGTGACAAAGAACTTGACCACAGGGAGAAATGAAATTGATAAAACAACACTGAACTTAACACTTTCTTCTGTATTATAGGCTACTCTACTGATCATTTCTAAATTGTTTTTGTCATAATTAAAGAAATTCTTTTCTATGTATGGCAGATGTACAAAATCTATCTATCTATCTATCTATCTATCTATCTATCTATCTATCTATCTATCTATCTATCTATCTATCTATCTATCTATCTATCTATCTATCTATCTATCTATCTATCTATCTATCTATCTATCTATCTATCTATCTATCTATCTATCTATCTATCTATCTATCTATCTATAACAATTTGTAATTTACTCAGTCTTCTCCCCCTCCTGCTCTCCTACATCCAGAAACAATCTGTTCTTCCTGCAGGAGTCACTTTGGAAATATGACTGAATGGAAACAAGTGTGTCACAATGACCAACTCCCCCCTCCAGCACCTGATCCTGTCTTTTATCAGCTGTACACAGGCAGCATTTGGAAAAACTAGTTGGAAGTTGAAAAGTTTATTAAATTCCAAATATATATATATATATATATATATATATATATATATATATATATATATATATATATATATATATATATATATATATATATATTTAGAGAGAGAGAGACTGAGAGAGAGAGAATTGTATATATGTACCACATAAGTCCGCCTGATGTGGTACATAGATAGCACTCTTGCCACTAGATGGCAGTATAAAGCTGCGTTATCCTTCAGCCTGTTTTTGTCCAAGTTCATTGATTTTTGTTCTCTGATCAACTTTTAAAGCAATTAAAAACAAAACCTTCCTGCTTAGAGATTGGAAATCAAAATTCATCTGAAATATCCATCAGCAATAGGCCATCTTTCATTAATGAGCTATTTCCCCTTTTTCATGAGTTTCGCTCTCTCCTTCTCATGCTTTTCAGCATTCTTATGACATGCGCCTTGCTCTCTGCCTTACGTTACATAAGGAGGATTTTTCCCCCCATGCTCTCTCTATTGATGTGAACTGTAAAGTGTGCAAACTATCATGGTTAACTAGCCATAGACGTTCTGCCTCACTGGTCTTCTGGACTCCCACCATTTCTCTTCTTCGACGGGACACGACAAAGGACAGAAACATGCAAATCTGGAGATAAAAATACACTTGAACCTCCCTTCGAGTTTCTGCTTTTAAACATGCAAATTTGTTTTACAATGTCTCCTGCCTGCAAAATTTTGCTAGGGTTTCTCCGAAGTAATTTTAACTCAATAAAAATACATATTTCTCAGTGATGTTGACATGTACGTACGCAGACTTGGCATCTAACATTAAACAGATTCCAGACATTTGATAAAATGTTAAAGCAACTGAACAAATATCTTGATCTCGAAAAGTTGTTTTACTTTTATAAGTACTGCACTGTAGTCATGTGGTGGTCATGTTAGGATTCTGGTATTTTAAAGAAGGAAGTATGTAACGTGACTGTACTTTCTGCTAAGGCCTGTGGTTGACAAACTACTTCAGCTGTACTGGAACCAATTTAGGACAACTTTAAATAATCCATAACAGAAGCACCTGTTGCCCGGCCAGTGGGTGACAGCTAAATTCAGAAAGAGGTTGTGTAATCAATAGGGCTTAAGCAGTCGGTCCATCTTTATAATAAGAAACAAGATTTCATGCCACAAAGGTTCTGTTCCTCATTCAGTAATGGACTTACATAAATGATTGTAACAATGCAAAAATGTTAATGTCTTTTAAATGGCTCAGTAGGATGGCTTTTTGATGTGTAAAAAAAAACACCATCTAAAAATATCAGTGAAAGTGTTGCAAATCATTTCCCACAGAAGTTGGATGAAATCAAAACAGTTTAAAAGTAGTCGAACATCATACCTGAATAAAACAAGTGATCAATGCTATTGTTTTTTTTTTTTATTATTGTTTTAGCAAATTGTCATTATGACTTTTACCAAGAGATTGTTAAAGTTTAGTCTGATTAACTAGTCTGATTAATTAAACATCAAAATTCTTTTTTAAAACTGTATATGGTGTCTTCTTAGTGGACAGTTATTTACATGTGTGTATATATATATATATATATATATATATATATATATATATATATATATATATATATATATATATATATATATATATATATATATATATATATATATATATATATATATATATATATATATATATATATATATATATATACATATATATAGTGTCAAAAATGATCAATCAAAATAAATAAATTACCATATATTTCATATTGCAGATTGCACAAACTAATAGAGTGTAGTGGATAAAATTGTTGGCATCCCTAGAACAGATAAAAAGATAATTTGACCATTGTGACGTGTTAAACTAAAGTGCATCTTGTGATTAACATCTAAGGTGTATTCAATCCTGCAGTTAGTTTGATTATTTAAACATGAGAAGTCATCATTCTGCTGTTTTGTTTCATGGTGGGTACCACACTGGACCAGAGAAAGCAAAAGAGAGAGTTGTGTGGGGAGACCAGATATCACAGTCTAGATGTTCTTGTGACTACAGTTGTAAAATTCCTTCAGAAGTTCAGGGTCCACACAACCTGGTCGGACGTTGACACAAGATGAAAATAGATGACAAATTGAAGAGACAGATGACTATCCAGGCATTCTGGTGTGAAATGTGCTGTCCGGTGTCAGAAAACTCATGAGTAGTCCAACAGGGGTGAGTACTCATCTAAGAACAATATATTGGACTATTCTGAAGTGTCCTCTATGAGCTCTTATTTAAATCCTATTGAACATGCGTGGAAAGAGCTAAAACATGGAATTTGGAGAGGAAACCCTCAAAACCTGAGACATCTAGAGCAATTTGCTCATGATGAGAGGACCATGAAGCGAGGGCCAACATTACCTGTCTACAGGTGTAGAAGTCTCATTGACAGGTGCGGAAATACTTTGATTGCAGTGATTGCCTCAAAAGGTTGTGCAACAAAATATTAAGTGGAGGGTACTATCATTTTTGCCTGGGCCAGTTTCATTAATTAGTGGTTGCTGTTGAACCACAATTCAAAAGCAACGATGTCTGATTTTCATTTGCCCATGTTTAGCAAATTATTTCTTTTGTCAGTTATTTCAGTGAGCAGAGTGTGTTTTTCTGTCTTTCATGGATGGATTACAACACATTTGTCAGACAACATGTGTTTCTGGGACGTCCTTTCATATTTCAGTAAGACGATTGTGCAGGACCGGCATCAGTATCTGCATTGAGCACTGGGCACATTAGGAAACAGAAAGCACAATAAAGGAGAACTCCAACGCTTGAGTAGCAAAAACAAAAGTGTAAAAGACGTTTCACAAAATACAACAAATTGTCGTCTCGTATCCAAAAAGCCTTTTTGTGATGTGTAACTGTATGTTTCAAAATGAGACGTTATTAATTTTTAAGTGAGCAAACTGAAAATACCTGCATCTTAGCAGGTATGTCACAGGTCTGTGTCACAGGTACGCGTCTGTAGCCTCGTGTCACCTTTCTTCTTACCCACATCCCGTCGCTGCTGTGCTTTGCATGCACACATACAGACACGGACGAACACAGCGAGCACTGAGCTGTGAGGTGCATGTCAGATCTCATGCTCCCCTGGTTCTAGCCCCTCAGGGACTGTCACCCCACCCTGGTCTTCCCCTCCACCTCAGCATCCATCACCTTCTTAATTTACCGATAGGTTTTGTTTTTCTTGAATGTGAAATAGCAATGCACAATGCGTGAATAAATGTTAGCTCTGAGCAGCTTTTTAATATTCCTGAGCAGATCTGCGAGAAACATGAGTTAAGGGATTTACCCGTTTCTAAGAACTCAGTAATACATTGTTGCGCCGAAAAAGATGTAATGCAGCTAAATAGTCTGACTTCATTTGAAATTTTAAAATCACCAAGAAAAATATTTCAGCATGTTTCCAATAATTCTCAGTACAAGTTAGTGGATTCCCTCTCATTCCATTTTCATTTTCATAAACAAGTTTATACTTGGATTTAATTGTCTGACTTCTCCCCAGACCTGCGTATCGATTGTTCCTCTTTTCAGAGCAGAAGTTCTGTGTTGGAGCTTCTATTTGGGCTTCTTCCTGTGTTTCCTGTCCAGAGACAAATCAGGCGGTCAGGGATCACTGCTGTCAAAGAGTGCAGCAACAAGGACACAAACTGATGCAACACTCAGCCGTCCCTTCACCCACTTACTCGGAAGTGATACATCAGTGCTGTGTCTTTAAACTTTAATCCAGACCTAAATACTTTAAAGCAACCGATGCTTTTTCAAGCATCATAAATCTTGGTAATAGATATAAATACTCCCGAAATTAGCTATATGTGAGTTATCGAAAGTAATCTTCCTTATCAAAATGATATAAAGAAAATATTTAAATTTTTAATTTAAATATTTTAAAGTATTTATGTATGTATAAAATCAAGATGCTGAGTTTTTCAGTGATTGTAAGATATTTTGAATTGAGTGGATTACAATAAACCGCTTTCCTGTAATTCAGTTTGCTTCCTTATCTTCACTTTTACATGCCAATCTTGATCACGTCACATAACTTTCATTTTTTTTAATGTCCTCAAAACTTCCTAAAAACTTCAGAAATAAAGACCATTGAAAGTACTTGTACATTGATTAATGCACCTTTTACAGCACGTTGTCAAAAAAGAAAACAAACAAGCAAAACGAACAAACAAACAAACAAAAAAAACGTTAAACCTGTACAAGACCTCCAGAGATGCGGCTCTAGCGGGAAATTTTGGTTTGGGTGACATGAACTGATACTAATCGGAGGATATGGTCCTTGTTCGGTGGCTTCAACACCACTTTTGTGTGTGTGTGTACATGTGAGTATGCGCACGCGGTTAGGTGGCTTTCTCCCTGCATCCCAGGATGTGGGCTCAGCGTCCACCTGTCCCTCCACCGACAGCGTCCTCAGTGCTCTCCCAGTTCCTCTCTGAATGCCTATTCTCATCTCACCCACGCTGATTTAAAAACCAACGCTCTCCCCAGAGACACCACCAACGCCTTCAGCACCACGGCTTGCATAACACAACCTGTTCTTCGTAAATCACAACTTCCCACCAGTGCATTCTTGGCATACTCACTAACCTTTGCATTTTTCATGTTAAAGGAGCCTGTATTTGCACCTTTTTCATTTTTTTCCCCCTTTTGGATTAGAAACAATCAATAAATCGTGTGTGGAATGAAAGCAACTTGCATTAGAATGTGTGAAGGTTTTTATTTAATCCAAGCATTCAAAAGAAATGACAACGTATTTCACAGAAAGGTTATGGCTGAGCCTGCAGCCAAACCCAGAGACACTAACTGATGAGTCAGCGCTGCAGACGGATCAGGAAACAGCAAAACCAAGAAGAAAAAGTTTTCTTTTTATCCTTCATATTTAAAAACAAAAAATGAAATTAGAGCTATTCCTCTTTTGGCTGAGTTCCTTGAAGAGCTCCTTTTTCTTAAAATCAGAACTGCTTTCTTGAAGAAGTCCCTTTGAGAGATGAATGGAAAAGTTGGAGCAGATGGCCACAGTTGCATATGATGGCAACATCAGTTCTGTTTGTCTCTGATGGTTTGTTGTGGGAAGCCTCAGACGCCACAAAACATGTCGCAACACAGACAAGCCTAAACTGCAGACACCGAAAATGTGATCAAAAATGCGTATTTTAGCAGAAACATTCTGAAAATGTTGGCCAACTTCTTTTACTCACGCACTCCCTGCAGAGGTGGGAGAGATTCAAAGTGTTAATGTGCAACATTGAAATGTTTTTTGTTAAGGTGATAACAAAAAAAGTTACAATTTGTTGAATTTCAGCTGAAATTTAAAACGTTCCTTTACGTAAATGTCTGAAAGCTTTTCCAAGAAATGAATATCAGAAAGAGAAATATCAATTGAAAGAAAGTGCTTTTCCATTACGTCCCTCCATCTTTTCAGATTGCACTTCTCTTCTTAGAAATGTCATTTTTGTCATGATTGACTCAAAGGAAAAACTGTTATTTTAATGTTCCAACATCAGCATGTTTTGTGGCCTTACTGAAACGACCTTCTCCCTCAAAAAAAAATGTTCATCCAGAGGGGATATAATTATATAAGATATAATAGTACACATATGTGTGAAAAACCTCCTGTTTAATAGCATTAATTTATTTTCCTTTTGTGAGCTACATGCAAAAATGTATACCACTAAGCAAAAGGATGGATAGCGGCTGATAGTCTGGCTCTGTAAAACAGTGACATGAATGCCAGCACTAAGTAACATAACTGGTTCTTTTGTAGTGACAATAAAAGTGAAAAATAATTCAGTGGTGGCTATTAAAGTGGCAACCAATACCCAAACACCCCCCACCAAAGAGGTTTATTACTGACATATTTAAAATCATTTTCTAATAGCTGTTTGAAATCAATTACTTGATTACTTGGCACATGATCAAACAAAAAAGAAAACTAAATGATTACACTACACATTAATAACAGAGGAAATGGGATACAAACATACTGTAAACTGTAAAAGAAAAAAAACAGTTATATATTTTCTTCCTCAATTCCTAAATCTTTCTGCAGCTGTTACATACTTAATTACACTTTATGTTTCCTCTGACTCGAAACATACTGTATGTCATACATATACACGCTGGGGGAGAGGGACTCGGTTTCCTGTGGGAGTTTTTGAACTAAGTTCCTGTTCTGTGGAACTTACACGGTAGTCTAGCATGTAAATAACCACACACACACACACACACACACACACACGCACACACACAGAGAGAGAGAGAGGTGTTGTTTTCCATCTGTGCTTTAGCTCCCTCAAGCATTAATTCGGTTTTCTAATTTAAGTGAAAGGTTTTATCCAGAGATGTCATATGATTGCACATGACTTCTATTACAAAGTGATTTCTGTTTGAGTCGTTAACCAAACTTTTTTATTTGTATTATTACTAACCTGTCCAGAGGGTCCCTCTAAGCTTAGTATCAATATTCATAAGCCTCATCCACTCAGTAAAAAAAAAATCATTTTATCGAGTTACTTAACTTCTCGTTGTAGCTCCAGAAATGTTTGTATGTTTGTATAATCACTATGTTGAATTTTAAGTGGTTGTATTTTAATCTAATTATTATTTAAGAGAGCTACTGTGCATTTCTACTTTGTGTTTTGTGTTTGTAAGCATCCAAAGCTGACAGCTGGATGAAATCCCTCGACCGACTGTCAGACCCTACACTGGTGCAGAGGGTCCTGGGTTTCTGATGGCAATGCCACGGCTTTATGTGGTGAGAGTTTGCAGGCAGTTCCTGGAAGATGAAGCAATTATTGACTGGCCCCCGTTCTCAACTTACCAGTAAAACCTAAGTCACCAAAGTCCAGTAGAACAGCTCTGGAACATTATGTTAGGATCCATCAGATGCCAACAGGTTGCAGCTCAGGCTTTCCAAGGAGTTCAGTGATGCCCTGATCCAGATTTGGGAGGCGGTAACCCAGGAGACTCTCCGTCGTCTCAGTAGGAGCATGCTTTGGTATTGTAAGGTATGCATACAAGCAGATTGGGCCATACAAACCACTGAGGACCATTCTGAGTTGCTGCGATTAAATTGCAGCAAAATGGACTAACCTGCATCATTCTTTCACTTTGATTTTTGGGGAGTCTTTGACTTCAGCCCTCTGAAGGTTGATCATTTTCAAACGATGTGGCATCCTTTCATTCCATTCACATTAACCAGTCTATATCAGTTTAAATATCCAGTATGGGTTTTTTTTCTCCCTCCATTGAGATCTGGTGTGTTTTTAAAGTATTGCTTCATTTGTTTTGTTTTGTTTTTTGTTTATTTTACCAGTGTATAAATCATTGTTTCTTAGTATGAAGGATTTAAAATCATGATAAAATATTGGTACAGATGAGCTTTAGAGGTTAGGGTTAGGGTTTCTGGTAAGTCTACATTAAATCGGCATACAGTAAGAGAGCATAATGCCCTCCGAAGTAAAGAAAGACACATTCTGTGCAGGTCTATCCTGTTCATGTATCAGCGCCTAAATCCAGCCATGTCGTGCACGCTTCCATGTCACCGCTGACGCTGACATGTCCCTTCTGCAGTGACCAGAGATGGACACATGTCATTGTCTCCCTCTGAATCATTTAATCACTCGGCACCAGTTGGTCACCTCTTCCTGTCCTTTCTTTCTCTGTGAGTCATGAGGGAGATCTGTGTGTGTGTCGGGGGTGGGGGGTCTGAGAGCTTCCCTGTCTATATCCTTCTTTTAGTTTCAAACAGTATTTTAGTTTCATCATTCTAAAGCCTGAGCGATAAACGGCATGTGTTCATAGTCAATTAACATCTCTTTGGAGTTCCCTTAACACTTCTGTTGTTCTTATTTTTGCTGACAAACCTGCCTTCTAGTGACTTATAATAAACGCTGTCCTTGTTATTTTATTGTTTTTTTTTTATCTAGTTAATCACCTGCACTATTTCTTTTTTTTTTTTTTTTAATTAGTCGCTGTCCATGACAACTATGCCAAACTTTAAGTTCATTTCAGATTAAATGTTACTTTGGTTGTAACGTCTGTAACGGCCCCACTGATATTTGTATTTGTGCAGCCAAGCGTTGATCAAGTCACTTGTTTTTCTTTGTTTCAAATTATGAGGAAGATCTGATTAGAGCAGAATGTATTAGGATATGTATCGAAATATATGAGGACTTTGGCATATTGAGAAATAAAGCATAAGCTATTTAAAATTAAAACGTAAAGGTGTAGTCTAAACAACAATATTGTACATCAGATATTCACCCATGCATGGAAAACAGACAGGAAACATGCTGGGTACACTGTGCACATTTGATTGACAATTAAGTTTTACACCTGCACCCGCAAGGTTGCTTTTACTTTGACAAAGTTTTCAAGATGCAGGAATAGTTACAGGTGGTAATACACCTCAAATAGAAAGTTTCCTTTGTTGTCAGACATGCAGCATATTATTATGTAGTTCTGCAATTACTGTACAAACATCATGTGTGGTTTCATAGTAATTTATGTACTGTATTGCATAAAAAAGCTGGAATGTTTGAAAAAACGGAATAAAAACAAATGATCTAAAATGATTTGGCCGACACTGATTTAAAAAAAAAAAATCAGTTTCATATATGAAATTAGATTTCCATGTAGTTTGTTCAACAGAACTATACTTACATAAAACCAAGACCACTTGAGATTCAGTAAAAAGTTTTATTTGAAATGCAGTTTTTACAAAAAAATATGAAATAAAGCTCTAACGTGTAAAAGTCTGATAGTAAAACCTATCTGTACTTCAATCCCATATTGCATTGAGGATTTCATGCATTTTTTTAAACTAATTTAAAAAATAAATCTTTATTTTCAGCAGAAAATAGAAAAGTATGTGATAACAAATATCCATTTGATGAGTTTGTTCAAAAAGCCATCACACAAAGAATTGACTCAGCTGCAGAAACAACAGAAAAAGATGATGACAAAGTAAAATCCAGTTTTGCAAACTAAACCATCTGCGAACATCAAGTTTTCTGACATTAAGTATTTGTCTGGCGTGTGTGATACATTAAAACCCTCTTATTATGATAAAGCAGAGCTTTAACACTGTTGTGTGTTAGCTTTGTTATAACACAAAACATACATGATCCCCCTGCCTCTCACCTGTAATGGGCTCCAGCAGACCCCCGTGACCTTGTATAGGACCAAACGGCTATAGAGAATAGATGGATGGATGGATGGATGGATGGATGGATGGATGGATGGATGGATGGATGGATGGATATACATAATCTATACAAAATAGGTGAGTTTTTCATATTGATGTTCACCTTAAAAAATGTTCCTGTCAGAAAAAAAAAAAAAGAAAATGACTTTCTTATCTTTAAATCTACCAATTGGCTTCCTCATAGTATGTCAGAAAAATGCACAATGTTCTTGATTTGTTGTACAGTTGGTCTAGTGCATGCTGGAGGGCTCCAGTCGGGTGCTGCTGGTCACTGGTCAGGCAGTGATGGGCATGTTGTCCCTGTAGCAGGCCGGCCTCTGGGGAACGCTGTAGCTGCACAAGTCCTGGTAGATGCGAGCCATCTGCTCGGACGCCACGTCATCACACATCTCCAGGTTTGGGTTGTTGCTGTAGGCCTGGGTGCGCCGCATGTTCACTGTCTCCAGCATGTGCTGGCAGTTCACCATGGTGATCTGTCAGTTAGAAACACGTGCTTTTGTTAAAAACGCCATTTACTGATAAGGTGTAAAGACTGGAGTTTAAATTTGCTTCGCTTTTTCAGCGTGACACATGTCTTACCTGCACAATGATCAGTTTGTTCTTAGCACTGCTGAGGTCGTTGAGCTCCTCTCCAAAACACAGAGTCACTGCGGGATCAGGAGCAGGAATCTGACCCTCCTGATACAGCTGTATAGCTGGAACATCAAAGATAAATGGAAAAGTGTTTTAACAATCTTTCCAAATCATTACACCCGCACTGCCACTTTCTTAAAGCACTGACATGAAATGAATGTGCGAGCCACTGATTTAGCCTCTTTCACATTCAAACATCCTGACAGACAAAGAGCCTCACCTTGAAAAAACCGTCCTGTGTCAAAAATCTTGACTACAGCATCCCTCTCAAGTTTACCAGGCATGGGGTTATATTGTGATCCCACTTCTCCCAGCCCACTCCAGAAGACACGGCTCTGGCACAGCCTCTTGATGAAGATGCCCTCTTGGTTTGCACGGACCAAGACGCCTCTCTCCAGGTGTCCCAGGAGCTTGCGTGTGACATAGCGCTGCTTGTCATACTCGATGAGCTCAGCTGGGGGGAAATGAACACTCTGCATGCTGTCTGAACTGTAGAGGGCGCCACGGGTCAGGTGTTGTGGGGAAATCCGGCAGCCTTCGGGATGGGTGACAAGTGTGTTTTGAACAATCTTCCCCCCATAGTAGAAAGTGATCATCAGTTGGGAAAAAGCTGGAGAGGAGAGGAAAGTCAATGGATATTGTCAAACTCTAATTTTACAATTGATGTCAATATTTATGAAATGAGAGTATTATAACGTTTTCATGGATAACAGGAGTGAATACCTGAACCGAGGGTGCCCGATGGTAAAGGGTCCTGATGCAGTGAGAAAGCTGTGAATTACAGAAGGAAGACATGAGTTTAGACTTTTTTTTTCCTGTAACTTTGTCATGTCATTGCTTTGCTGCATCATCAGAAATAGCATTTCTCTAGCACGATCTTACAAAAATTAATCACCTAGGTCAGCAAATCTTAACAGGATGTTAGTCAATTCTTCCATTGCAGAATTCAACAGTCAAGCAAATAGCCTCTGCTTAGTTTAGCACCCACAGCAGGAGGGACAAGTATTAAAGTTTTCCACTGGGGTTATTTTTCGAAGAAACCAAATAGCATGTCTCGGAAATAAAAAACTGTCTCACATGAAGGTTGAAAAAAAAAAAGAAAAGAAGAGGGGTGACTTAACACTAGCAACGGTGTGAAAACCTTAACCATAAGAGAATGTAAAGTGCATAGAAAAGGTTTTACCATTGATGCTGCCCTGGGACCAATATTCCGGACTAGACTGGATGCTGCAGCCTTCATCCTGCAAAAAGACAACATGTTTATAAGCTGCTTGCAACACAACTCTTTCTACATGCTGCGCAGTTGCATGTGCTTAGCAACTGGTGCTGGAAGAGATGCGGTGAAAGAAAAAAAAAGTGAGACAAAAGCTGAGTGTTAATAAAGGTGAAGAACATCTAGAAGCTGGAATAAAGGCTGTTTTTACCTCTTTCATGAGCTCCTCTATTTCTGCAGAACTGCAGTCCATGTCTGTGATGTCACCAGAGCTGCTGGTAGCTGCCATGGCCATCATTGAACTTTTGCCGTCTGTTGGTGGAAAAAGAAGAGGATATTGTGAACTTTTTCACGTGTTTACCTGCTGCACTTTCATTTCACTGGCTCGAATTCTAACACATTTAATCCCACAACGCGCATCCCAACACTTGCAAACAGTGTCATGACGGAAAAACCTTCAGGAGTTTCCGAGTACAAGTGAGTACAATAACAAAAACTCACGTTTCTGCTCCTCTTCGGGTACAATGCGGTACACTTTGTAGGGCTCTGAAATGTCCAGCTGTGACCTCTCCGTCACCTCTTCGAAGTCAGGACTTTTGTTGAGGGCGCAGCGGAGTCTGGTCTTCCATGTTGCAGGCTCAGCCCTGTCCCCTTCTTTAAACTTGCCCTTAAACACAGCCCAGGCCTGCGGAGGGAAGAAGAGAATAAGAAAAACAAAGAAAAGAAAAAAGACCGAAATCGTTCGTTACACTCGGGCTTTGTGCTCTAAAAGAGAATTTCCATGGGTCTTCAAAATCACGCGGACTTTTTGAGCTGCGCG
Source organism: Xenentodon cancila (assembly GCA_014839995.1). Lineage (NCBI taxonomy): Eukaryota > Metazoa > Chordata > Actinopteri > Beloniformes > Belonidae > Xenentodon > Xenentodon cancila. The sequence continues at coordinate 18,077,284 of CM026197.1, forward strand.
GAGCGCTGCGTAAATCCAAAACAACCACAGCAATGTTTCTAAGGAACTACACCAGGAAGCACTCAAACCTTAAAAATGGATGCGTCAACTTCTTGGTTGTAATCCTGTTTTCCCGCATGTTTCCATGGAATTCGGAACATGGTGCGGCTTTCATCCTCCCACTGGAGTCCAGAGTATTGCCCGCTTTGGATCTGCTCCATCAGCCACTGTTTCAGCCTTCGACCACCCGAGTTTGACATCTTGATTAAGCTGTTTTGTTCCCCCGTTGAATAGTTCGCTTTAATGGGAAAAAATCAGTTATGATTAGTACATAATTTACATTTGACATGAATAAAATCTGACCTTTATCAAACCCATTTACAAATGTCTCTCATAAACTGGGAAATCAAAAGCAAAAGCACTTACAGTTCGAAAAGAAGACGACCTCCTGGTACTGTAATGATGCTGTTATGTGGCTTGCTGTCAGATGTAATTGAGCGCGTTCTCCACGGCGCACGTCTTTATTGTGCTCCGTGTCATGAATGAAATACTTGGACTGCCAGTACACAAACACTCTGCCTACGTGCAACCAATGAGCAGATAGAAGCTCCAACAGGACAGCCCATCCAGGAAGACTTCTTCTGCGAACTGAGGGTATTTACAAGAAATGGCCTGACAGGCGATGGTTGTAAAGCTGCTGCCCACGCCAAAAGCTACGCAGACGCGGATTTGTGATACAAACCCGAAGAGTCACAAGTTACTGTGTACTGTGGGGGATTTCTGCGCTCCCGAGCGGGGAGACGACGCGCCCCTCTCACGTCTACTCACCTATGATGTGAAACCTCAAAAGTGCTTTTTGCAGGTCCGCTGTAAGTGTAATGTTGTCTGATTCTCCCTCTGGTAGGCAAACGGAGACTCGGGCGAGTTCCCTGAATCTTTTTTTAAGGAGCTGGTAGGTAATCAGAAGAGCAACGCAATGATTTCTCTAGAAGCCCGCATCTGAAAGAAGGAATCGGTTGGATCTCTGGATTGCCACGCATCTAGCAATCTTCATGTTTCCTTTTAAAGACCCAAAGCGTAACATTATTTTATTTAAATGAATTCATTCAATGAATGAAGTGCTTATAAATAAAGCAAAAACATCATCATCGTCAATATGGCATTTTTCATTTAAACCATGAACTCAACCAATTTACCAATAAATGGCAAAAACACTGAAAAGATTACTTTGGTGTATTTATGCGAATGCGTCATCATTTCCATTATTTCATTACTGGTTAAACAAATCTGTTCAACAGAAGTACGCTAATTTCTATCTAACTATATTCACTCAGCTATGACAAAAACATTATTGTGAATTGTTCAACAGTGTCATAAACAATACGTTCAAATTAGGCAACATCAAATCATCTGATGAAGTCTTGAAATTAAAGTTAAAGGTAGTGAAATTCGTAACATAACAGCAAAACATTTCAAATTTGCTAATAAAAATGTTATTCTTTATGCACTTTTATTGGGTAATTTTTCCTATTTTATCATTTATATTAGCACCAGTAATCAAAGATAAAATAAAAATTGGTATGGTAACATGGGGAAAGTTTTACACTGGTCCCTTTATGTATGAGTAATGCTGTGCATCAAGGAAATACATTTTCTCCTTCTCTCAATAGTTATAAGGCTGAATTATAATATAAATCTCTCATGTACCACATTATAAAGTCCAAAATGGCCTAGCGCCGCGATATTTGCAAGACCTGATAGTACCGTACGTTCCTAATAGAGCTCTCCGTTCTCAGGGTGCAGGTTTACTCGTAGTTCCTAGAGTATCGAAATGTAGATTTGGAGGACGGGCTTTCTGTTATCAGGCACCATCACTCTGGAACCAACTTCCAGTTTGGGTTAAGGAGGCTGACACCACCTCCACCTTTAAAACTAAACTTAAAACATTTCTGTTTAATAAAGCATATAGTTAGTGTACATTTAGTACCTTAATGTGTCAGGCCCAGTAGTCAAAGCTGCAGCTACAGGACCAGATTAGAGCAGCTCATTTTAAACAGCTTCGGTGTAGATATGCTGCTGTAGGCCTCTGCTGCAGGGGGGCACCAACATGATCCACTGAGTGGTGCCTTTCACCTTCTCTGTTTCTCTTTGCCTTCTCTGTCTCTTCTTCACCTCAACCCTCATTTATTAACAATATCCCATAAACTTAATTGTGGTCCATTGTTCTGGTAGTTTTTTGTGCTTGTCTGGCCCTTCTTTTCCTCTTCTGTGCATGTCCTGCGGACCAGAGCCTCAGGAGCTGCTTGCTGACCTGCAGTTCCACCTCTGACCATCCCAGTGTCTGCCTTCACCTGACTGTATGGATGTCTGTTGGATACTTGCTGACATCCCGACCTGCAGTCCTCATCCCCTTGTATCACCGTCTATCCATATATCACCCATATACACAGAAGTCTAATTGGACTACCAAGGACAGTTACTAATGTATCCTGTCTTGTACCTTTGACGGTGTCTCTATGTCTCTATTCTTTCTTATTTCTTGCTCTACCTGGCTGGCCTTCGGCAGGAGGGTCCCCCCTCATGAGCCAGGTCCTGCTCAAGGTTTCTTCCCTCTTAAAGGGGAGTTTTTCCTTGCCACTGTTTGGCTTAAGGTTTTTCTTCCACTAGGGGAGATTTTACCTGCCGCTGTTTATGTAATAATTGCTCGGGGGTCATGTTCTGGGTCTCTGGAAAGCGCCTAGAAACAACTTGTGTTGTAATAGACGCTATATAAATAAAATTGAATTGAATTGAATTGAATTATAACATGCAGATGATTTAGTGAATTTTCAGTCATTTTGGAGCTCCACTTTGTCTTACAAAACTGCAGTTCTGCTGTAAGAATAATAATAACCATTACTATAAATTACTGTCTAGGTTTCTTCTATCAGAAAATGTTGTGCTGTGGTTCCACTCTAGGAGCACTGAGGCTGTGGCTTAAAGAGTTAAGTGCTCTCATTTCACTCACTTTTGTTGAGTCTGGCACCTGGAGCCAATGTTTTATGTTTAAACAGGCTTTTGTTTCCATGGAGCCAAAAGTATTAATGAAGGTATTGTGTCCTTAATAAAGATTGGATGAACGAATAAATGAGTGGATGAATTTTGAGGCCTGTATTTGTTGCAGTTCCAGTAAGCCGACCGTAAGTCTACGCAAACATAACTTCTCCTTGGTTACTTTTACAATCTACCTCAACATGCCCATCTGCAAGAGCTCATTCAAAACCTCTTTTGCCATCCATTCAATTTAAATAAGCATTTAAATGTATATATTTTATCATGAAACTCGTTAAAGGAACTTGCCACTTATTTGACAGTTGTACAGATGTTATTAGTGAACTCCGCTGGCCTTTTAGTTGAAATGAATTTAAAGGTCACACTGTACTTCCTCATGCTGATTCAGTATTTCTGTACTTAAAAGTAGACACTTTAAAATTTTAGGAAAAGCAGGACATTCATCATTAGGTTGGAGCGAAAGCAGAATGTTTTCTGATCGGATAATTTCACTGAACCGAAGATTAGGAATTGTATTGAACTGCATACGTAGTTTTTAATTACGTATTTTATCTGTACTTATGCACACAGACACTTGCCATGGTGCTGATAGAGCAGATTTATTTATAATTAAATCTTTATGTCAATCAATGCAGCTCATTATAAAAATACACAAAAATTAAGCAAAAAAAAAACAACATACAGTTAAATCACACAATTTTATGACAGAAATTCTATAAGAATTCCATAAAAGTCAGTTTGGACACAATTAAAAAAACAATTAAAGCTTCAGTAAAATCAGGAAGACTTTAGTATTTGGACTTCACATTAGATTTAAACTCAGTTATAGATTATATAGCATGTTATAGAGCCTGTGACATTTTACCTAAAGGAACATTTTGACAAACTTAAAATGTAGGCATTACTAATGGATTTTTTCTTTCTTTCTTAATATGCCCACTTTTCACATGGCAGTCTTTTCAGCTTTGAGGGCGGCTAAGGCAAACTACCATCAAATAACGGAAGGGGCGTATCCAACTGAGTACTGAGTCCCTCGCTGACTGCCACTCATCTTATCTGATTCCAGATGATCGTTGAGATATTATGCTGGATTTGACTAGAGATTTCTTTTATGTCCTTATTTCAGTTTTGTTTTTTTGTTGCATTACAATACAGAAGGAGTTTCTGGGAAATCCATCACATCTACCCACCAACATTCACTTATGTGAAGTTCAGGGGTGGATTGTTGGTCGTTTTTATTTTTTCATAAATATAGTGTGCTCAGTTTTATTAAAATATGAACCAAATGAGGAAATATAACAATATCCCTACTTGTACGCGAAATGTCAGTAGTTTTAAGAGTTGACTGGTGAGCAGTCAAACACAGTAAGATGAACATCTGAATGTCTATGAACATCACCTTCACAACCTGCAGTACTAATTAAAGAGTTTACTTTCAAGTGCTTGAACCACACCGCCAAATAACTTGGCAGTTCTTTTTTTTTTTGTTAGTTTTTTTTTTTGTTTTTAATATCTGTAGAGTGGCATACATCAGGTCAAACAGTTCAGCATTATAGCATCACTCGAGCCTACGGGCACGCAGTAGAAAACTGCAGATGTAAAAGACTCAAAGAGAAAACAAACAAAGACCTAAGGTAGTGAGGTGTTTACAGTAAGGCGTCTGTGAGCACTGATACCCTTCAGTTGGTGGCAGGTACATGTAATAGATAGATCTGTAGCACAGTTGTAAATCAACCTCTGTTACTTAAGACTGTGAGATAAATACAAATGCAGTGAAAAAAGAAACAAAGATACTTGGAGGTGGAAGTCTTTTTTTTTTTTTTTTTTTTTAAGTTGCCCAATGGCCTTAATGCTGAAGATAGTGTTGGAGGTCAATTTAGAAGAGTGTACAGAAGAGTATTTCCACACAGCACTGGGAAGGAATTAGGTTTGGTTTCAGGTGCTGCCTTCAGGATGATCAGTGCTGGCTGGCTCTCTGATCCAGCGCAGCACTTCTCCTCTCATTTGGGTCTCCTGCTGGTCTGTGTACAGTCTTAGGAGGGCTTCCACCTGCTCCTGGTCATTGAACGGACTGGACCGGAAATTAGACCGCAGCCATTCTCGATACTGTGGACATGAAACGAAACGTAAGGCTTCATGAAACACATGTTAGTTAACCAATGTCAAACTACTTTACAGTGTTGAATACAAATTCTGCAAGGTGGAAAAATCGAGGTACATCGTCCATGGTGTTGCAGACTTTGAGGTGTAGAGTTTTTGCTCATGCCACCCAGACTGCAATCGTTTTGGAAGTGAGAAAATCAGAAGTGACCTGATGGCAAATAAAGTTTTGCTGTGTCATTGTAGGCTGACTGAAATGGCACTTAATCAAAAGATCATATTAACATGGTTGGCAATGGAATAAACAACAGCTTTAGATTATATAATGTGCACTGTGCAGGCGCTTCTCATCTAATGCTTAAAGTTTGTTTTTTTTAAGTAATAAAAGAGAGTAGCTCCAATCTCTAAAATACTGTCCTGTAATTACCCACTTTTTATGCAGTATCGTATTCTTTGTAGAGTAAAAACAAGTGAAAGTCTAACCGAAAGTAATACATTAATCTTCCTGAAATTTGTATTCTCACATCAATCCACAGGAGCAGAAAACTGACTCATAACATCAACACACAGCAAAAAAATTACACTATGAAGACCAAAAACACTGATGAGACGAGATCACAGATACAAAAATCTTTACGTCTGCCGCCAACAGTGTCATTTTGAGAGAGAATATGAATCGTCCTCAAAAGCCACATAATACTTTCAAGTGTTTCACATTGTAGACAAATTGCATCAACCAGAAAAAGAATCTGTACAGGGAAAATTGCAGATAAACTCTCACCAAGCTGGCTCATCTGATGTGTAAAGTTTTACTAGAAAAAGAATAAAGCTCATAGCGCAACATTGCCAGAAGAAAAGACACACAGGAGCCGTTTAGTTTAGGTTTTAGTTACAGCAACATTATCTGAAGTGCTACGCAAAAGCTTAAACATAATTTCTAAAAAAAAAATGGGCAGCATGAAAGAAGTAATGTTTTCTATTAACTGCACCAGCTGACCTTACAACTGCTGAGATAAAAAGGCACTAATAATTCTATATAATAATTCAATAAGTCTTTTGTAGTCATTTTTTTTTTTAAATCTTAGAATACCTTTGACAGTGGGACTAGTTTAGTTTTTAGTTATATCTTTGACAGTAGGGCTGGAGCTCTGTTTACACACCCTGTGTTGAACTTTAGCAGTATTTACATGAACTGCAGCAATTAAGCTGGTTTTATCATCCTCACTAAAACTCGTTTAAGACAGATGCACGTGGAGATGCACGCGCAGTATAATGCACACACCTTGTCAGTGTTGTTGCAGCTGTGCTGGAGACAGCACAGCTGCCCTCATCGCTGGTTTAGGATCCTTCACTTTCTATTTGAGACACATGTGGGAAAAATCACTAATACAGAAAACACGTTTCCCTTTAAATCCTCGAAATCAGAGGAACGTCTACAAACAATGAGCCAATTTTTTTTTTTTAGTCATGTTGCAAGATGCTGACAGTAAAGTTAAAACACGTGATGAGCAGTACCCAAGCTAATGCAATCCACGCAACCCCCCCTGCAGTTCCCCTTCTCCACTTCATTGTTCTATTAGGTCAGCCTCATTATCAGAGACTTGCTTACTAAGTGCCTCCACTTAGTAAGCAACTCTCAGGCATTTAAATAGGCTGCTCTCTACACTGGGAATCAGTTCCAAACTCACTTGAACCTCAAGGATCTGGTCTCATTACATCATTTTAAACATAATTCAAATATTCTATATGCATACACTTCTGGCTGTCGATGTTACGATTGGTTACAATAACCTTTGAAACCTTTAAAAGGTCTGAAATGAATGGTAATTTTAGGCCTTTATGTAGGAAGTCTTTTACAATGTTGTTTTGTGGTGCTTATTTACATATTTTATCTTTATACAGTTGTTATAGTATGCGCTTGTATCTCTTGTGCTCTTAACTGCTGCCCGTCTTTATCAGGACATTCTTGAATATGAGATTTTAAATCTCAATAGTTTTCCTCTGGTTAAATAAAAAGGTTAAAAACACACACTAGTCTATCCAAGAGTGAACCAGTGTTTAATTGAAAACTATGATGCACTTATGGCTAAGAATCTAAGTCATATCAAAGCTGCAAAATTTGATGTATACATAAAAAAAAAAAAAAAATATATATATATATATATATATATATATATATATATATATATATATATATATATATATATATATATATATATATATATATATATATATATATACACAAAATACTTTTCTGGAACACTGAAATAAGTATACACGAGCTGGCTGGCTAGGGTTAACAGTTGACAGGTTAACCACAGACTGCACATGCACTGTGATGGTTGTATGTGTCATATCCTGTAAGAATCTGTTTGGGGCACACCACAGTATTAGGAATGTGAATTAAAAAGCCTTTTTTTTTGCTGTAAACATGACAAAAATGATAAAATGGAGCTGTAACATTGTGACCACCCACATAATACTAAACAGGTCCACCTTGTGCTCCTATAAGAGCTCAGAGCAGTCAAGGACATGCCAACATCTGTATGAAACCCGCCACTGCATATCAGTGGAGGGAAGGTGGAGACGGGGTCCAGCTTCAATTCCTCAGGCACACACGCATTTCTGAGGACTTCTGATAGACAACAAACACCATAATACCAGGCAAGAATGCACAGACGTGGCTGTACAACTGATATGGATTTATGACTTTGACTGATGTTGATTATTTAAAAAAAAAAAAAAAAAAAAAAAAAAAAAAAAAACACATGCTGAATTAGACTGCTACTACCATCACTGATTTTATCAATTTGTATCTTAATAAGAGAAAGTGAACATAAATATGCTTATTTATATTACATACCTAAAAAAAATAAATAAATAAATAAATTAGTATTTATTAATATATTAAAAGTGTACCAAACATGGTCTTTAATCATAAACTAACAGAAAATTCACGCAAACCTTTCTATACCCCTGGAAGTGAATGCTGAAACATACCACATAAAAAACTCTACCTATATCTGTAAGGCAAATGTTTTGAAATACGCCTTTCAATCGCAAACTGTAAAGCAGTTAATAAAAATACATTACACCCTATGTTTCCGAAAAGTCACACAGTGCAGGACTCAACACGAGAATGATCCTGCTAGAGATAGACTTGCTGCCGGTCTCAAGACATGTGAGATACGGACCAACATACAGCAGTTATAAGAACACAAAAATAAAATAAAATTAAAAAAAATACACAAAATGACTTGCTGAGTGCCTCCAAGTGCAACAACACTACTGGACTGCATTATCACAGTTTGTTTTGCACCACCTCTCATTGTACTGTGATGTGCAAATATGTCGATGTTGTAAAAAAATGCTAAATTATAAAGATTATAAAATTATAAAGCCCAAATACATCCTGGGCTGACAGTGTACAGTCTACCTGCTTAATGGGGGGGTTAACCGGAGCACTTTCAGTGTGCAGATTTTGCTCACTTGGCACACCACCAGCACAGCAGAGGTGCACACCCACTCTGATGGAGCCACGGAAATCCTGTTTTGACTTTGTAAAGCGGGGGTGTCAGACTATTTCATCGTGCTCCATATCACCATTAGGGTTAGGGTCAAAGGGCTGGTTGTACTGCAGCTGCAACTACTTACATGCATTTTTTTTTTTTTAAAATCATATTACAGTTTTGCATCTGCCTTTCACAATTAATAATACTGTAGATACAAATTTATTACTATTGTAGAGGCATGACGGTCACTTGACTGACAAATCTACTTTCAGCCTTTCAAAAAAAAAAAAAAAAAAAAAAACATTTTTTACGCCCTCTTTAAAAATTACCTTCCCTCTTGAAGAGCTTTTATTCATTTGTAGTTTTTGTTTTAAATTCATGTGTTAACCACACAACTGTTAAGAAAGACAATAGGAAATGCCTTAATATGAGACACTGTCATCTAATCATCATCATCATCATTATACTGACAGATGCCATCATAGTGGAAGCAATGAAACCAAGATGTATTGTGAGACGTGTCATTACGGGCTGTGTGTACCTTTACAATTTAATTGAATTCAATTTTATTTATATGGCATCTGTGTCAATACAAATCATCTCTGGGTGATTTCCAGAGACCCAGAGCGTGACCCCAGAGCAATTATTAAACAAACAATAGAGGGTAAAAACTCCCCTAGCAGGAGAAAAATCTTAAGCCAAACAGTGGCAAGAAAAAAACTTGTCTTCAAGAGCGAAGAAACCTTGAGGAGAACCTGGCTCACAGGAGGTGCAGAATTCTATTAAAAGTGTGAAATCATTTTTGCACGCTCGCTCGGGCCAGATAAAATAAGGTTGAAAGCCACATTTATGGAGCGGACACAGAGTTTGACGTGGCTGTTACATTTTTTTTAATCTGATCTGTAAATTTTGATGCAATTATATTTTTAATATTAAGATCAAGTTATGATTCAAATTAGTTCATCTCTACATCTCAGCATCGTATTGTCCACAGCCAAACGGGAAAATGTAAGTACTTAAGAATAAAACTGCCAAAGACACAATTTCCCGTCAGTTTAGTGTTTAAGCTCACATTGATTTACTTGCAAGTGTCAGCCCTCGGGCTAAAAACGGTACACTCACAAACACAGTAATAATATGCTGCAGATTACTGAGGGGATTTTGTGTTTAAAAAAAAAAAAAAAAAAAAAAAAAAATTTGCATAGGAGCAAAAAGTTGTTGACAAAGCTGTCTGGGGGAGGAAGAAAAAAAAAGGCTATTAGACTGTCTGACATCAGGAAAATGTGTCAGATTACTCATAAAAAAATAATAGTTTATGTATTATTAAAAAGGCAATAACCTTAAATTCAAAAACCTTTTGGATTTTTGCTCCAACATTTTCTCTAAAACGATACTTTGTCTTCCTTTCTCATTCATGTTTACCTCCGACACTTGTGAGGTCTGGTACTCCTGTAGCTGCTGCTGGAAGCCGTAGTTCGGCCCAACGAAGGAGCGAACAGCTTTGACGGCAGACAGACACTCCTCCCAGCTGTGGTGGGTGACAGTCATCAGGTAGGCCACCACCATGGTCGTGCTGCGGGACACACCTGCAAGGCTGCAGCAAGGCAACGCACATGTGGTTACTGTCATTTAGCAACTCTATCTTAATGTCTTTACTCCTGCCAGTAATACCTACATAAAAGTGGTAATAAAATAGGTGGGGTTTTTTTGTTGTTGTTTTTTTAAGTTGGCCTATTGATCTAAGGCGTACATAAAACGTGCGTGACATGCTTTGTTCAGAGTTACACAGGGAAATTAAACAAAAGCTCTCTCCTCAACGTTTTCTAACTATGTCAGCTCTGTTTTAATGATTGAGGAGGCTGGATCATTCCACTGTGATGTCACAGTACAAAAAAAAAAAAACAACAAAAAAAAAAACACACACGCAGCAATAAAACTGCATTCATGAGGTCCAGTAAAGGTTTTATGTTACACTACTTGTGAAAATGTTTAAAACTGACAGCTGGTTTATTTTCCACAAATCTCATTTAACAAGAACTGACACCCTCAGTTTTGGAGAGGCAGCTTGTTTAGCCTTTAAAACCTACCAGTGAACTAGACAAGCTCCCCCGTTCAGGCGGCATTCATGGATGAAGCCAATACACTCTTTGAAATGCTGCAATCTGGAAAGACAAAAAGAGTACCTAAACAATTGGTCAACACAGCACAAAAACTAGACAATTCTTACTAAGGCAGGTTGTGAGGCTAAAAATGGAGCACACATTACAGGATATGAGAAAGGACACCTTGAACTGAAACTCCTGTATTATGGAGCCAACACTGTGTGTCAAATAAGTTTCTGCAATTGTGAAAACGTGCCGTTTTTGCTGTAGAAACTGGATATTACTGTTAAATCTTGTGAGAGTTTCTAGAATAGATTAAGTCGTTTTAATTCAGTAGTATCACCTCTAAACCCCTTCAGGAGTGGTGATTTTTTTTTTTCCACTACTCCAAGTTGTCATGTGATAAAAATGTTGGCTCGGCTCAAACAGAGAGTCTGTGGTACACCAGAGCGCAGACAGTTGGGACAGACAAGGGAAGTAACCATCCTAATTCTTGTCTATCTACAAACTCTCATCAGTTTTTAAACGTTGTTCTATTTTAACTATGAATGTGTACAGCTCATTCTAACTTTAAAATACAAGAAAAGCTCTTGTCTGAAAGCAACACGTTGCAAACAGCCGCCTAATGTATATGACTGAAATTTTAAAAAAACAAAAAAAAACAAAAACAAAAACACACACACACACACACACACACAATAAAGTGGAAATGCGCCAATATTTTACACATGCACTGTCAAGAAACACTGATAGTGTTTTGCATAATCAAGATACCGCTGTCTCATGAGGAGCAGATGTTGGTTACTCAATAGCAGACAGAGTAACAGACTGGAGCTAAAATAGATTGACAGTCACTTTTATTTTCTCTTTTCCTGAGATCCAAACTCCTCTTTGAAACATGTCTCCTCAGCATTTTGTTCTGTCTTCCTAGCAGAGAGGCTTCCGGCAGACTTGATTAATATGCAGAAAATTAATACCCCCTTAGTTTGACACATGGCAACATCTCACTCATATGCACACATCATTTTGGAAATGGTAATGCAAATAAGTTTACACCTTTATGGTCACTGCATACTGTGCACATAAACCAAAACAGGCTTTTCCTGACAATTAAAAAAAAAAAAAGAAAGAAAGAAAGAAAGAAAGAAAGAAAGAAAGAAAAAAGAAAAGAAAGTGTATACAAATATCAGCACGTTGCTCACGAAATGTACAAACAACCAAATAAACATCAGGATCAACTTGTAAACCAGTGTATGTCTGACCATTACTTAATTATTGACTTTATTAAAAAAAGAAAGTGAAAAAAAAAAGGTTGTTTCTGAAACAACTGTGTTTCAGTCATGGAGAAAATAATCTGACTTGAAAATAAACTCAAATGTGCAGATACAAAATTCATTGCACTTTAGCCACTAACCAGTAGTACTCTAAAGGAAAATATAAATAAATAGGCTATGTGGGGAACACCGTCACCGCCATGTACCTAAGAAATGGGAGGAGCCATCAGCTTTGACCATAGGGGCCTCAGAGGATGGTAAATCTAGTGGGGCGGCAGTTGGCCTCAGTGTCCCGCCAGTCAGACCAGTGATTGTGACAGAGGGGGTTTATTAAAGCCCTGGGTGGTCGAAGCAAACAGCCAGATGTCACTGGGAGGTTTCCTTCCTCTGCTGCCTAAGGGAAGGATGCTTGATTGCGACAGGGGAGGTTGGACACCTCCAGCCTAACCCGATCAGCAACATCCAACCAACCGCAAAAGTTAAATTTCTTATGCTCCACCTACATTTTTATACAAATAATAAAAATTAAATAAAAAAAAAAAAAAAATCAGTTTATATTCAGCCCCTCCATACTTTCAGCAACTGAAGTGACTACATTTGAACAGTCACTGAGACAAAAAAAAAAAAAACTCCCAGTCACACAGATATCTGGAACCCACCAAAACTCCTTTCAACTGTTGGTGAGGAGTTTTGCAGAAATTCTACAAATTCATTGGAAATTTATGCAGCACCTCCCACAATCCCATCTTGACTGTCATTGCAGGAACCTGGCCGTGTTTAAAGGTCATCAAGTCAACTATAACAGCTAAATCTGTCTCCAATGTTAATGCATGTCTCAACGTCAGTCAGCGACGGCGGTCACAACACACAAGACTGCTTATTATTCCTCAACTGGCCATGACTGATGCTTATGTTTTGTTTTGTTTTAGTCAAAAAGCAAACTGTTTTGCACAAGGTCTTAGACTCTGAAGAGAATGAAATATTACAGATGTGACTAATGTGTTAGTGGGCGCTGCAAGGGTGGAGGCAGAGCGTGCGCTCGTTTCAACACACAGTCTGCCTCCTGATGAACAATGACACTTTGAACACACTAAATCACACAAACATAGAAATAAAACCTATATAATTTTAAAGTTCAGTCTTTACCATTGATACAGAATCATTTTAACTCACCAGAATGTTTTGCTTCAAATCTAGATTATGAAATCATCTAACTCATTAATGGAAAACACACACACACACACACAAAAAAAAAAACACATTTGAAAAGTTATGTGTATTATTACTTACAGGTTCTGGCTGGAAGCATCAGCGGCATGAATACAAAGGTACGTCATGTCCTGCAAAAGACATTTATTATAAAAAAAGAACTTCAAGACTACAAATTCTCACATGAAATGTGAATGTTATTTAAGAAGGTCTTTAATTCAAAAGCTAAAATGATTTCACTGGTCTATGTCATAGCTGTCTGAACTTTAGTGTCAATTCTTAGTCTTGTAAAGCTGCCACTCACTGGATATTCATCTAGAAATGTCAAATAACTCACGTGACAGAAGCTTACACAACACAGCACAAAGTAAAATTATTGTTTTGCACTTGTTTAAGATTTGAATGAGGGTTAAAAAAAGAAATTCTTTGCATATATTCTGACATGGTTAGCTCCAATCACTGTTCATTTTCGCCACAGATAAACAAAGTCGTCGTCGCCAACTCTCTTTCCTTAAACATAACTCATCACCACCCCCATCTGGCTGACAAGACAAATAACATTACATGGAAATATCAAAATAAAAAAAAAAAACAGACTCAAAATCTCCAGGTAAAACTTTCCACAGGAAGCACTGCTTTGATTCATTACAAACACATCAGGAAACATCCAAAAACACCACACAGACTGGTTTCTCCACCAACCTCGAACACAGGTTTAGCATTGTTGTACACAGACAGGATGTGGGTGATGCCATTTTTGGATAAACTGTCTCGGTTTTCTGCATCTGCAACAAAAAAAAAAAAAAAAAAAAAAAAAAAAAGAGGAACACATTTTACAGATTTGCCTGTGGATTTTACTAAATGTTATTCAATATCAATAAAGTGAATATACCACATATCATTTTCAGCACATATGTTATCCACAGTGTGTTGATGGGGAAAGGGATGCAATACAAGGACGCATCGGGTCAATCAGAAACGCCTGGTGATTATATATAGAGATATAGAGATATATAGAGAGAGATAGAGATAGAGAGAGGAGATAGAGAGATATAGATAGAGAGAGAGAGAGATGAGATAGAGATATAGATAATAGAGATATAGATAGATATAGATATAGATATATATATATATATATATATATATATATATATATATATATATATATATATATATATATATATATATATATATATATATATATATTTTATATAAACATATTATAGATATTTCTGACATTTTATTGGTTGTAATTTATTGACACAGCGCATCCAGCTCACCTGAAACTCCACTACGTAACTTTATGAGGCAGACTGGAGCTCAAGGAAACATATATCACATTACAGCAAACAAACACTCGCATGAACACTTCTGTCTGGCTATAAGACGACTCGCTTCAACCTCACAGGAGCAGCAACGTGCCATCTTTTTGCCGGACTAGTGAGCAATGTCTTATTATTGATAGCTGACCAGCTGTGCATTACCACTGTGGATTCTTACTGTGAAGTGCCAATAAAGTTGTCTACTCTGTAATTTCTTCTTTGACGCATGATTGTTAGGCGTCTTGCAAACGTGCTGCATTGCACTCAGACTACTGTCTGAATGTGATGCGTTTTACAGAAACTAAAAGTTTTCTGTGGGATGCCATTAGGATGCGATTACGAGTTGTGTGCAGTGCTGCTGCATACTTTGCCCGCAGCGTGGCAAAACATTTTCTGGCGATGCATGTTTATTCATAGAGATATTAGGATACATTACAGCTAATTATGTTGGAGCGCTGAAGCTAGGATTGATTTCACCGCAAGTTGCTGTTGTGAATTAAAATGCCTCTGCTTTGTTATTTCTGCAGGCTTCGCCTTCCTTCTGGGTTATACCGAGCTGCAGCTGGTAAATATATTCATATGTGTCCATATTTGTGGGTGAGGCACGCAGTGTTGCTTTCAAGTTATAAAGACTTATATAATAATAACTATGAACAAAACGAAAAAGAGGAGCTTTAGCTTTGTCAACAGTGAAACGTGACTGACACTTGAACCAAGGCCACTGGACTTTATTTTCTTGGTAGCTGAAGATGTTGCACTTTCCATCCAGAAGGACTAATCAGTTCAAGCTGATGAACTTGAACCACCTTGATTCAAGCCTTTGAGGATTACCGTAACCTGGGTGACTCGTGACCTGTGGACTGACCCACACAGCACTTTGGGAACCTGCATCGGCCAGGGCACACATTTTGTACAAACTAAACACACAACTTTGACCAGTAACAATAAAGGCAGATCGTCGAAGGGTCCACTATCCTGAAACATCTTTCTATTCAGAACAGCCTGTGCTTCTGTCACCAAGACTAAATTTAGCCATTATGATTCTGCCATCCTGTGAAACCATCTTGGAGGCAGCTAAAGTTAGAACATGGCAAATGCCTCGTAAAGTGCCAAAAGGATGTGTGTCAAGCTAGGGAATGCCACTCAAGCTATCTTCCATTTTACTTAACTTGCTATTTATTTTACTTCTTTTCTCTCTCACATCTATGTTTGTCAAAAAAAAAGGGAGGGGGGGGCAAAAAATCTTATGCTCTATATGCAGGTACTCATTCCTATTGCTACAGAAAGAGTGAAAGTTAGTTTATGAATCTCTTTTAAAGAATAAAATGTTGCACAGATATAGCAGGTAAAACGAACAGAAGGTATGTAAAGATGTGTAGCATAAGAAAACTTTTCTTTTTTTTTAAATTATACCCTTAAAAAAAGGTTATGTCACACAAACTCACTACCCCACACCTTCATAGATATGTTGGTAAAAAGCGGTGGCCTTATTTCTGTCTAATGCAGGACTTCCACACTCATCCCGACTGTATGTTCTTGATTTAAAGCACCAAATCAACGTAAAGCATCATGTTTTTCTTACCTCTTATATTCCCCAGGTAGAGCCCGTCAACAACCTGTGAAGCAGCAGTCACAGACATTGTGTGTTATATATCCATTACAGTTCCGCTGGAAGAACTCTGCTTGAAAAAGAGCAAGTGCTCAAGGTGAAACCAGGCTGGATTTAAGGCTTAAGGCTTAAGAACAAAGCAACCGTTCCCTGTAGCCATACAAGGCCTGAAACATCGAAGCATGATTACAGAATGTGGGATGAGCACCTGTTCAGTGCTGCTGCACAACATTTGTACCAGAACTAGAGTGCTTTTAATTATAACACCTTCATATATTCATTTTGGATACTTTTATAGATCACATCTGCACCCTATTCCTATTGTACATTTCTAATGTTTTTGTGTGCATTTCTTTATTTTCCCCTTGTATTATGATATGCACACTCATTTATTTAATAAAAAAAAGTTTGTCTACTTAATGCCTTTGTACAAACTTTGAGTCACCTATGTACATAAAAATGTGCAATACAAACATACGTGGCTTTCCAAGCAATTGTGTCACTGACGAATGAACTCATACTCTATTTAGTGGTGAACTGAAATCTTTAATTACTGGCCTAAGTGACTAGACTTTTCTACGTACTGTGCTTGGATTTAATTCAGGATGTCAGCAGTTAACTACTTACTGATACATGACAAAGTATCGCAGCATTACATTTGTGCATGAGGCATAAGCCGAATCACAATGCAGTAATTATGTTTTGATCCTCAGGTCCCATCATCAGGAGGTTAGAGGTCAGCGTCTGCAACAGCACCACCACGCAAAGGAAAGTAAATCAAGGAAACTTAATTTACTTTTAGCATAAATCTTTAAATTAGATACAAGCCTACGAGGTCCTATTTCTGTCAAAAGTATGTTCACATGTGCATCGTTTATGTCCAATGACCCTCAAACATTAAAATATGAAAATAAGAAAATGAGAAAATAAGAAACGTTCAACAGTACTTCAGTTGTGACAGAAGAACACTTCAAAATACATTGTGTATGTAGCTTGTTAACCTGACAAAACATTTAAGTGTCTATTCAGGTTTAGTAAAAAAAAATATATTTTTTAAATCATAAATCAGTGGCAACCTTCCATAACCAGAAATTAACCTAGAGGTTTGCTTTTGTTCATTACTAAAAAGAAAGAGACGAACCCTTTGGTGCACATAAAATATCTGTTCAACAATGACTTAGTATTTATTTATTTATTTATTTATTTATTTATTCACACATCTGTATCCACAGCCCGCCTCATTAGTGTGGCTATAGAGCAAAACATGTGACGTAATAACCTGACGTTGAGTAGTGATTGAAGGCGTTTCCCAAACAACTTTTGCAGAGTTTCACCACAAAATAACACCTCAAACAACACAACGCTACAAAGAAAATAAAAGCAACCCTACCTTATTCATGCCATTGCCCATGATGCGTCTGAGCTGAGGTGTGCGGTGAGCTGCAGAACCGCGACGTTAACAGACGCTGCCGAGGCTGGACTGCGGACCTCCGACTCACAAAGCAGCGGAGGCTCGTTGCTAAATCTGTCTTGTGCTCACGATCATTCTGACATTACGTTGCTATGCAGACAAACGTTGCATTCGTTTCAGCCTTGACCTCGTCCCTTAACGCTGGGTCGTCTTCCGGATTGTTTTGACGTTAAACAGCTGCAGCTGAAGCGCATCCGGTACGTGACGTCAGAGGTGTACTTCTCCCGACCTTCACCCTCACCGGGAAGACTTGTGCCAGCCATGTGGACGTATGAGGGAACAAAGCCTCTGAAATGTTAACTCAGGCTGAAAAACAGTGCCAATTTACTCAGAAGCTCCACTGTTGATAAAGGTAACTATTAACAGCTTTTAAAAGAACAAGCTTGAAAACAAGCTTCTGAAGATAAGCACGTCCTCAGCTGGGTTTAGTTCTAGAGTTAGATCTCATAAATAAGCACAAAATATATACACAAGTCAAGAATCATTACAAACTGGGAAGTGTTTTCAATTTGCCATCAAAGTT
Organism: Xenentodon cancila; assembly: GCA_014839995.1. NCBI lineage: Eukaryota > Metazoa > Chordata > Actinopteri > Beloniformes > Belonidae > Xenentodon > Xenentodon cancila. The sequence goes on from CM026197.1 coordinate 18,095,436, forward strand.
GCATTTTTGTTGGAATTCCTCATGTGAAATGTTCCTTGGGGGACCAGGGTCCATCAGCCTAGGTCCTCCGGTCCCACTGACCTTCATGCATTCATGTTTTCTGTTCCAACACATCCAGCTCTGAACAACTCTGTTAATTAAGCACCGGCAATCTAACTTCTAAAATGAGGCTGTCCTGGAAATAAAAATTAGTTTGTTGGCTGACTGACCGCTAGGGGTTGGCAGCAAAAACGGATCAATCTCCATTGATCCATGCCGCCTGATTTAAAGAGCAGTTATGTGCTCCAGCACTACATTTCAAATTCCTAACAACCCCGGAAGACTTTATTTTCGTACACCCTAGGTGAATTTATGTCAAGCAATAAATGTATTTAAAATAGAAGGCGTCTCAGACTTTTGATAGCAGTCAGCTCGGCCGGTGGCCAGTCACCATCATCGTCATGCCGCAAAGCTTCAAGAAGCCAGTCAGTAGTTTGCACGAACCCAGCAGTCATAGCCGAGTTGTGACAGGACGCTGCGGTTCACTGGCAGCTCTCTAGATGCTACCGAGTGGATCATCTGAAAACTTGTAGTCAGGAGTAACTTTGATAGATGCAACATGGACGTGTGCCAGTAAGATTCCCAGGTGTTTTCATTTCCACCTTTAACAAGATGGCATGCAGCACAAGGAAGAAGAAGCTTTAAAACCACTCAGAAAACATGTCACAGATAGTCTGGCAAGAACTTTTAGTTTGTGTTGATAATCCATTCACTTAAAGCAGGTGTGCAGGAGAGAAATATCTGAAACGAGCAGGGCAGTGGGTCCTGGATCATGGTGTGTTTTGTAATACATGAAACAACATTAATAAGACAACTTTGATAGGTTCAACAATTTTTATTTTTCTATTATACACAAGGACCATAGGAGGAAGTGGTCTTCCAAAATGCACAGATTGAGGTAATGTGGACAAATGATAAATACAGAAATAAGTATTTTTGTATCTTTGAGCTGTTTCTGTCCTGATGAAGTACTTATGATTCTCCAGATCTGCTGTTACTTTTTCCACTCTTTGTTCTCGTAGTCCCACTTGGCTGAGAAGCCCTCAACTGGGTTGATTCTCATGTCGAGCATCCGCTGGAGCTCCTTCTGCTTGTACTCCTCATCGAACGTGTGAGGAACAGGTCCATACACTGCAAAGGCAATATCAAATTAATCAAACTAGAAATCTGATCAAAGTTAACAAAAACCTACTTTTCTTTGAAATTGCAAGTGGGGGAAATATTTAAATGTAGACAGCATTTTCTTTTCCTGCATATTTACCAAACTTTCTCTGCCAAAGCACAACCAGGCCCGTAAAACCAATGAAAAACAAAATTCCTCCAACCACAGACTTCCACTCGGCTGAGCCCTGGTTCATCTCAGCGAAGCTTTGTTTGAAGCTGATGCGGTACACTGTGCAAAAGACACACACAAATTTAGTTGGGTTTTTTTTTAAGTAAAAAAAAAAAATACTGAATAAAAAAAAAACACGTCGCAAACAGTAACAGTTTTTAATGATGAAAACAGTTTTACTAAAAAATACAAATGATTTATGCCAAGTCTTACATGCAATCTTTTCTTCATTAGAGAGCACGGCCCATGAGCCTTTCTCCTTCTCCTTCAGGGCTTTCTGCTCTGGAGTCAAACTCTGCACAAAGGCCACATCAGGGAGTGGGTTCTCCCGCCTGTCGAAGTAGGCAGGGAGAGTGTAGTCCTCGACCTTAGCAACACCTGTAGAGGAGAAAAAAAATGACCTGAGACTCTTGCTCGTAAGGATTTTACCCATTTCATTAAAACCTTATATGAAACAACTTTCCAAGTCTAGCTGGATAAAGACACCGGTACGTCCGTTTGGTCAGGTGTTGGTAGCAGAGCCCTTTCAGAAAGCTGGTTCAGCTTTTAAATACGCAAAGAACTGGTTTAAATTTCTTCCCTTTTTATAAACTAAGTTGGAAACAGCAAGTATTGGATTGGCAGGCATTCAAAGATGCTATGCTGGTTTCCCACCATGGCAATCACAACGTCAGTTGGTCTCCCAGCCGGTCCCGGACATACGTAGTTCTTTTCTGTGAACCGGCCAAGAGTTAGTGTGACTTTAGCACAGGATTTTCTGCCATGAGACCAATTATTTAAAAAAATGAGTAACCTAACCAAGCCCCTGGCTCTGAAACAGCACATGAACTACTTAGGTCAAAAGAGGACAAGATTATGCTGTTTAACAACATAAAAAAATATTGATTACTTTTAACGTTTTAATGTTGACAATCGAAGCTTGCTTTCCATCAGTGGACTTTCTAAATTCCAGAAATAAACTGCTTTTTTAAAACGCCAAATTCCTATTTGTCATAAAACTGTGCATCGTTGGTGTTTTAGTTTTTTTGCATACTTTTTAATAGATGTTTTGTTGTTAAACATGATGAGCTAAGTAAAGGCCTAGTAACATAAACACACAAGTGAGCTCTGCTTTGTTTGGAGGTTTTAACCAACGCTAAAGATTAGATGGTGTGTTTAGATGCAGCCACTCTCTTACACTCTTATCTGGCGGATAGCAACATGCTCCCAACCCAGTGTTTGATATGCAAGTTGACATTTTCAAAAATATACAAGCCATGACTGAAGAGTTGTCTGGCACTTCTATTAGCTGTACGCATATACAGCAGTAATAAATCTGCATTTTCCACAATGATGGACACTGTTTAAGTCAGTGTCATATCAGCATTCACAAATGTCCTGATAGCTGGTAGTTTATGGTAGGCAAGAGTTTTATCTGTTAGCTCATTCAAATTACCAGATGTACGAAGTAAAAGCTGACTTATGAAGGTTACCAAATAACTTAAATGACCTAAAATGTCCACTGCTGCTGGTCATCTTATGAGCTGACCAAAACCAAAAAGCAGCTACGTGGTACTTCATCACTCTGCATACACCGGTCCATGATTCAGTCTCTCCAGCAGCAACATTCAAAACAACTTGCCACATCTACTCACATTCTTTTGTAAATCTTATTGTCATAAAGATAATTTAATAAATAAGTCATACATAGAAAGAAGACGGTGAGCTTTAACAACCATTCTCAATGCAAGTCAAAGTAGTAATATTTTCATCAGATTATTTATTATACAGCCAGCATTGGGTATTAAAGAGCCTAGTAGCAGAGACATCCTCATGGAAGTTTATTGTATTTTAAGCATGTTAGAGCAAGTGAAATCTTTATGTGATGTTTTCATTTAGTAAGGACTGGGAAAAAGGATTCAACACAAATTATTCCTAGTACTGAACCACAACCAAAATGTTGCCAGGAGTGAGATGGAGCACTCTGTTCAACTCTTTTATTCTTATCGCTCACTCTAGGAATGATGGGGAAAACGTGATGTCTACACATGAAAACATATACAAGAAACGACTCAATTTAATAGGAAAAAACTGTTTTAAATTGTGGGATTAGTGACCTGTGGCTCTGAAAACATTTTTCTTTTTTTTTTTTTAAATACAAACTTAATCTGTTATTAAACAACCACAGAGATAGATAAAAGATCACATTATAGTTATATTGTAATCACCATGTGCTCCACGGACACAGACAGATGTGGAAATGGCACGTTTGCCAATTAGGCTCAAGGCTCTGGACGCGATCATTCTGTGGACAAAAGTAGTAAGAAAACACGATTACCAACAACACCGAAACTCATTAACAGCTTCCTTAAAACTGCTTTCGATTTTAAAAATACATATAGAATACACGCATTCCGGTTTTTATAAATGCAGTGTTATATAACGAAGTTAGTGGGCGAGAGATTAATGAGTAACTATGTATGCGCCTGTAGAGGTGAAACTAAACATCCTCATAGTGTACAGCGAGGCTAGCGAGGCTAGCGCTAGCTGGAGACACAAGGTCACCGCGCCCGGGGAGAGAAAAACTCACGCAAACACCCGCTTTCCTACAACAACACCGCGTTATTCGGCTTTGCCCGCAAACCCAAACTGCATTCAGGTGAGTTTGTGGCAGAGCTCCGGTCGGGGGGGTTCGAGGTGCACGTTGCCCGCTTTCACGAGTCCGAGGCTACATGCTAACGGCAGCTAACCCGGACTCGTCCCGGGGACCTTCCGCCGCAGCAAACTGAGCGTCTGCGGCTCAGCACGCGGCGGATACCGCGACGCACGGAGCTGTGAATGCGCGGCCGCGTTACTGGCAAATTCTGGTGAGCTCCTGTGAGGTTTGAAACACACGAATGACTCGTCCAACAATACGACCTGCGATGTCTTCCTCGCTCCCGTCCGCCGATGGTCCGAAGGGAAGTGCGCTTCTGAACGGAAGCGCGTACACGTCACGCGGAAGGGGCGACGTGGTTTTACGGCTTTGGCTCCCGCTTTCCGACACCACCGGCGCTACGGCGTCCACGGCGCTGCGGCCACGGGTGGGGGATTAGCCGTCCTCCGCTACACGGAGCTGCTTCAGCTGACAGACGCCGCCGCCGCGCTGTCGCATAACTACAGAGCTTACGTGTACCTGTCAGGCGACGTGGCCCCGACTTAATATCTGGGTACAAATGTGTTCGCTGGCGTAGATATTTACTTTTCTCCGAGCATGAGACGATAGCAAACGGCAGCAGTCCCCACTCATCGAGTAATTAGCTTCCCAGCTACTTTGGCAGGAACTACTTCCAGCAGGCCCCCCCCCCCCCCCCATCTCTCTCTTTCTCTGTTTTTTTTTGTTTTGTTTTTTTTTATAAATAATAACCATGCCTATTCAGTTGACAAGTCAGGCGTACTGTAAAATGCTTCTGCATGCTGCCAAATACCCTCACTGTGCCGTTAACGGGCTGCTGGTGGCAGAAAAGTCCAAGGAGAGAAAGACGGCCGGCCACAGCGAGCCCGTCCTCTGCGTGGACTGCGTGCCTCTTTTCCACGGTACTCTGGCTCTGGCTCCGATGCTGGAAGTAGCTCTGACTCTGGTGAGTGTCCATCAGTTATTCCGCGTGTTTACCTGGCCTTTTACTTGGGAGACAGTTTCAACTACTGCGATGACAAAACGTCGTTTTGTTGCAGAGATTTCGGCACCGGTTGGTTAATTTGGGTTGTGGAGATGCACGCTGTTACTCCTGCTTGTACTTGTCAGTTTCCACCATCCAGTTCGTCCAATTCTGAGAAAAAAAAAAATCAGAATTCTGACTTCGATTTAAAAATTCTGAGATTAAAGTCAGAATTCTGATTTTTTTTCTTCTTAGAATTGTATTTTTTTCTTTCTTCAGTGGCCCTAATACTCTTCCGTGATGAACTTATTAATTCTTTTTAGAATTGTTTTCCAGAAAATCCATGACACAAACTGAAGTTTTTAAGTGGATTAAGGATATTTTAGCAAAGAACGGCTCACTTCTTAAATCCTAATATTTGAACGACCACAACAGCATTTTCCAAAATTGTTAGGTTAAGTAAACAGCTATTCAGGGCAGGTAAAAACAAAACAAAAAAACAGATTTCGGTGACATTTGTTTCAGATTTGTCTATTTAATGAACTAAATATATAGTTCCACATTTGTTGTCTCCTGTTGAAAGTGATGTTGATGTGGCCTCAGCTGTCATTCTGTGCTTGAATGTTAGCTTTATGATCTCTGCTCCTATCACAGATTGACACCTGGTGCAAAGAAAACAACTATATAATTGCTGGATATTATCAAGCCAACGAACGCAAAAAGGATTCAAGGTTCAAAGAAATGAGCACCATGCATTTGCCATTTATAAGTCATGTTGCACCAAACTCTGGACTTCATTTGTGGTCTTTCTCTCCTTTGCAGACCCAATCAAGTTGCAGAAAAAGTGGGTTCCAGGATTTCAGAGAACTTCAGTGAAGCCGCAATTGTTATGGTAGTAGTATATAATTTATGATGATCTTGCATACAATGTTAAAATAGAAATATTAATATGATTCTCATACATCAACGATTCACAGTATATGTTAATATGTGTACGAAATTAAAAAACTTGGCTACTTGTAAGGTTGGTTGAACGTTTTTGTAAACAGCCTTGTTTGGCATGTTGTATTACGCATATCCAACATTGTAGTTGCTGCAGAAACACTTGTCATTTTTTTGTTATTCCCACAGGTGGACAGCAGTAGATTAACAATGAGCTGTTCTACGCCAATTGTGTTCATATACGATCATCATGAAAACAAGTGGAAAAACAGAGAAGTAACTTTGTAAGTTTGAGACTAAACTTGCATATCAGTCAGAGCATCTACCTTTCAAACTGTGTTGTCTCATTAACTTACAATGTTGAGCAAAAGCAGCATTTTTGGTTTCGATGAACACTTGTTGAATTGTTGTTTCTCTGCCTTGCAGGGATTCTTTTGAGGACTGGAGCGAAGCACAGAAGATCACGTCTGCTCTTTTAGAGGGCAGGTCCTATGAGAATTTGGTTGACTTTGACAATCACTTGGATGATCTACGGAATGACTGGACCAACCCTGTGATCAACAAGTCCGTCCTGGATCTGTGCTAAGACCTTTAGTCTCAGTTTTCAGACCTACACACACAAACACACATAAATAAATATTGCTGCCATTTTAGCATGCACAGTGCTACTTATCAAGTAGCTCATGCTCTGCTCCATTAAAAGCTTCCTACGCTGATGGAAGCAGATGCGCACTGATCTCTCAAGCCAAAATGTCTCAAGTGCAGGAACCACACGCGTACTGTTGGCCTGTGTTTCACCGACAGGATGAAATCGAGGCGATGATGCTGATTTTCACTTTCGAATTAAACGTTTTTCTATTTCTTTTTTTCCCCTGTTCAATGGATTGTGGGTGTTCAGTTGCAGAAAGTTACATTTTATAGGTTTATTTATATATATATATATATATATATATATATATATATATATATATATATATATATATATATATATATATATATATATATATATATATATATATATATATAATTTTTTTTTTTTTTTTTTAAAATAAGGAGCCAGTAGCCATGCAGCGATCAAGTTCAGAAATATATATATATATATATATATATATATATATATATATATATATATATATATATATATATATATATATATATATATACATACATACACACACACTAAATTTAGGATATGTTTACTATAAATTAAAGCCTATACTCGCATGTATAAATGTAGTGTGAAGCTGGAAGACCTGTCCTAGTATAATATTTTGGAGACATTGACTCAGAAATACAAAAAATGTAAGTTTTTTGCTGTTTGGTTTTGCCAGTTAAAGCCTTTGGATGCACCAGCAATGACAAAGAGATGACTCACTCAAGAGATTTGACTTAAATTATTAATGCTTATATATGAATTTCTTTTTTCACACAAAATCTTATAGTATAAATCAAAAGCCATTAATTAGGTATTAATTGTATGATTTGTTCAATTGTCTGAACTGAATTGAATCACAAGAAGAATGTGAGCTATGTTCTGTGTTGAATATTTGTTTGAATAATGATGTATTTAAAAAAATAGGTTTGTATTTATACTGTAGATTTGAACATTCAAAGTAACATTTTTAACAAGACTTTTAAAGAAATTTAAAATTTGGATGTATGTTATAGCTGCATTTTTGTTTGCGGTCAGAATCAAAGTAGGAAGCCGAACTTCCTTCCTTGGTTCTTGGTTCTTGAAGATGTTCCTCCTCTCATCTGAGAAGGTTCTGTTCCGACTGGCTGCTGAAGGCTTCCAGGGTCAGAAGCTGCTGTTGGGAGTCTGAACTGAAGAAGGACTTAAGGGAAAACGTATTCAACGACCAAGAAAAGACTGGTTTCTACCTTGTGAAACATTTGAGATGATCAAGACCAGAATGACTGAGAAGTAGTCGAACATTTAGACTTGACTACATAAAAGTTGTGTAGATATGTTTTACGTAAGTTTTATGAACTGAATGTACAATAAAACTGATTTCTGAAAGGATTAAACCCCTTACCAGGTTTACTGTGACAAACGTTCTGCGTACAGGGTCAAACAAAGGTTCTGAAACGGGACTTTACTGGATTCTTAAACACAGTGAGCTCTCTGAATGCAGCTTTCATCAGTGGACCTGAACCACCCGTCAGAGGAGGAGAGGAAAGATCCAGCAGGTTGTTGGCACTGAATAAATGGCTTATATCGGCATGTGCTGACCACTCAGTGCACTTTATCAACAATTTGAATATATTTTGGGAACGTTGGCATCTGTTTAAAGCAAATGGATTTGATTTTAACATGTCAAGGGTGAAACTGTTCACCTCCAACATATTTTATTTCCTACATCATCCATCTGTGCTCTGTGCCAAGGCTGAGATAAATGAGGACTTATCTCATAGAGACGAACAAACAAAGCCAGGGGAAACCTTGAGGAGGACTTCCATCTGGCCCCACCCGGGAAGAGCTTCGGAAAGGAGAGGCATCACAGGCAGGAAGAGGGGTCTTTATTTGTCTCCAACCCTCTCAACAACACCAAAGACCAGGGACATGGACCTTCCCCAGCACCTCCCCGGTCCAATCCCTTTTTATCCCTCATAAACCCCCCACCTGAGCAGCCAAAGGAGTGCAGCCTAAGTTACAGCGCCTGGCCCCGCCCCCTTTTAGTCCCTCCACACCACCATCATGATCCGTCTCTGCAGTCTGATGTGTGATGTGTGGGGGGTCCGGGCTGCCAGGATTGTGTCAGTTCTGACTTTTTTCAGGACAAACTGGGAGCCTGTTTATTAGAAGGTTTTAACATTTCTGTATTTTAGGTGACAGATGTAGAAATGTGGCCCAGTCAAAACACAGAGAGATTCCCTCTAAAAGATCTTTAAATAAAGTAAACACACCTTGTGTGCCACAGACTCCCCGTAAACATGAGGGGACACATAATACCTCTAAAACACTAAAGTTGCCTTTATTAAATGTTATGTTTAGCTGGAAAAACATTTTTAATTAATGATTTTATCACTGAGCACAGCCTGGATTTGATGTTTTTGACTGAAACTTGGTTGGAACAAAATAACAGTGCAGCTGTTGTCATCCAGTCGACCCCTCAGAGTTACATTTTTATCAGTGAGGCCAGAGCGAGCAGGAGAGGAGGAGGGGGTTGCAGTCTCCTGGAAGATTTCAGTCTTTTGAATACGTGGCTGTACAGCTGTAGGCCTCATCCAGAGTCCTGTTTCTTAATCTTTACAGGATCACAGATACTGTACAGACTTTTTTGATGATCTCAGTGAACTGCTGTCTATAATCTGTGTTGATATACGTGTCATTATTATTAGGGATTTTAACATCCATGTGGACAACCCTCAGGACAAAGAGATTAAAGACCTGAGTAACACTCGGGACATCTTTGGGCTGACTCAGCATGTAACAGAGGCCACGTACAATAGGGGATACACTCTAGACTTACTGATCTCTAAGGGTCTGAGCATTTTAACGGTTACTGTGTCGGATGTGGGCCTGTCTGACCATTCCTGTGTTTTCTCAGAAAGTGCAATTTCAGTGCACACAAATGTGTCAACAGCAGTGATCACAAAACGGTGTCTAACTGAAAACAGTAGTGAGATCTTTAACCAGGTCTTCTCTGTAACACAGGAGCTCTGAAGGGTTTAGGACCAAAGTACATCAGTTACCTCCTGACCCAGTATGAACCTTCCAGACCCCTCATCATCTGGATCCGGTTTTTCATCAGTTCCCAGAGTCAGAACCAGACATGGAGAAGCTGTCATCAGTTTCTATGCTCCACCGTTCTGAAACAAACTCCCAGAAAGCCTCAGCTAAGCTAAAACACTTAGTTTATTTAAATCCAGGATGAAGACTCACCTGTTCTCAGCTGCATTTGGATAAAGACACAAATCCACACTGTTTTACTTTTAAGCTTAAGTTTTAAAACTTGATTATCTATTGTTCTTTTTTCTGTCTGTCTTGTGTTTGCATTAAATTATGCTTTTTTTTTAATTTATGTGATGTTTTGTCTCTGTAAAGCACTATGAATCACCTTGTTGAATGTTGCTGTATAAAATAACTTTGTCATTATTGCTGGAAATAACCAGTGAAACAGTTCCTAGATGTATTATTTATTTTTATAGTTTAAAAGCATCTAGTTAAAGGCTGATTTACTGCAACACAGTCTCCATATTTTTTCCATTCACGGCACAAAGTGCACTTTTTTTCTAATCAGCTTTATCAATATGCTTTATGTTTTTTGTCTTTATATTTCAACGTGGCATCATATTTAATATAAAAAAAAAGTAGGGATGGTAGCAGTATCGGACACAACAGGTGGTTGTGGTTTGATGAAAAAAAAAGGATCCAAATCAGAAATAACTGGTACAACCATATGGGGAAAATTATTTTGGGAAACCTTTGAGAAGCACTATAACTGAGAATGACACCCACAAATAGCACCTAAAACTTCACTATGTGAAACAGAAGCCCTGTGTTAACCTTTTTCAACAGCAGCATCGATTGTTTTTGGGTTTGGAGGCATCTTGGATGGACCACATGGTGGAAATGTATTTTGGTCACATGAATCAGTATTTTTTTTTTTTCCTTCACTTTTAGTCTGTGTGCTTAGAAGAAAAGGATAATTCACACTTATATCAGCCACAGGCCCAAAAGCCATGGAGTGCCTGTGATAGAATAAAGTTGCACCAGGGCCCTTCGCTTGACAGCATTACTTCAAGATGACATCTTTTCCATCTGTGCGCTTTCCAACAAGACAATATAATATTATTACATTAAGAAGAGACTTTTATCCATTTTTTTGTAGTGTACAATGCAAAAATCATATCCTGTAAACATTAATTACAAAGCCATGGCTGAGAAGGAAGAAGGTACCGGCACTGGACCGGCCAACCTGCAGTCCCATTTCTATACATTATAACACAATCAAAGAGAAACTGTATTCAGCTGGTATGGACGTGATTTACTGTCAGGTAACAGTTTTCCGCCCCACGGCGGTCGCGTCTCAACACTCCCACCTAGTGGCCATCAGTTGCCATTGTTAACCGCGGCGCATTTCTCTCTTCGGGACAAGACAAAACGGAGAAAATAAACCGTATAGTTACGTCCGCGACGTCATGTAAAGTAACGAAACCAAGAACCAGGGCCAACAGTTGAAAGTGCTTAACCTAAAGTTTCTCTTGCCGCGACCATACACTGTAAATTATTAAAATAATTTTCTTGATAAAGAGTTCATAAAGTTAAGTCGTAGCAGAGCACGATACGGATGTCGCACGGCGCCTTCGTTTCCTGTTGATGACGTCGCTGACTCCTCCTTGATTTTGTAGCTGTAGCGCGGGAACGGTTCAAGTCGGTTCCGGCTTGAGAGCAGGTTCGGAGCGTTCTGGGAAGCGCACCGACACTCAACCATGGACCCGTCAGAAGTTGAATTCCTCGCCGAGAAGGAGTTTGTGAAGATTATACCAAATTTCAGCCTGGACAAGATCTATTTAATCGGGGTATGTTTGCTGTGAAGCGGCGACGTTAGCCGCATTAGCCCATCCGCTCGTGTCCGCTCGGACAGTCTGGATCCAGTGACATTGGCGTTAAACCGAACCAGTGTCTTTAATTCAATGCGAAGTACCAACCAGTAACGGCATATATCCGTGTCAGAAGACGTATGAACGCAGCGGCGGGCGCTGTTTTATTTGCTACGTTGTGTTTCTGTTGCCAGGGCGACCTGGGTCCCTTCAACCCCGGGCTGCCCGCGGACGTGCCCGTGTGGCTCGCGCTCAACCTCAAGCAGAGACAGAAGTGCAGCATCATTCCTCCCGAGTGGATGGACGTCGGTAATGTTTACTCACAACGTCTCACCCGTCTTCTCATGGATGGAAGCTGGACACCTTTAGGACGGTTAAGTCCTCTTATTTAGAGTTGGATCAAGTAGTAAAGAAAATAACAAGAATAGGGAGGAGTCAGGCTCCCTGTTCATATATGTACGCGACGCATTAATAATAAAGGACAGGAATATTAAAAAGGGTAATTATTTACTTGAGCTTGTGTAAGATGTTTTATGTACACTCTGATGTACAGGGAGCCCACTTGATGAAGGGCTTTTATGGGGATTGTTAAGATAAAGAGGAAAAAAAAAACAACATATTTGATACACAGATTTGTGTTTTTTTTTCTCCAGTTTTATTTATCAAAATAAAACCATACTGAAGTTTGAAAGGGAAGAATCACTCAGGCGTAGGTCAACATCTCCCATCTTTACGTGCCCCGACTATACTTTTTAAAATCCAGAATCCAAAAAGATTAATCTCTAACTATATGTTGCATATTTTTTCATTAGTTTCATTAGTCATTCAAGTTATCTAGTATGTCAAACGTAATCTGCAAGGTAACTTTTAACTTATGCAAGTATGTGTTTGTGTGTGGTAGGAGTATGAACTCACTGCATACATTTAAAAAAAAAAAAATGTTGTGAATGTGTCTGCCAAAATGAGAATAGTGGCTCTATTGCAGATTGCTTTTAAACTTTACTCGTTTTCTGTGTTTGTGTGAAATAGGTGATGATTCTTTATATAAAGTGCATTACATTTATTAATGTTGCAGCATGTTTAAATAGTGAATTTCTATTTGTTGTTAATATTTTCACTTAAGATTTCAGGCGTCATTCTTTTCCCTTTTTTATTTTTGAAGTCAGGCCAAAATTGTGTCGAGGACACATTTTCCACTGAATTACTCGCCAGTCTCATCCTTCTGGCACGGTGGTTTTTGTGCTCGTAATGCTTTGCTCCCTCATACAGAGAAACTGGAGGAGATGCGAGAGCTGGAGCGAAAAGAGGAAGCCTTCACACCTGTGCCCAGCCCCTACTACATGGAGCTCACCAAATTATTACTGAACCAGTGAGTCACAAACATAAAGACAGCTTAGGCATCCACCCTGTTGCGCTCTTTGTCCATGTTGCACTGTGACTTACACGACTGCTCGCGTGTTTCTGTAGCGCATCTGACAACATTCCAAAAGCAGATGAGATACGCACTTTGATTAAGGACATTTGGGACACTCGGATCGCCAAACTCCGCTTGTCTGCTGACAGTTTCATCAGTCAGCAGGAGGCTCACGCCAAGGTAAACAGATCACAACGTATTTTACATGATCGTTTTCTTTCGTCAGGTGAATGCAGTGATGTTCAGGATATTGTCAACTCTTTGTCGCCTCGTATGTTATGTAAAGTTACTGTCGCCATGTCCATCACTTTCAAGTTGGCACTAATAAGGGTTTTTCTGGCCTATTAATGCCTTATTTATAGTTAATGAAAGAATACATATGCATGTTTATTCATCTTCCTAATCCCATTTAAATGTGAAATTTGGGTAGTTTTTGTTTATATTTTAAAAAATGAATCTAGAGGTGATCATTTATTGTTAATGTTTTTCTTTACGACTATTACTGTATCACTTCACAGCTGGATAACATGACTCTGATGGAGATCAACACCATACGAACGTTCCTCCTCGACTCGCTCAACTGCATGTACAAGCTCCGCTCCAACCTGCAGCCTGGCTCCAGTAAGAGGCAGCTTTTGGACTACTGATCCCCATTGTTGAGGTCTTTTGAACAAGTTTGGACTTTAAGACTGTTGTCAGACTGAGAGACATTGTTTAAACTACGATGTTCTTAACCAGCCAGCTTCTGCAACGCTGGGAAGACTCTCCCTTGGATCATAGAAGTTTTATGCAGCCTTTTAAGGGGATCATCTCTCTTCTGAATAATTGCATTTATGGAAGCACATTTTAAAAGATGTATAGTTTTATACTAGTTGTATAGTGCCTGTTTCGCTTAAATGAATTAAAGGTGCTCATTGTTTTGTTTTAGCATGTGATAATAAATGTATTTCTATGTTCAATTTGTGTATGTAGGAATTTCCCTTTTTAGTTAGATTTTTTTTTTTTTTTTTACCATTTAATTAATCATCTTTAAAGTCTAAATACATTGTTTTGCAGCTTTTCTTTACAGGATTGATTAAAGCTTACATAATGATGTCTGGTTTATTTACTATGACCTAAAATGTGAAAGAGAGCCACATAACTGTAGCTTTAACTAAGTGATGTCATCTTAATTTGAAGATGGTTGAAATTGGATGTTCCAGTACCAGTTTTTTTTTTTCCCTTTTCCTACACTTTTGTATTGACTCACACTACTTTTCCTAATTAACACAAAGAACGGCGGCTCAGTGGTGGTTAGGACTACTGTTTCACTGCAAGAAGGTTCCTGGTGCCGCTCCTGGGCCTGGCAGCCGTGTTTGTGTGGAGTTTGCATGTTCTCCTTATGCTTGTGTGGGTTTTCTCCAGGTACTCTGCCTTCCCTTCACAGTCCAAACATATCTTAGGTTTATTGATGAGTCCAAGTTGTCTGTGAGTTGTGACCTGTCCAGGGTGTCCCCCTGCCTTTTGCCTATTAAGAGCTGGGGGAGACTCCAGCAGACCCCTGTGACCCTGCATAGGGTTAAGGGAGTAAAGAAAATGAATGTTAAATAAAGAATAGCAGGAATTTAACTTAAATGTAGGATCAAATGTGCAAAATAAAAAGAGGAAGCCAGAATGTCTTCATAAAGCTGATTTCCTACACTTCCTTTAGCAGATGTGAAACGTTATCGAGGACTATAAATTCTAACAAAATATCCGTCATTGCTGCGACTTTCTAGCGTTCTCTGGGGAATTTCTCTCTTCTGTGAAGCAAACCCCGGAGTTTGCTGCCACAGATCATCTCTTTCCTTTTGACTCGATAAACTTGCGCCTCATCATGTGATGTCTCTTTAAATGCTACGTAAGGTTGCTTGTTATTTTTAGTAATATTCCTGCCACCTCTGGAAATCACAGCATTGCATAATGATCATGTCACCGTTTTCCTGCTAGGAATTTCCAGACTTAACAATTATTTGGCCTATAATTAAAATTGCCAACATAATTGTAATGTTGGAGCGCTAGGTCTGCCCAACAACTCACCTGGTGACCAAAACGGGAACTTCCAAGGCAGTACTGCGTCACTTCTTCTGGTGGCTTTTAAAGCAAAAAAAAAAAAACTGGCATAAAAGCGTGTCACGTGCACAGGCGTAAATACTCCGATACAGGGTATTAGAACAGCTCCCGTTAAAATTAAACTCAAAAACCTCCTACTATAGACTATCCTACTACACCAGCATCCACAAACAGTTTGAAATTGAACATTTTTGAAGTATTTTATTTTCTTTTTTGTCTGAAATCACAGCCATATATTCATAAATACCTAATTACTACATTCAACAAAGAATATATTACATTACAATGAATTCAAACAAGTACATTTTAAAAACAGGATTTCACAGCATCTAGACATCCTCCACTGAGTAACGGGGCTATTGCATGGGCGTGCGTGGGTTGGAGATACAGGGAGGCTGAGTAAGAGACTCCTCCTACTTCACCTTCCTCCCCAGCTAATTGGCAGCTTACCTCAGCATGCATGCTCCCTCACGTACTGACAGGCTGCACCGTTGGCTCTTTGCTGCTGCGGGAAAACAGCACGCCGCCTTCCTCTGATGTGGCCTTAGGCCTCGCGATTTTACTTTGTTTTTGATGCGCTTAAATGAACAGATTTAGTGTCGGCTCTTTGAAGGGTGTGAGACAAACGGCAGACACTTGTAATGTGAACTGTGAAGTCCCTGATCGCTGGCATTAAAAGGTGGAATGTCCATTTTGTGGACTGCAATTCATTCACATGCTCCCAATTTTTTGAGGCACTTGTAAGCAATATAGTCCGTGTGTGGGGCTGTTGTGCTTCAGTTATCGATTTAAATTAATTTGACGTAATTGGTTACGTTTCAAATATTGAAAGTCAGCATCGATCTTCCCACCACCATACCTCAACGCTTAAAAACAAGGATTTAGACGAGGGCGTCCAGTGTCTCGGTTGCATATCGAACCCTCATCGGAGTCAATACTCTGACTGTCAGAGCTGATGGGAGGGTTGAAGACGGACGGCTTGTAAACAGGTGTGCAATGTGATGCAAACCCTTCTGATTCTGCGTCATGAAATTCTCCGCTTCAATCTATGTCCGATTTCAAGTCTGTGGCTTAGAACATTCTGTTGACTTCGGATAGGTGGGAATCCTGAAAATAAATGAATGAATAAAGAGGGCCGAAGGCGTTGGGCAGTAGAAGATGACCGTTCTAGCTCGACTCTTTGGCTCTCCAAGTGCAACTCGAATCAAAGTGAAGAAAACAAAATGCTGCTGTTTTATTTTTAATTTCTTGGCACTACGTCCATTAATGGCGGCGTTAGGGCTGATAAGGGCAAAGTGTAGGTCCAGTGGTACGAGAAAGCATCAAGAGCCGGCTTCATTTGCCGATCGCTCAAGAGGACCTCCGTGTTCTAATATCATCAAGTAAGTCACGTGACCGTCATAAAAATACACATCTTTGATTGAATTCAATAATATATGTTATATATGTTGCAGCGGACCTGGTTTTTGCATGAAGATATCAAGTTTGCTAGTCATGCCAGCAGCAGTGAAGCAAAGCTGGGGAGTTGTGTGGCTGTGAGGGGGGGGGCGAGGACGAGAGGGCAGGAGCCATGTGTCTTGGAGCCTCCAAGTCAGCTTTGCTGAGCTCAGATGCCAGATGAGGTGGCCGTGGCTGAGTTTCAGCTGCGCAGTGCCGAGGCAGAGCGAGAGCAGGACTGCATCCCGTTTTCTCTCTCACTCTGTAAACATCTCAAAATGAGCTGTTCTGGCCAGCAGCAGTACAAACACTAAAAGCAAGGCTTTCTTTTTCAAACCCAAAACAAGCATAAACATATAAAAATGGCAGGCTTTTTCTTTTAAAAGAACAATGATTAAAGTAATAAAAACATACAAAATTCTTTTAAGTCTTCATATTATATACAATACAAGGCTGAAGAACCTTTTAAAATTCTTATTTTCAAATTTTCTACTTCGAAATAAAACATTTTCTTAATTCATTCCAAAAATGTGCATTTTCTAAGTTCTTCCCTAATTTGAAAAGTTCTTTGTTGTAACACAGTACCACCAGGTAGTTCTTCAGCTTTTATTCTTAAGTGCATTTCCAGTTCAAAAGCTCACATGGCTGCTGTGATTTAAAAAAAAACAAACAAACAAAAAAAAACAAAAAAGAAAAATTAAAATAAAAAGCAGTCCCAACTGACCAGAAGCTTTTGTTTGGAGATTTGGAGCGTTCAAGTCTTGTGATGAAAACCCTCCAGGGGTAGCTGCTCCCTCATTGGCAGGATTGTCTGTGGCGTGGAGGGAAGCAGGGACTGAACGACAGAGCAGCAGGAGCTGAAGAGTAAGAGAAGCAGGTGCCCATATGTTCATCTTCACGTTCTTCTGCCCCCATGCTCTTGCTGATCTCAGGTTGGCTACATTGGCACACGTTAGTGGCTTGTGGTGCAGTCCCTGGCTTGCCACAATTTTAAGACTTACTGTCCTTCACTGGATGGTCCGTTCTCCTATGCATTCACCTGTCTGTCCAGTCATCTTTTTATCCAGCCATGTTCTCATCCATGGAGCCGTGAGGACCAAGGCGTGAAAAATAAACTCTCTCTGGGTCTCAGTGTGAAGGGGACGTGGCTGGGGCCTGGGGGATAATCAGATGGGCATGTCGGGGTCACCTGGGCGGGTAGCCTTTATAATGACTGCCTCTTGGCCAGTGTGTCTGTGGCAGTGTTAAACACTTCCTGAAGTGCTCCAGCTCCGCTTGTAGCTTCTCCCTTTCCACTGCTAGCTTCTGTCTCTGGGACATCAGCTCCTGTGTGACCAGAAAGAGTTAGACATTAAAAGAAGTCAACTAGGGAAAAGTGGCTCTTTGGATCCCAGTTATTCATGTCTTAGATTTTAAAGACAAATTCAATATTTTTCAAGTGGCAAAGTAACTATTGCATTTGTATCAAAGGGTGAGGACAAACTCCCCTGTGTTGTGCACATGAAACCTTTACTGACGGTGTATCATTTCATGTGTACAGTACTACCTCAGACTATGATTGATGTAAGTAAAGCGTCTTACCCCCATGCTATGAGACAGCTGCTCAGCAGTCAGACTCAGGTTGTAGTTCTGAGCTTCTAGTCTTCGACACTGGCTTTGCAACACTTGTCTCTCCAAACTTTGCTCTAAGTGACAATATAGAATAGTAGAAATTGGGAAAGAAGAAACAAACAGCAGAGTTGAGATAAGAAATAAAATGCATGCATGCATGCAGCAGTGTAGCATTGAACTCTGAGCAGAATCTAAACACTAGAGACACATGGTGACCAAGTAATACAAAGTGAAAGATTGGGATGATTAGATGCCAATTAAACAGATTTTTACAGTTTGTGGGACACATGATCTCATTAGTTTGCATACAACCACATTGTGTAAAGGGACGACAGCACCCTCTAGTGATGAGAGAATGCTACAACAACTCACTTGCATTAAATAAATAATTCTATTCATTTGTTTTACTCTTAATATATATTTTTGTTGCATTGTTTATGTGCATTAGTAAAACGTTTTTTTTAAGTTTCCATAAAATAATCGTTATTCTTTTCAAATAGACTATTCAAATACATTTGAAGGGAACTACATAACAATATGTCCATATAAAACAACAAACGTTTTCCCAAAATATATAAAACCACTTATTTATTTTTCACCATCAATGTAATAATTGCAAATTTCACCTGTTTGCTTACCTTCAACATACTCCTGATAAGCTTCAAATATAGATTCAATTCCCTGCCACTTGAAAACTGGATTATCCTCTTCCTCTTCTTCTTCCTCCTCCTCAGAGTCCTCTGGACCAGACAGGTCCTCCTTCATCCCTGAGGCCTCCTTGTGGAGAGGCACTGAGAAGTGCTGCCCATTGGGCTGAGAGTGAGAGTGTGAAAGCGGATGGTGAAATGACGGTACATTAGGAAGGGACTGTGAATGTTGCTGTGGTGGTCGGCCAGGAGCGTTCTGAAGCTCAGGAATGTTGTAGTGAACGGAGGATTCCTGGAGGTGGGATGAGTCTGACACACCTGTGGCTCCTCCTAAAAAAAAAAACAAAAACGATGGGAGAGAGAAAAAAAAAGCCAAAACATCAACTTATGAATTCAATATTGATAAAAGAACAGCTTCTCAATAAACCAAACCATTTTAATTATGTTTTTTAGACCTACGTTTGTGAGAATATTATATATATATATATATATATATATATATATATATATATATATATATATATATATATATATATATATATATATATATATATATATTATTATAAAGTTTTTCAACCAAAAGTCTGAACAATAAAAGCAAAACTGAGAAATTTAACTTTATGATAAAATCATTGATCTGGTTGACTTTTCTGAGAAGATGTAAACATAATAGTAGTTAATGAAGACATAAAAACACCAATTTTCTCACGTGAGCAGTTTACCTTTGTTTTTCTGCAGGGCCTTCTGAGTGGACTGAAGAACAGATTCGTGGAACTGCTGAGCAAATTCCTCTGGGGTGAAGCTGTCCCAGGGTTTTGTGCGCCCATTGATGCTGTGAAGGCCCTCTTTAGCCTGCAGAGGGAGTGGGGGCCGCAAGCTGTTGAGCAGGCTGGAACTCCTTTTTGAGGTCGGTCCCTCGCTGGGCCCCCGGGCCTTGTCTGGATAGACAGCTGGAGAAGGGGGTGCCTTTGGTCTTAATGTGTCCCCAAGGGGCTTTGGGTGGCCACTGGGGGATACTAGGTAATGTGAGGAGGGGCTATGTGGTCTAACAGTGTGGGGGTCTTCTGATTCAGAAGAAGGCTGAGAAAATGCCGTATCTGCAATAATTTGAACATATGTTGTTCATGACAATGTCAAGATATACAATACTACAGCAGCAACACTGGACTTGGAAACTATTAGTTCTCATCATACTAACTCAGAAGCATGAATCAATTAGAAAAAAAATCCTTAAATACGTGTAGGGTGGGAAAACAAGTATGTATATTGATACGTGTCTTACCACTGATCTGAGCTGGAGGGCTCTTACACAACGGATGAGATGCATGTCTGATGGTATCCAAGGTTACACTCCTTTCTTTAATGGCTTGAAGAAGCTCCACCACCTTTTCATTTTCTAAGAAGCAAAAACACATTGCATCATTTATTCTGTCTGTACATTTCTGGTACACTCCTTCACGAGCACTTCCCTGTAGTGTAGTGTATTGTGGTGTAGTGTAGTGTAATGTAGTGTAGTATATTGTAGTGTAATGTAATGTAGTGTATAGTAATTTAGTATAGTATAGTGTCGTGTAGTGTAATGTAATGTAGTGTATAGTAATTTAGTATAGTATAGTGTAGTGTAATGTATTGTAGTGTACAGTAATTTAGCATAGTATAGGGTAGTGTAGTGTATTGTGGTGTAATGCAGTGTAGCGTAATGTAGTGTAATGTAATGTAGTGTAGTGTAATGTAGTGTAGTGTAATGTATTGGAATGTAAAGTAATCTAGTATAGTATAGTGTAGTGTAGTGTTGTGTAGTATAGTGTAGTGTAATGTAGTGTAGTATAGTATATTGTAGTGTAATGTAGTATAGCGTACTGTACTGTAGTGTAATGTATTGGAATGTAAAGTAATCTAGTATAGTATAGTGTAGTGTAGTGTAGTATAGTGTAGTGTAATGTAGTGTAGTGTAGTGTAATGTAGATTAGTGTAATGTAGGAGGTTGGATACTGCCATCTGTAGGCACCAAACAGTAAATCTGCACTGCAAGCATACAGCACCATTTCCCAATTTGAACAGTGTGACTTTTAAGGCCATCCTTTTCAGAACCTTTAAAGCTTTTCAAGACATTTCTGATACCCTTTAAGAGCTGCTTAAGCGTTCAGGTTTGGTTAAAGGTTAAGTTTAGAATTGTGCTTGAGTATATGTACTCAGTAAAAGGTTAGGAAACTAATTTCATCAAAGGTTTTCACATTTACAAACAGCTTTGACACGATTGCTGATTTCTTACTGGTATAAAAAAAAAACTGGGTGCATAACATGGGTATGAGGGTGACATGCTCATTTATGACCTCTTTATAGCTCCCTTTGATGCGTCAGCACGTTCATGACACTGTAAAGCAAATAAAGCTGCCATAGCTCAGGTGAAGTGAAGCATCAGCAAACTTTAGAACAGAGTGAAGATGAGTACAACCTTCTACAAATAAAAGAAGCAGGACACCAGTTTTCAGTCTATTGAAATTCGATATCACAGACAAAAATAGGAACCAATGGAGATATTTGCGTGGCATTTTAAAGCTCCTAAGTTTGTTCTGCTAAGTGTTAAGTTTTAAATGATTAAATGCTCAAGCCTACCGATGAGGCCTCTTTAATGCTTATAAAAAAAGGTTTAAACATCTGTCAATGTTCTGTTACATAGTTGTTTAAAACATGACATATTGATTAGTCCCTCACCTCTCCTCTGCTGTATGGTAACGTGGGACAGTCTAAACATGGTGAGGAACCGCTTCTTATCCTCCAGCTCTGGTGCTCGGTCCATCTCCTCTGGCGTGAAGCGAGTGCTGAGTTGAGGAGGTGGTGGAGTGCGTTTCAACTGTGAAGGAGGTGGGGACGGACTACGCTCCCTGAGCATCCTCCTCCTCTTCCTTCTCTTCTGCTGCACCAGCTCATCGCGTCGTCCCACTGTCGTCAGGCCAAACACTCTCAGAAAGCTCAATTTCTATACAGAAAGGGGAAAAAAGTACACTTAGTGCTGTGTTTTATTATGCTGATTTTTGCCTCCTGACATTATACACACGTTTGGATAGCATATGCTTGGCTTCTATGTTACCTCTGTGGAGTCATCTAGTTTTAGTGGAGGCTGCTCTGCAACCCTCCTGAGATGGGCTCTTACTTCCTCTTCATCACTCTCATCATACGAGTCATCCAGCTCATAGTAGTAACCTGGTGAAAAACACAAACGTTGTTCCTGATACAGCTCTTCTCAAGTCTTCTCGTAAAGATGACGACTACATAAATCAAGAAGATTCACATTTTTCCAAGCACACAGGATCGTGGTGAATACCTTTCTCTCTGGCCTCCCTTTTCCTCTTCTCCTCCAGGTCCAGCTTACTGACAGGCCGCCGGTGCTGCTGAAGAAACTCATCGTAGATCAGCATCGTCTCCGGACCCATCCCTAGCGTGGTTATCAGTCCCATCCCTTGCCCAGGGACCATTCCAAGCCCATGTCCATGTCTACTGTGCCCTGGGTGACCCTGGATGTTCTTCAGCCCAACGCTTTTGACAGTTCCCTCTATTTCATACTGACTTGACAGAGGCAGTGATCCCCTCTGCTTAGTTAAGAAGGTCTGGGTGGATTTTTCAAGGTCGGCAAGGAAGGTGCTGGGCTCGGGCAGTGCTGGAGGTCCTCTCATAGGAGGGTATTTCTCCATCAGTCCCATATCTCTCCTTTGGCCTCCATCTTCATACTTAGAGGGCCCTGGAGGCAGTAGACTGAGCTCATAGTGTCCCATCCCTGAGGGTTCATGGTTACGTCTCGACTCTGAAGCCGTTTCTATCAGAGATGCAGGGTTCCACAAGGTCGTGGGAGGCGGAGGGTGGTGTTCACGTGGTGGCTGTGGAGGTTTTGGTGATATGAGTGGTGGAGGAGCGCCTAAGTGAGAAGGTTCCCGGTTCCCTGCTTCATGGTGATTTGGTATGGATCTTGAGAGATGGAATTGAAAAGAAAGTGTGCATCTGTTAAATCCAGAGTACACTATTCACATCTCTTAAAAAACGGAGAAAGAGTAGTTCCTAATCTTACATGTTACATGTGTACAGTGAAACACAATAGCACTCATGTGCCCCAGCTATTTCCTTTCAGCCATGTCAGTGTGTCTGTGCACAGAAACATTATCAAGCCCAAACAGAGTAGCCCAGAGCAGATTGAGGATGTGGCCAAGGCACACACTGTCCTCCAGATACACAGGCATGTTTTTGATCTGTTAGGCCTTTTGTAGTGAGGCATGCGTGCACACGCAAACACCCACACAAAAGAGGATAGAATACCAAGGAAGAGACCAGCAGAAAAAGCTTCCTTACAGGGTGCCAGACAAGAAAATACTAACACAGATGTAAGAAAAGCAGTAGATATTAAAGCAAAAGAAAGAAAATCATATCTAATGACTGTAAATAAATATGGATGTGCTGAGGGTAAAAATACTTCAAAAGGAAAACGCCATAGAAATAGAAATGGTGACAGTAAGCAAAAAAGAAAAAGAAAGTGTAGGTCGTTGGGTTGCTTTTTACAGTGTATTTCCTAAGAAAGATGCAAGTATTAAGACTTCATGACAGTACAAATTAACTATACTTCCTGTTTGTGTTTTTATGTGTGCATGAGTAAGTGAATCTGTCTTATCTGCAATCTGTAGCCTATGAGCTGTGATTATGTGATTATACTGCAGGGTAACTGGTAGCAGATGTGTGTGTGCATCTCCCCTGTCCTACCAGTATTAACTACAGCCTCACTTCAGAGTGGCACACAGCACAAAGACGGGCACTTTGTCAATGGAAAGTAGGTAGTGGGCTTACGCTGTGCGTGGTTGAGAGGATTAGTTGAGAATTAGCCTTTGTGTATCTTCGTAGCCCGTTTGAAACCACTACCCATTCCCCACTCATTAAAACCGCAGTCATCAGGAGCCAACTTTAAAACCTTAGTAAACACAAAACATAGCCGCCTGTCTTCCAACACGTCAGGCCTGGAAGGTAGCTTGGACAGAAATAGAGTAGATGTGATGCTTCTGACAGGGTTTATCTTTTTGCCAGTCCTGCCTCGACACAAACTTCTTAAGCCTGCCAGCCTCTGAGGCTTCAAAACACAGCAACAACTGTCCCCATCAGGAAGCAGAGACAAGCACAGCCCCCACAAATATTGTACACTGAAAGCATGTGTGGATTTTGCTGCCACAGACCCCCGAACTGCTAGTCTCTATTAGATAGCAGGTGAAGGAACACCGCCAGGGTAAACACGTGTCGGACATTTCTTGGCTACATTGCACCAAGATTATCTTTGGTTGTGTTTTCTCACCTGTGCGAGTCTGTCCTGTGATCTGGTGCGTCAGCTGGCCGGCCCAGATCCAGATGCTGCTCCAGAACCTGCTGGCGGAACTCAGACACATGGTACTGGCGGTCCTCCTTCTCTTGCCGCAGCTTGCGCTGCCGCGCTAACCACCTCTCCTCCTCATTGGTCCTTTGAGAGATCAGTGAGGCTGGGAGCCCCGCGGCTCCCATACCGGGCCCCATGTAGAGGCCGTGGCCTGCGATTAGACCTGAAACTGGGTGATGTGATTGAACCATTGAACCAAGAGTGGATTCGAGGTGCATTCCAGGTGGGACTGGTTTGGGAGCTGGAAGGGCGGGCTCTTTGGTTTTGTCTGAAAGAGAGAAAAGTCCTCAAATATAACTTGATTTTTCAGCAGGAGTTACTCTTTACCATTTATTCAATTAATAAATTGGTATAGTTATACATTTTTTTTAAAAAGTTTCCAAAAAAATGGTTTTCTTTTAGGATGTTGGACAAAAATCAGGTAAATACAAGAGGATGATTCCTGTAAAATCTCATAATCAGTTCAATGACAGACTTCAAGCCATTAATCGAGTTATTTTTATTAATAATACATTTGCAAACTGGCTTTAACACCT
Organism: Xenentodon cancila; assembly: GCA_014839995.1. Taxonomy (NCBI): domain Eukaryota; kingdom Metazoa; phylum Chordata; class Actinopteri; order Beloniformes; family Belonidae; genus Xenentodon; species Xenentodon cancila. Next base: position 18,120,054 of record CM026197.1, read on the forward strand.
ACACTGATAGATTCTTTCATGGTTAGTAATGAAATAAATATGCAGGTTTAAATGCTGGCATATAAGTTTGGAGTTATTCTATTGTGATATTTTGAATCTTATTTTATTGGAAGCATTAGTGAGAATATACTACTGGTGAGTTAATGTGGTAAAAACAAACAAATAAATAAAAAAGGAAAAGTGAAGGACTTGTAAAATAAATCCAACATTCATTAGAAATTCAGAGTGAAGAGCTGCTCCGTTTAAATTAATTAAATATTAGTGCTCATTATCTCATTCAACATCATTTTAAAGGAAAAACACTTCACAGGATAGAAAATAGTTCTACTGTACATTTACCAGAAAAAAGAAATGAGAAAATAACCTTATCCCTTTATTTAAAAAAATAATAATAATTTTAAGCTTATAATGTAAAGATAATTAATTTTGGGGGGAAACTTATTCAGGTTCTGAGTGATCGACAACCTGAAAATCAAGTATACCCTCATACTGCTACTGTTAATGTAGAAAAATCCTCTTGAGCGACTCACTGAATAAATGACAGACTGTTTCAGGTATAGTTAGTGTAAAATATTCACAGGGACAGTGTTTCTAGTGGAATCCACCGACACGTACCAGCCCGATTAGGAGTTAGTCTCTCAGGCTTGGTTCGTTCTTCTTGTCCCCTCATGGCAGACAGATAGTGGTTCTCCATGGCTTTGGATGCTTGCAGCTCCTTCTCCCTCAGTGCCCTCTCCTTCTGCCTCTCCAGCTCTTTCTCTCTTTCCCTCTCCTTCTCTCGTTCTCTCTCGCGCTCCCGTTCTCTCTCACGTTCCCGCTCCCTCTCTAGCTCCTTCTCCCGTTCCCTTTCACGCTCTCGTTCTCGCTCACGCTCTTTTTCTCTCTCTGCTTCACGCTCCCTCTCTTTTTCACGCTCACGTTCTCGCTCGCGCTCCCTCTCACGCTGCCGCAGCTCATCCTCCAGCTGGAGCCTGAAAACAAAGAGGACAAAGAGGCAAAAGAGGATATAAGTCAAATCAGAAAGGGCAAAAAAAAAACGATCACGATACACCGCTGATGCTGCATCTCCTCTATGTTTTATACTTTACCTCTCGGACTGCAGCGCTGACAGTGAAGGGTGTGGGAAGTCTCCGGGGTAGCGCACCCCTGGCAGGTGCATGTGAACAGAGGGATGGATAGGGGGTAAAGCTCCCCCTGTTGGCAGTGGATAGAAAGGTGACCTCAAAGCAGAAAGGCAGAACGGGTCATCCATCCTGAGATATAAGGATTACAAGAAAAGAGAGGAAGAAGAGGAAGTCAGTCTCCCCATGTGACCAGGCAGCATTCGCTCTCATTAACCTGTGTGCCTCCATCTCCCAGAGAAGCGACATCACAGTGTCTTCCATCTTTCATGGATGCAGCAGTGCCTGTCAGCTAACCTCAATCACCACACATCAGCCAGCAGGAGACAGCCCTGTCTGCTGATGCACAACCGTGTGTTCCAGTGTGTGTGTGTGTGTGTGTGTGTGTCTGTGTGAGAGACATCCACTGCCCAACCCCTCATTAATCCCATTAGAGTGTGGTGTCTGTGATGGGTGCTGCAGTCCTATGATCTTGCTTAGTTGACAGACTCGGCGCATGCAGCTTCTGTGTCAGCCTGAAGGAAGCAGGACTCTTCTCAACACACACACACTGAATCCCAGAGAGTGTACACATAATTCGTTTTCACTACTCCACACAATTCTTGTTAATTGAAAATTCACTTAAGTCTTACTTTTCTTAAGTGAGCATCTGTGAAACAGCAGAGGTTTTTGAGCAGAATTTCTATAAAAACATCAGGGAGTCTTCAATAGTGACAAGTTCCAAACATTTCCTTTTTTTTTTTTTAACCATGAGTATAATTTGGTGAGAGGAAGAGGAGGTCTAGTGAGAGAAAACCATAAATATGTAAATGGCATTACCACAGCCTTTAGCAGCAAACAGTGATGTGTTATCCATTTTTAATTGACCTCTTAAAAGCATTTTGACATTGCTGACCCAGATATTTTCAAACACAAGCTTCTTTCCAGCAGCTCGTCCAATATTAGAAAGTATATCTATAATTTAAGACTCTGATCTTAGGTGTTTCATAAAGATACCGTGCCACAGAGCTCAGTGCTACAACATAGATTTTCCACTGAAACTGTCTCTTTTTTAAAAGACGTCCCTCTTAATTTATCCTCTTGATTTTTGTTTACCTACAACTTTATACACTTATGCATTTACTGGTGAGTGTAACAACAACAAATATGTATTTCAGTTACATTAGTTGGTCACTGACGAAATCGAGACAGCAGTTTAGGAGGCTTACCTGTATGGCGTGAAGGACGGGTGAGGCAGGTAGCTGGGGTGGTAGTAGGCAGCTGCAGCCGCTGCTGTCGCCGGGTCCAGGCCTAAGGGCAAAGATGGCATCCTGAGGGCATCCTCAGTTGTGGCATAGGGCCGAAAACCCCGGAGATACTCCTCCGGTACCGGACCGGGAGGCACAGCATTCGGCAACTGTCTGGGCAAGCTGACGGCAACAGAAGGAGCAAAGGGACACTGGATTAAAAACAGGATTAGCATGATCATTAGTTCAATTGTCTGTAAAAAAAAAAAAGAAAAAAAAAGTGTTTCTCAGCAATAATGTCAACATGATGGATGTCTGCAGTAGTTTTTTTCATTAAGTTGGATTTACGTATAAATTATTGATCATAACAGTTAAGTGAGTAGCGACAGGTTTAACTTGATAATCCACCGAACAAGGCAGAGAAGTGTTTAACTCACTTAAGGGGCTGAAATCGTGAATCCTGCATGACAGCACCCGCGGTGAGGCCGAAGGCATAGGGGTTTCCCAGGAGGTGAGCAGGGACCGAGGGGCCACCTTTCTCCTGGGAGAGGGTCCCCTCTGCCCCCAGTCGTTCCCTGCTGGCCCCACGAGGTCCCGAGTCAGCCTGGAAAGAGAGAGAGAGAGAGAGAGAGAGAGAGAGAGAGAGAGAGAGAGAGAGAGAGAGAGAGAGAGAGAGAGAGAGAGAGAGAGAGAGAGACGTAGTCATTGTCTGTGAGGACCTGTGACCGTCACGGTTGTCACTGCTCATGAAGCCAGTCCTTTGAGGGTGGGTAGAAGAAAAAATAGCCCCGTTCGTGATGTGGTAGCCTCCCTCACCATCTCTTCCTGCCTCAGGCACATCTAAACAATTTCTTGCACACCATCCTCTTGTAAAAAAAAGACACATCTCAAGATTTCTCTAAGGAAGTTCTTGGTATAATGAAGGATGTAGGCAGAGGGTGGTGAAAAACAACCCCATTGTTACTTCTGTAACTGTAAACAAGAGATGACATCAAAAGGATCGATGGGGAAGTGTTAATGGTGGACATGATCAGTGATCCGAGAGATCATGACTTTGATCTGCGTAAAAGAGTGCGCGCACAGACGCGCTCAAACGTCTGTGCACATGCACTGTGTACATGTCTTAGAGAAATGACCATGTACGGGGAAGACAACAAAGTCCAACGAGCAACATCCTTCTGCTTCTGTTTCTTCCCTCTTCTTGTTCACTTCCCTCCCTTCCTTTGGCAGAAAGCCTGGTCTCACTTATCCAATTCCACAACAAACACGCACAGACACTCAGCAGGCACATACACCGTTTCAGAGCTACAAAAGACACCCCGCTGCGAGAGTGGGAGTGCATTTTCCGAAGCTTTGGTTTTCCTCTGCCTGCAAATGCAATTGTGGAACTGAATTTTTTTATTTTCTTGTAAAGTTGTACGAGGAAATTGTTTTTAGAATGACAGAAAGTCGAGGAGGATTTTCCTAAGAAAGGTGGAATACTGATGCAATTTCCTGCGAAACCAAACTTGAAGTTGGCAAGAAGATGAGTTCAAAGATGAGAAAGAGGGATGAAAAAAAAAGGATGGAGATGGAGCTGTAAAGACAGTGAGCAAGAGGAGAAGGGAGTTCTTGCCCCACTAAATTAACCTCTGGGCTCCCTGGAAATAAAAAGAGACCTTACAGCAGTATTCCCCTCTCTCTCACTACTGCTTCTGATAAAACAAATCCCATTTACTGAGCCATTACCTCCACGTCCTGTTCCACAGCCGCTGACCCAAGCTGACATTGATGCGCCAACATCCAATCTTAAATGACTATAATGTTCAGACTCCCCACATTACCCTTTCTTTAAATCCTTTTCCACACTTTCCAGAAGTCTAATGTTACCGTTTGCTCCTTGTGGTTTGTTGCACTTCACTAAACACTACAGCACTTTATTCCCTCAAAGCACCCATCCTTACAGCCACCCCCACCCCCATGCCAATCGTTTCAAAGCGTTCCTGTATGAGCATAGAGAGACGGTGGATGTTCCCTGATGGCCCCAGCAGCCAACTGGAAAAAAGGTTCATATATGTCAAAGGAAGTCAATATGAGATGGTGGATTGGGAATTCAAACATGCAGTTTGTTTGTTTTTGCTGCTTTTCTTTGTTTTTAAATTGTCTTTTCTCTATGTGCAATAAGACACACACAGAGATTTTTTTTTTCAAACCTATATTGTATAAATGTAAATCTCTTTACTCTTTAGATTCAGGCACATTACTGCAACAAGACATGACTGGTGAACAGGGACATCACCGAACTAGAGGAATAAAAGCAGAGTTTATAGCTGAAAAACGGTCAGTAACACAGATATACCATTCCCAACACCTTTACTTAACTGGCCAGTTTTAATAAACCCCAACATGTGAAGCTGCTTCGCATTTAAAACAATTATAACTTATTTCTCAGTGGAAATATAGAACTATATAGATACTTGCATATTATCCCATCGGAGCACGTTGCTCCAAAGCTGCAAGCTTTTCTCGTTGTTACTGCAGTTTTCCAAAGTAGAATAAGAGGCAGACATCCTCTCCTCACCCTTAGGCTTAAAACATTCCTTACATTCTCCATGTATCTTCATGCCATATTTGTCATTACCTTTGTGTATCCTCCCCTCCCCCTTTGTCAGAGCAGGCATCACATGGCGAGAGTATTTGTGCATCTATCCTGTCTAACCTCTCGACAGGTCAAGCCAGATGGCTGCCATCCCTGTGTCTGCTTCTGCTGGAGTCTGCTTCCTGCTAAAACGGAGATTTCCTCTCTACTGCTTAAGTCTGAGACCAAGTGATGATTCAATTTGAGTCACTGGTTTCCTTAGACAACTTTGTACAAAGTGGCATTTTATAAACATTGTTATACTGCGTTGAATGGAAATGAATTGGAATTAACATAGTTACACTGGATTATACTGCTACTAACATGGGTTAAAATACAACTGAATTGAGACATTTAATCTGACTTGTTTTCCAATCTCATTAAAATGTCATTTTACTGTAAACTGATAGTGTAAATGAAATAATTTATCTATTAACCAACAGTTGGTATGAAGAGGCTGAACCTGTGTTTAATTTCCAGCGTCACAGGAGCTTGGTTTTATGATCATGGCTGTGGTGTAATTGCTGTCAATTGGTTCAATTTCCAGAAACAGATTACCACTGAAATTGAATTAAATGTTCCTTTCCAACAAAGTTTACAGAAATCCTATCACAGAAAGAATGAGTGACACTCTTCATGGTGTTGCTTCCTCACATTTGCCAGTATATGATTCAGTGCATTGTTTTAACAAAGTATATTATCACTGTAACCCAGCAAATCCCTGATATGTGGGATGATTTATGTTAAAGAAACATAAATCTGCTGATATAATAAAGCTTTATTACTGTATACAAGTCCAGGTTTTCCTGAGTTTAATCCTCATTTACGTTCCTCAGTAGGAATCTGTGAATGCAACCCAACAGGTCAGAACCCTGAAACAGCACGCACCACGATGAAAGAACCTTCCACCCTTGTTAGAGCCGGGCTTTCAACTCGGGCACCTTCCAATACAACCAAAGCCGTCCCATATGGACTTCTGACTTGCCAAAAACACACACTAATCACCGGGAGCCTGATATAGCAGACACTACCTAACACAAGCACAAGACTCCAACTCAAAACCACATCCATAAACAGCCATCTTCCTATGTGTGAGCCAAGCCCCCGTTACCCTTAGTGAGCGTGGGAGACCCCGTGCATTGTAGAGTGCTCGTTTATGTCTCTCAGATGGAGCCATGAATCCAAATTGCCAATTATAAAGCAATTACAGGCAGCAGCGGGAGCAGACTCCTGCAGTCATTAAAGCAAAATGCCAACGCACCAAGCCATCCCTCTCTCAATGGCTTGCCCATCACCCTACTTCTGAGAGACAGACTTGTACCTCAGCCAGAGAAACATGGAAATACTGTCTAATACTCAGAGGGGATAAATACATCTGCACCCGCAACGCCAAGTTTTTTGCGACACTTTAAACTGGATCTAGAGAATGATCTACTGCCTCTGTATGAAACCTTTGACCCTTTCCTACCACCGACGGTGTCTTCACAGTAGCAAACGCAGCCTGATACACCATCATCAATGTTTAAGAGAAACGTTTCATGCTGCATTTGTATGCGTGTCCTTTATGGTTCTCTGGCTCCTTCTGAAGCTGCAGCACAAATGGAGGAGATGCCATGACGTCAGCTTTCATGACACGTCTCCCTTTTTGTCCCCCCAACCTTTAACCCCTCATTCCAACCTCCTGGCACAATCACCTCCCTTAACCTCCTAATTCTTTGGCAGGATGCTCCTGCTGCTAGTGGGGGCACCACAAACCCACTGACCTGACCTTTTCAGTTTGAGCTTGACCTCCTAGACAGATACACATATGAGCCACTGGGCAAAAGCACACAAACAAATTCACAGAGAATTAACAACATAGTATATAGCTGAGGAATGGGGCGAGCCTCAGCCGCTTTGTTTTTCTTCTCCTTTATGAAAGAGTTATGATGAAGCAAATGCAAGGAAAGAATGATGTCACTTTAAGAGCTTTTCTGTCTCTCCAGCTCCTCCCAGCTCTGAATGATCCTTGAACTCCAGAAGGGGCATGTTTTAAAGGCTGTAGATGCAGAGGGTTGAGGGTCACATGGCTTTCCTGAAGAGAGGACAATGGTCTGAATGCTGCCCCATATTGCTAGTTGACTGACCTCATCACCCATCCTTCACTATCTCCCCCCTCTATTTGTCTCAAGGGAATCGTCAATGTGTCCCAGCGAGTTTCTGCGTGTTGCCCAGCACTGTTCATAACCATGCACTTGGCCTCCACCATTAGCCCTGAGCTGAGATAAGAAGGCTTAGAGCACGGCCATAATCCGTAATCCACTCCTTATCAAAGCAAGCAGCTCTTCCATTTTCCTTCTCGCCCACAACATAACCAAGTGTTGGTGTCGGGTTGATGAGGCAGACACTGAATTTACCTGTTTAGGTAAAACGCTGGAGCTGAAAGTGAAGCCGGGGAGACCCAACACCAGGGTTTGTGAAGAACTAATCCAAGGGCCAAGTGGGAGAGGGCCTAGAGGGGCACAGATGCCAGCTGTCGTAGAAGTTGTCACCTCAATGTCCCAGCGGCAGCTGGCATTGTTTAACACGGTGGGGACACATTCAAAGACCTGCGAGCTGTGTCACGTGTACAGATGTCAAGTAAATACTACCACACCATGGACCGCAGTCCAGCTACAAAATCCATTAATCCCTCAAGAGCCTCTCTGGATGTACATTTGTGCTAGGAGGAAATCTAAAGAATTACTACTTATTAGATCGGAATTTTGCTTTAAGTCATCAATCAGTTGTCAGGAAAGTCAGTGAACAGCATTCTCTTTTATTCAGTGTGTGATGAAGAGCTGGGAACCAGTCAGTGTTTTAGTAAATCTTAACACGTTAAAGTGACACTAGTTTTGGCAATTAGAAATTAGTGGGATAAACCATACAGCTCGGAGATTGAGCGCCACGTGTTATTTAATGATGTTTAAAGGCTTAATAAAAGTAAAGGTGTATAAAATAATCCAAGTAATGTTAGTTGAAACCGAAGCACGTTCTCAGTCTAAGCTCGTTAAATTAAACCTAACTGACTTAAAGCTATGTTGGATACAACATACTGAACAAATAGTGACCTGACTTAAACACTGCGTTGTGTACATCTTCTAATTTTATGGTATAATAAACCAACTACTGCTTCTTTCTTAAAAGCAAAGTTCCGTTCTCATGCCTGAGTGTAGACTATATGTTCTAGTTAGCAGCTGAACGTTATCTTGCAAGGTGTTCAAATGCTATCGACATACACACTTTGCATCTGTTTGGCATAAAAACCCAAGAGCCAGATAAGCAAAGAGAGCAAATATACCAGAAAAAGCCTGAGACTTCAGAAAGAGCAAGGAGGTGAAAGAAAAAATGAGGGAAGACAACAGACCAAAGGTCAGTGAGGGGATGTTTAAAAAGGATTTTACCTGGCGTCCCTCGTTCCTCCACAGGCCGTTGCTAGTCTTTGTTGGAGCAATGGTGACTACGGGTGGGGTATTTGGCACACTGTGGCCCACTGGGGGAACCAGAACAGGCCCTGGACCAAGGGGGCCCCTCTTGGGTGTACTGACTGGAGAGTTGTGGTTTGTGGCTGGGGAGGACACGGGTGATGACTCGCTGCTGATGGAGGATGCAGCTGGGGAAAGACAAATGGCAGAAATGAAGTCAAAGAAAGTCCATAGGTGTGTGTGTGTGTGTATGTATGATGATGTCTGTTTTTCTCTACGTATTTAAAAACATTAATTGCGCAGCTTTTGGACAAGGGAATGAAAAGATCAACAACAGAAACTATAATGTCCTCGCATACACACAGAGCCCGATGAATGGCTTCATTATGAGAGTGACAGTGATCAGGATGAGCAGCCTCCTGAGAATCATACAGCGTTGATGTGCAGGACACACGGACACAAACACACACACGGATTCACATACACACGGACACACACAACTAGAAAAACTATTTGAAAATGAGCAGTAAAACTGTACTGTATGTAGTGCTTATGGACACACAGTGGACCACCCCCCCCCCCCCCCACCCCCCCACACACACACACACACACACACACACACACACACACACACACACACACACACACACACACACACACACACACACACACACACACACACACACACACACACAACAAGAACAAACTATTTGAAAATGAGCAGTAAAACTGTACTGTATGTAGTGCTTATGGACACACAGTGGACCACCACCCCCCCACCCTTCCTCACCACACACACAGCAGGTGGTGAAAAACTGGCCCAATGAGCTTCTCTGCTGTGCTGTAGCCGCGCCACATTAACAAAGCCCTCAAGGGAAACCCTGTAGCAGAGGGTCATGGTCTGGTCACATGCCTCCCTTTCAACACATCTCGCCTTCATCATCTAGTTCTATTGCTTTCATATGATGTTCTCACGTCCACATACTTACTATATATCTAGAATCTAATCTTTTCCATCATAAAAACCATAACCTCTCCCCATATCACTTCTTTTCCGTCCATCTTCCCTCCTCGGTTATTTTTCCTTCTTTGCTCCATCGTGTGTTTTAACAGTATGATGTCCTGTATATCCCTTACTCTCGGAGAAAGCTGAGCATTATGCAGTCAAACTGGGTCACAACCCTCTCAATGGGAAGCATGGTAGCTGCCAAAAGGACACCGAAAGATGTGCTTTTATGTGCAAATTTTCACTGAGGACGCTTTAGTGCAAAAAATATTACTTTCTGCCATGTTTAAAAAAACAAAACAAATAAAAAAAAAAAGAACAAAGAAAAAGCCTGCGGAAACCATAGACCAGTTTTTACACTTGGTCACCTCTGGTTATCACAGAAGAAAAACCACTGATCTCTATTCAACCACCATCTCTCCCCTTATTTGGTTTCCGTGGCAACGTCACATAATTTACAGTGGGTGAGGTCAGGACATTTAATGATTTTAAAATCTTCGTTTTGACTACCATCTAAATATTGGTAAGAATCAATAATGAGAGTGTGATGATACTTATGACTTTGTGTTTGAATGGTGGTGAATCTAGCAGCAGGAAAAACTGAAAAGAAAATGTGTTAAAAGATAGTAAAGGAACATGTGAGGTGAGACATGAAAATGAAAAATGAGTAGTGATTATTAAAAAAAAAACAGTGACAGTGCAAAAGAGGTGGAAGGTGAGAGCTCAGAGATGAAATAAATAGGAAAGGAGAGCTAAGGGGTGCAGATGGGTGAGTGGCGGATGGGGGTGGGGTGAGGTGGGAGCAGTCATATCTTGTCTGCACAATGGCAATTAGTGGCCTAATCCTCCCCCCCTCACCTCAGAGAGCCATTACTCTCCCCCTGCAAGACTAGGCCAATCAATAGCAGCCCACTCAGCCCAGGGAGCCGAGCTACACTTAATACAGCTCTAGTGTCAAGGTCTATTCACTCATCTCACACACAGACAACAACATGCATACACAAGGATGGGGGAACAAAAAAAGAAGGATGGAGGAGAGGGAGAAGGAGGAGGTGGTAGTGGTGGGGGATCATCACAGATATTTTCAACTGCTAAGCAACAGAACATTATTCCATCTACACACACACACACACACACACACACACACACACACACACACACACACACACACACACACACACACACATCTCCTCCTTTTCCATGTAGAAGCAGAGCAGACCAGAGAGGAGGCAGGGCAGAGTAAATAATTAAGACAGAAGGAAAAGAAGTTAGTGAGGGTAGGAAGGCAATAAACAAGAACCATCTACCAACAGCTTCTTTCTCTTCCTGCAGCATGAAGAATCTGTGTTCATCTCAAAGCATCTTTCCTCAATAGACATACGTATTACATACACAGAAACAGCTATTATCTCTGTTGTTCCTCCTCCTCTCAAACAACACCCAATGCACCCACCACCTCTTCATACACCCTCCTTCATGTTTCTTCTGTCTTCAGACCAAGTGCTCACATGTACATATTCCAGAGTTGAAGCATAATTAAGAAATAATATTATAATATAATATTTCTTGTAAATGTCTAGGAGAAGTTACATGTTGCATGTAATCTCTAAATACCAAACACTCATTTATTTTTCTTTTATGTTCCTGCTTAAACCTCCAAAAGTCATGACTCCACAGATCTCCTTTGTTCATCGAGCTTACGTTGCTCTTGTATCAGTGTTAACATCACTGTTAAACCCTGTCCAGCGATTTCCAGTGTCTCTCTTTCTCATCATACTTAAATTGGATAGGAGTAAAAAAAACATCATTCATAAAGCGTATGCGACATTGCTGCCAAATGTTATTTCCCTTCAACCTATGGACTACGTATGGACACACATGCTGGATCTGCAGGGAGTCAGGAAGAGGAACGAAGAACAAGCCCTCTTCCCCAGAGTCTAAAATAGGCTCATCACTTACCCACCTGCACTTCATTAACAGCACTGATCATCGCTTGCTTGGTGTGTTGGTGTGTGTGTGGTGGGGTGATGTGGTCAGGAGGGAGCTGAAGGGAAAGAACGAAGGACGAACTGGGTAGTGAGGGAATGAAAATTGGAATGAAAAAGGAGGTAACTGGAAAATTCTGCATCCGTCATGTGCTGCATGTGATAAATGTTAAGCTCCTGTCTATATCGCCTCCTCCGTCACCAGTTACACTCACCCAGACTCTCATCACACTTGATCGCTCAAGCTGAACATATGCACACAATCAACCACCAACAGAAATAAAGAAACTAAACAACGGGGGTTAGTGGCTGGGCCAAAGTGTCCTTGAATAGGAACCATCCTGTACTTTAGCCACCGACCACACAGATAAAAAAAAAAGCCGACTGCCACAGGTCTGACTGGACCGTCGTTCACACTCGCACACAAAATGTTTGTTGCCAGATGACTCCTCTCAACCCACTCTATCCTCTTCCACGATCATCACCTCCAGTGAAACAGTCAAACATGCCGCTCACCCTGCCAGTCGGAGCCTGCTCTCATCCTCTCCACCAAGGCACCCACCCCACGTGTCCCTCCACCCTCCTTCCTCCCAGCATGCATTACAACAACATCAGCACTTAATTAAACAGTCCATTTCACACCTGGTGTGCATAGCAGTGCCCAGCCAGCCCTGCATCCATATGCCACCCCATCAGCACAAGCCTCAACACGTGCACTCTAACACACAAACACACTGATGCACATGAACACGCCACACACCTGCTACTACAGTTTTGGCCATGCACTGACAAGACAACACAAAGCCTGTAATCTGCATCACTGAGTTGGGGGAGGGGAGAGGCATCCACACGTGCATGCATGCGTGCACACACACACAAACACACATATACATACTGTGCTGCTGTGCCAGCGAGAGAAAGGAAGACAGTACAAGATGGCGGGTGGAAATAAGAGGAACAATCCTATGTGCCTTCTGCAGACTGTATATGATTGATAAACACTGCTCCACTTCTGATCAGAGCAAAGAGAGATGTAAAAGTTTCTGTGTACAAAAAGCCGGAAAGAAGGGACAGCAAATGAGATTGTTTGAAAGTGTTTCAGGGACAGTCACTGCCTTAAGGGTTTTGCCTTTGAGAAACGCACACAGATACATGTGCACACAGACATACTGAGCACAGTGAATGTGTGTGAGCTCCAGGCAGGCTCCAGATGGAGAGGTCAGAGACGCACTGCCCTGCTGTCCCAGCATGCTCTGGGCTCCCAGAAACAAGGGAAGCCTCAGGCCACACACATACACTCACACGCACACACAAAATCAGACTAACACACGTGGTTCTCACAAATCTACTAATTGCTTCCTATTCCTTTTTAAGGAAGCCAGTTCAGCTCACTCGATCCACCCTGAACACCTTTAATCGCCCTTCTTTCATTCCCTCCCCAGGCAGTGTTATTACAGTTGGTATGAACACAAACATGAAACTTGTTATGTTTGTGTGTTGAGGAGCAAGTGAGAAGAAGCAAGTAAAATAATTAAACCCAGATCTGCCTTAATTAAACAGATATCAGCAGGTCTTTTCTTTCTTTTTTTTTTTTTTTTCTGAGGCGGTGTGTTAGCTGTTTCTGTGTGGGTTTGCTATCACAGGAGGGTACATGGGATTCAGCGTGTCCTTGTTGCTGCTCCGATACTCATTATCCATCACCTCCCCTCTTCAGCGCAGCACTGAGTACACAAAGCTATTCATTACACTCACAGCCGAAAGTGACAATGTACATGTCCATGTGCATATGGGTGCGTGGGTGTGTATATAAACAGCAGCCATACAGGGTCTTAAATCAGTTCAGTACCTGGTAGACGGGATACTTGTACCCAGACCTAACAAATTCCTCAAGGCTTTAGGACATGAGTCATGGCATCCCATATTTTATATATATATATATATATATATATATATATATATATATATATATATATATATAGTATATATATATATGTATGTATATATATATATATATATATATATACATATATATATATATATATATATATATATATATATATATATATATATACATACATACATACATACATACACACACACACACACACACACACACACACACACTACCTTATGCACCCAGAGGCATAAACCAGAGTGAGAAAGAGAGGTTGAGTCAAAAGGTAATGAAAGGACAGCAGGCTGCAGCATGCAAAGAAATCACAAGGCTTATACAGTTGCAAAGACAATAGTTCACATGCGTAGGGGGTGTTGGGGTATGTGTGTGATGTCTACAATAATAGGGTTTTGTGGAGAAAGAACTGAGTCAAGCAAAAGGAGCCTCATTGACTTTTAGCCCACCCTGAGGCTGGTGGCAGGATTTGCCTCCTGCTGTATTCCAGAGGGCTGATTCCCACACACATCACTCCGTATCCCCGACCAGGAAATCAAGCCAGCCAGCATCAAAAATTACAGTGAAGCTTTTTTTTTTTTTTTTAAATTTAAAAGAAAGTAGTTTATCAGATGGGCTCTGAATATCTGTATGACGAATACAGAAAGGAGCATTCAGCTTTTCAAGATTATAAAAAGCAAATTAATCTGGACATGCTTATATACTCACATTGTTTAAAACATTAAAACGAAACTATTAAAAAGGGAAAAAGAAAAAAAAGGAAGAACATGCCGCTACAACAAGGTGGAAAACATATGTACAGGGTCACATAAAAAAATGAAGCAGCAAGACCAGACTTTGAAAGTACATTTTTGTTTTTGATAAAGATAAAAGCAGTCAGAAAGTGATAAGGGTGACATTCAAAAAGTGAAGGATTTAGGAGAGATAAAGGGGAGAAAAACTGAGCGGGAGGTTAGGAGATGTTGGGTCTGAGCACTCTCACTATGAGGGTAATAAATCATCTGCAGGGCTCTGGGTCCCAGACTGCCGAGGGCCAGAGAGCAAGGTATCCAGGGACCGTCTGATTTAAAAGTCCGAACAAGAGGCGGGACAGCTGGGGTAGCTGGGCCTCTCTGGAGCCAAGGCACAGTGTCACAAATATACTCACAAAAATATTCCCAATGACAGTCCTCCCACTCTGGCTCTCGCGTACAGATTTACACACTTGTGTGAGAGCATGATGTAATAACTATGAGGCACTTTGGCACATGAGTTAAACAAAAAAAAAAAGAACTATAGACTATGCATATAAGAAAAAAATATAATACGTCTAATATAACGATTTCATCTTAAGGGCAAACTTAACATACACATTGTAACTGCCCAGAGCCTCCACATTCACACAGTGATGGGACAGAACTCAGAGATGGAAACTGGATAATTCAAATGTACAGCTGGTGTCAAGGAGGTGTATATGTAAGGGAGTTGGAGACTCACGAAAGACATGTTGACAAGCACACTTAAATGTACACACACACACACACACACACACACACACCCACACCCACACACACACACACACACTCTAAATGGGTCAAAGTAGTTCCTCGGTGCTGAGGACACCAACAGATTTAATACAGCATGGACATAATTTCATAGCTATTAGGAGCTTTCGGCTGGCTAAATTCATATGAAAAAGAAAGTACGCCTTCTTTCAGTTCTAAGGTTTTACGGATCAGGACAAAATATAAAAAACAAGAAAAGATGGCATATGAACTGCATTTTTATAACCCATGCCTAGTTTTCATGGCCGGTCAAAGCACTCCTATACTACAAGCCACAATCACCCACTCACACATATTCACACAGCACATCTTAGTCTACACAGTTTTTGTTTAGTCTCTGCAGTGCTTTTATTTTTCTATCATGCACACATTCACACACACAGCCTCAGACGAACCACATGTTACATATAACCTATGCCATTTGTAAAAAACCAAATGTAGAATCAGTATGTGGAAAACTAGATACAGCCGTACACACACCTGAAGCATGCAGGTGTGTGTAAGAAATGGATCAAAGTGCAGCAATGATCCAGTCAAAAGTCTCAAGCGCTGTGGCTCAACATTCAGAAAACAGAGCCTAAATAAATATAATAATAAATAAGAAAAACATCGTGACGAAGAATGGAGGAAAATCCCACCACAAGGACAGAAAATATGTTAACAATGGTTCTATACAAGCTACTGAATCTATGTTATTTCATACACTGCTTCTGCATTTTGGATGACTTTTTTCTAAGTAAATAATGACACAATGTAATACTGCATGTCAAGTGATTTTCTTTTCCTTTTAAGTTGCATTCACCCAATTCTAAAACCTGATGAGGACGAGAATCCTGAACTGTATACATACTGACAATTTGCATGATTTATGGTTCTATGCAGCACGCACGCACGCACGCACGCCACAGGATCATTGTCAGACCGGAACCGAAACCAACTCCACAGTTTATGCTTGCTGGTAAACTTAAATTCTCTCATTTGAGTTAGAGCTTTACCTCGAGGTTCTTCGGCTTGCTTTGCCAGTTTACGAAGAGCTGCGGCAAATCCAGAATGACCTGACTGGGTAGCTGGACTTCCATTTGCTACGATGGAACCATTAATAGGTGACGGGGTAAGGGGGCTGACCGTCGCCGTGGTACGTGTCGCTGTGGAGATCATTCCTAACGATGGTGACTTTGGCTCATGGCTCATGCCTACAAATGGACAAAAAGGGAGGAGAATGGGAAACTATTAATAACAAATACAACTAACATCAAATACTGAGCACAAACACCGAGTCAGAAGGACCTGGGTCAATATAATAGAAATGTCTTTTATCCAAGTACAATAACTTATATTAAATAAATGCGCAAAGAACAATGCAGACAGACATGTGCGAAAGGCATAAGGCACTTGGCTCTTCTCCTTGACAAAGGGCAGACTGTGAGGGTGGGTATCTGTTTGTGACAGCTGGGGAGGATCGGGATTGCTGGTTGTACAGCTCAGGGTCAGAGGTGGGAGGTTAGAAGGGCAGGTCACTCCTCCTCTGCCCAAGCAACTTCAGCAGCATACACGTCTGTTGTCATTGTCACAGCTTAAACAACTCTGCTGAGCATGCTCCAACAGTGCCCGAGAGACTTTCTGAGTAGCAGCGATGTACAGTGACACACATGGTATTAATATATATATATATATATATATATATATCTCAACTTAGCAAGCCATTGACTCTCTCACACAGCTGTCCATTGAGAAAAAGTATTGAATTCATACGTTTGATTCAATAAATGCAGTTAAAAAAGCTGTAATAAAAACATTCTTTGACATATGAGGAAGAAACTAAAGCCTCAGAAGAAACACATTTCTGAATTTGTGTGATTTGCAAATCATAAAAATTTGAAGCCGATTCTGAGCTCAGACTCACACAGGGACTGGCGAAGTGGTACAAGAGGTGAGGAAGGTTGGGACGGCTGTCCCTTTCCTTCCTCTGTGTGTGTGTTTTGTAAAGTGAACCATGCTGACAGCTCCTCAGTCAGTGAAATCTCTAAATGCCATAGCAGATTCCTGATAGCCCTATGCACCCATGCAAAGAGCGCACGCACACACACACACACACACACACACACACACACACACACACACACACACACACACACACACACACACACACACACACACACACACACACACACACACACACACACACACACACACACACACGGGTGCCTCAGAATACAGTGTAATGTCTTACTATGGTTTGCATGCCTAGGAAATTATGAAATTAAAACATGCTGGAGATAATTCAAAATCCTCACAAATCTGCAAGCCCAGTATCAGTTGAGCCAATACCACAACACTTGTGATTAAAAAAAAAAAAAAACACTGCAATGACAGTTGCTTGCCACCAGTGCATCAACACCACAATTAGATAAGTAGGAGTTATATCTGGGTTTACCCCAGAGGCTGCGAGGGCTATAAAAAGATCATGTTCCCTTCTGAAAGCAGAGCAGAAGCGCAGCACCCTGTGTGCATGTGTGTTTGAGTGGACACACACACAAACACACAGCGGCAAGTCAGGCATGAGGGACTGAATAGCATTCCCAACACCTCTCGAGTTGTCCTGCCTGTAACCTCCCAGTTACCCAGTGCACTTTGAATGAACCCAGCAAACAATTAATAAAGGAATCATCTACTGTCTGAACAACAAACATAGCACCATTAACGAGCTGTCAAGCCAGCGAAAAAACACCACAGCCAGCCCGTTCACATCCAATGTGACTTCTTCAAGACAATGGTCTACTGCTCCTCCCTTACTTTTTAGAGTAAGTCAGTAAAACTGCAACAAGGGAGTAAAAGTCACACATACATATAATAAACTTTTTTGAGAAACTAAACCTTTAGAGAGGCTTGGTAAACAATTTAATTCTAGTGATAAATAACATGTATAAAACAAGAGTGTAGACAGAAAGATGTGGAAGTAACACAGGGTAGGAGAAGAGAGACACATTTGGACAAATACACACATCCAAAGGTCTCGCAGTGGTTCATGAATCCCTCTCATATATCAAAAGGGTAGCCGAAGCTCCTTACGGCACAAAGAAGCGGAGCCGCCTGTATCCTCCATGGCTGCATCTTCATGTTGAGCCCATCCCAGCGTATACCGGCAGCTACCAACAGGACACACACCATCTTCCTGTGTGCCGCTCTAACACTCTCTGTCTATCTATCGCCCCTTGCCCATCCACCCTCGTCCTCCCTGCCTGCCTTCCTGTCTCTCGCACGGCACCTCACAAAGACCGTTTAGAGCTTATCTAACAAAGCAACACACCACACATGCCGCCTATCTCTCCTCTCTTTGCTCGAGCGCCGTCTCCCTAAGTGAGAAAACAGAAATTCTTAGGCTAGCAGCTGCTGCGATGTCACATGACCTCGTCCCCGCTTTCCCTCCCTCCTCGTACTCTCCCTCACTACTCCTCCTCCTCCTCCTCCTCCTCCTCCTCCCCCCTCAACCTATAATTCCTCAGCCATTTGTAGATAACAGACACAGGCATGCATGCCCTGCCAAGGCAAACTGGGAGGAGGGGGAGGGGAGAGGAGAGAAGAGGAGGAGGAACAAGGGAGGGTGCTCATTCGGTCACCACATCTGACCCCATTGCTGAGGAGCGTAAAGTTGTGGGTGCATGTGCATGTGCATGTGCATGTGCATGTGCGTGGATGGGTGGGAGCAGGTAGGTAACTTTCACAAGCGAGGCACCCTTCCCCTTCTCAAGACAAGAAAAAGAAAAAAAAGAAAAGAAAGAGAGTTGAGAGAAAAGAGGACATGTCTTTGCCTGCATTAAGCCCAACAGACCCGGAAAGAAAAACTTTTGTGTATGTTTTGGTTTTAAAAGTGTAACCGGCCATTCACAAAAAAAAAAAAAAATATATATACATATATATTTTAAGTGAAAATGAGTCAACTAAGTTCAAAACAAAGAAAGACAGCCATTCTTCCTAAATCAGTCTTTACCATTTCATACAAACAAGACCATTATACCAAAAATGTGGACGTGTAATCTAATTGACACACGCACACACACAAACAAATACACACACACAAACACACACGCTGCAGTTTCAAGTAGCTGTTATCAGGGTGGAGGAAACTAATGTCTAATCGTGGTTGAGGGTGGAGGGTAAAAGCGCGTGGGTTAGACTTCCCCTCCGCTGGTCCTGCTGTCATTGCAGGGGTGTGAATGAGCTGTTTCTTTAGTCATTTCCTCTTTCCGTCACTTGCTTATTTTCTCAGAACAGTGAAGGAGCATGTGAGTGAGCGCGATGACAAGGAGAGACAGTTTTCAGGGCAAAGCCACATGGGGCCGGCATTGTGCAACAGGCCACCTCTTGAAAAAGCTCCACTGTGTTCCCGACGACATGGTCTGGATCTTTTGGGAAAAAAAAAAAAACAAAAAAAAACCCCCAACACTGCCACACTCTCTGGTGCTGATCTCTCTCTTTTTCCCTCTTCCACCCCTTACACCCCAGTAATACAATGAAAAAGACGCCGTTTTACCTAAAGAAGCTTGAATTCAGTGATCATTACAGTGTGAAAAATTATAGAAAAGCAGAGACTCGAAGTATATTGATGTATATCAAAGTAAGTAACTAAGTTTACCAAAATATTTTGCTTGCTCTGTCTCACTCGTTCGGTTGTCAGAAACACACTGTGAATCCTCTCGCTCCCTGGGGTTAAACATTTCCCCTGGTTCAAGTCTGGCTTTGTTGCCTACTTGTTCCTCTAAACTCATTTCCTGTCAACTCTCCATGGACTGAGGTCCAATGAAGGCAAAATATTTCAAAAACTTCAAACAGAGATATGCAGGTTTATGAGAGTCAACGAGACGATCACTAATGGATAGTAATGCTTACAAAAGGGGGGAACAGAACAAACAGTTGGATTTTTCCAGTTAACCCTCTAAATCAAGAATAACATGAATAAAGACTATATCAGGCACAGAAGATTAATTTAATCTTGACTTGCAAGGTTTGTAAAGTCAGTTTATAGTATTAAAACTTGTAAGGTAACATGGTCTAAGACAGAAGAGCAGCGTCTAATCTGTTTAATATATCTTTCAAAAGTGGAAAAACACAGGATGTGAAGAAGTGAGGATTGATCCATGTAATGATGAGCAACAGAAGTTAACCAGCCCAGGATGAGTAATGTTTCATGAATTTTCAGATAAATGAGTCTGCCTTCACGCTTTAACATCACTCAGTTACAACATGCCTGCTTAGTATCTTTATTTTTTTTGTGGCTGTGTGACTACAAGTTCTTCAAACATCCAGCAGATGGCAATGTCTGATATTTAATTAAGGACTTGTGCAAGTGAACAGCATGTCACAGACTTGCATCCAGTGCTACAAAAGAGAGAAAGAGAAAAAAAATATGTTGACAAAAGCCACAGCCACTATAAAATTAAGAATGTTATTGCACAGTACTTTGGAGACATGAATGAAACGCTTCCACAATGCAGCATTTTATTTATTCATTTTTTACCTACTGCTGAAAATAAAAGGGTTAATCAGAAGTCTGTAACACACCAAGCTTCATAATGCAATTAACTCTACACCCTAAGGGAAAACAAAACAAATCCCTGAAAAAAGAATGTAGATTACACCAAACAACATGTAAATATGATCCACCCAAAGACACACAAGGTTTCTCAGCGCGTCTGCAGACACTACCACACACACACACACCACACACACATAAACACACACCTACACACACACACACACACACACACATACACACATAAAAGACTGACTGTTAGATGGCCTACAGTAAACACAGTTTTAACACCCAGCCAGGGGAAAATCCGATCACTACTCCCATAGTCAAACAAATACACTGATGGGCGCGCACACAGTTCCACCCTTTCGCTGGTTGGAATGCAGATTACATGCGCACACGTGTGCACGCACACACACACGCGCACACACACACTAAATCCTCTTGGCTCCTGCATGCCCCTGGCCGGTTGAGAGATAATGTAGTGGCAGCTCTAGCGAGTGGTTAATCTTTAACCAGGAAGGGATTTGCCAATCAGCTTGTTAAAACTAGCGGCCTATCTACCTGATCCAGTCACCAAGATGGCTTGACCAAGTTCAAAGCAACATGTACTTAAACTGCATCACACGGCGCTACTGTGCATCTATGCACACACACACAAAGATAACTCCTACCTTGAGGCTTAGAAAAGCAAACTTCAGCTACTATACTGTGATACTGATTAGGAAAAGTGCCAAAGCAGCGAACGGCTCCTCTCAAACGTGCAATAAAAACATCTTTGCAATAAACTTGTAGGCCATTTAAACACTTTTATATAACACAACAGCATGATTGGTGTTCTCTGATCATAGTTTTACTGTTTTATTAGAGCCCTATTTTTAATCACACAAGTCCCACTGGGTGTTTTTTTTTTTTTGTTTTTTTACAATTAACTGAGTAGCTGATTATCTCTATGTAACATCCATTTACTGCAGTTTGTGTGTACCAGTCTCACCAGCGTCACAGAGATAAGCTACACTTTTTAATCAAGCCATCTGCCATGCCGGAAAATCCCACATAACTCAAGATTATGGACCCAGTGTCTATGAAAAAAGTATATACAAGCACACGTCAACCAGAAGTTGCAGGTTCAGTAGTGGTTTCTCTTTAAAAAACCAGGAGTAAGTAGCTCAGTTCACAGTGTAGAGCTGGCTGGATGAGTATACGTTATCATGTATGGTTGAGTGAAAATGTGTTAACAGGGGGTGAAATGGATGACAGGAGGACACGTAAAGGGTTCCAGCATGAAGGAAACTTCAGACTGAAGACAGATAAAAAAGGTGAAACCACCGAGTGTGTTTCAGACGGTGGTGAGGAAGCAACATAGATGAAAACTGTGAATCAAAACATGAAATGTGTATAATATGGGCCACTTTCACATTCTCATGCGTGTCAGCACAATTTTGGCTTCAAAATGACTAACTATAATTGACTCCGTAACAGCTGGAAGCATAACTTTGTAGGTGACTACAATAAAGACAAAAAAAAAACCATATAGATAAAATCTTTAATAGGCTCAAAACATTGTTAAAATATTTTATTTTTATTATAATGCAAATTTAATTGGCGCTTATTGAATCAAATACCAAAAGTAAAGTGCCTCCAGATTAATATTTGGCAATATTAATCAGTAGTGACAGAATGGGACGCGAACAGGAGAAACAACGGGGTGGCGATCCAAATGGAAGTTCTGCTCGTTTCATCCAGCAGCTTTTATAGAAGAGAAAGGAAACGATGATTTTAAATGCATCAGGTAAAATAATGGTGAATATAGAGGTTATGCAATTGTTTGAACAAATCTAAGGAAACAATCTCAAAAGTGGATTAAAATACTCATACAGATGAATACCAGGACTTGGAAATTAACTGTGAGTATAGATGTTTGTAGATGGACTCTTTAACACGCACAAGATTACACATACTGATAATACCAGGAACACAGCAGGATAAACCTGCTCTGGTAGTTCCAGCTTTGTTTAACTTTTGAGATGAGATGTCGGAGCGATCTACCCGTAGGCAGTAAACAATGGATGTGTATCAGTGTGTGCTTTTACACACACAAACACACACACTTTTGAGTGCCATCACTTTTCCCATATACCAAAGATGAAACCCTAATATCAGAAATAAAATCCTGAACGTTGGTGATGTGGCTCCGGAGCAGCTGTATCAAAGGCGACAATTCCACTGGAAAATGAGGGAAGCAGAAACGGTAGACAAACAAAGGTGGTGGCGTATTTGAGATTGCGTGTTGAGCAACATATCAATCAAGAAGATGAAAGAAAGAGAGAGTGTTGCCGGGTTTTGAGTTGTCTTCACGCAGCAGGCTCCCAACATGGACAAACAGCAGAAGACGCAGTATATCCCCCCCTGACCTTGGTTCAGTCACACTGTCCTGACCAAACATGTTTGGTCGGACAAAAATGTCCCGTCTTCCTGTCTTCTGCCTTGTTTGGCTTCAAATGATACGTTTGTGTGCGCGAGTGTCCGTGTAAGTGCCCGTCTCATTATTCATCCCTCACCGCCACCCCTCCGCCCTCCAACTGGCTGACAGCATCTTGCAACCAATACAGAAAAATTCAAAAGACTAGCCAGGATCCACCTCCCTCTCCTCACCTTCTCCTTTTCAATTCAGTCTCAAAGAAGCAGTGTGTCTTGAGGGCAGGCACGAGCTAAAATGACTTTCTCTCCTCGCCTCCCTACATCCGACTCACCCACCCCAACGGTGCCATTTCCTCTGTCTGTTAATTACATATCAGCTGTGGTACGGCTTGCTGGGGTCGTGGTTGTGTGCGAGTGTGCGTGCATGACATCTGGGGGGTGTGTAGTCGTCTTCTCGCAGACACCAGCGTAGGTGTATGACAGAACAGTCTGGTTACGCTTCACAACACTGCTCACAGAGTGTGAACACACACATCAAGAGGCAAACATTCAGACACACAAACGCACATCCTGTCTATGTCTCTGGCTCTTTGTGGTTCATGCCCCTGGAGTCGGGCTGGTGCTTGTAAGGCTGTGCCCTCTACAGTCTGTTTCTGAGAGGTGAAACAGCGCTGCCACTTCCCTGTTGAGGTGCCCAGCTTCAGCAAAGGCCCACATGTTTGACTGAGAAAGCAGGCAGGAACAAAGCTCTGACTCCGTGCCATGATCACCGCTATCACCATGTCCTGGAGAGTCCCTCTTTTCATCAAGCTCACCTGCCACGGAGAAAGGTGGCAGTGCGGCTCCCTCCGGAGAGGAAGGGAGATATGACAGATGTTACAGATCCTGCACACATGAATTCAACAAAGGAAGACCTGCCATGGAGCTTATCATGGTTTCTGCAAATGCGTTTCAGGGCACGTTATGCCACATAAATGCTACATGAACACATACACACAATTATTCGCAAATTCAAAGACATCCACGTGTCACGCAGACCTGGATAAATTGTATTGTTCTGCGCTGCAATTCTTTCAGTCTGGGGACGTTTCTGCACATTGACACGTTTTCGTTGTTACCGTATTTCAGCTTTTTCACTCTCTTTCTCTAATCTCACTCCTCAGGAGACCAGTACTGGGGGTTTTTTTTGGCTCCACTACATAGGTTCCTTAATTTATCATGTCTTTTTACTCTATTCTTGTACGCCGTGATGTAGTCCGCGAGGTTGTAGCTGCCTAATTAGCACTGCAAGAGCTCCGCATGGGCTCTGACTCCCAAGCTGTGCCGCCACACACACAGACAGACAAGCAGACATGTACACAGCACCCACTTGACTTTTCCATTGCAGGGTCCAGTTGAGTTACCCTTTTATAATCATGTAATTGCTATAATTGGTATATGCGCCTGCTTGTACACGCATGTGCATGCCCGAAGAGTGTGGATATTGTTTGCTTTGATGAGTGGATCGTTTTTCAGGAGACACCTCCCTGTCATGTGTCACATCTCATTAAGCAGCAAGAAAAACACATCACACCCTGCCTGGCTGCAGATATACTAAGTTTGATTTTCTCACAGAACACATGCGAGTTAGTTTAGATTCAATACATCCCCAAAGCCACAGAGTCACAAAATGTTACATATTTATGAAGCGGTAGACCAGCAACTTCTGTGGATCCTGTGGCTAAAATAGCTGCTATAGTCAATATGGGTTGCTGGTCTCAATCCCAGCAGGCTCTGTATCACATCTACAGCAGACCTCCCCAAACTAGGAGCCTGGAGTCTGCACTCTGTTAAAGGAAATAAAAATGTAGAAACCTAATTATGCTCTTAAGCCTGCACTTCTTTTGGTTACACGTCATTTTAATTCATGACTGAGGGTGCCATGCTGATCAAACTAAACAGATATGATGCCGGGACAGCGGTTGCGACGTGGCATGGCACTACTTCACGGCCATACTCCAGTTTGCTACACCAGCAGACGTTCAACGTCCCTAGATGAATCATTGACTATTTGCCCTTAAGTATGCATCTATGTGTGCTCAAAAAACTATTGTGTATGTTAGTCACCATGGCAACATACCCTCTGCACATAACCCGGGTTTTGTGCTAAACCCATAGACTATGTAAGAAAAACTGGACCCACCCCCGTAACACAACCCACAGGTTTTCTTAAGAGTGATTTTTATTACTCTTATTCGTTTTACTGCCATAAGCAGATCTAGATGGCAGCTGGAACACACTTCGTTCAGAAGCTGCAAGTTAGCCGTTTTTGCTCGGCTTGCTTAGTTTACGTTAACATGTGGTGCTATTGACTTGCTTTTGTAGCCGACCCCTAGTGGTCATTTAGGTAACTGCATTTTTTCCTTTATTCCGCAATGAACTTGACCCAGAAAACCAGGTGTTGCCCCGTGGGTTGAACCTGAACCTGGGAAGTATTCTGGAAAGCAGGTTTTCTTACTACCTGGTTAGGTACGCTCAGAGTAACCAGTAAACCTGCGTTTTTAATTCCAAAAAGCACAGCATACATTAACGTGGAACGATATCTGCTGAACGTAACCTGATAGGGAGCAGGTTTGGTTCAGGATGTATTGATTATTTTAAGTCCACGTTCAGCAAGGCTGGGGCTTTGTCACTGTCACAAAACGGCATTTTCTCTTCGGGACAGATAAAAAGATTTAGAGGCACAACTAATCCCCACAGTTGTACCGTGAAAGGGAGATAAAACCAGAGACCCCTCGATCGTTTCTGGTAGAGCGCTAGTTTATCAACTCTTTAATATAGCCTATTTAAACAACATTCTGCTGCCTTCAAAGAAATGTGCTGGCATGTTAAGAGGTTGCTGGTTTGGAGGATGTGCCCCCAGGATGTCCATCCATAATGGGCCGTCCTCTACCGAAGCTGAAAACCCCCACAGCAAAGTGGGTTGGACGAGTCCCCAACTGCTTTACAAGCCTCTGCCTTCTTCTTACTGGCTTAACATGATGCTGTTGAACAAGATCCATTAAAAACTAAATTTAAGTAAATAAAAATAACATCTGGTATAATCAGCATAGGTGTAAAATTCTCGGAAATTCCCCCCATTTTAAATTCTATTTTTATTGTCCATTTTCACATCCTTTTAGCTTGTGTCCAATTAAGACACCATAGCCGATACTGTGAGTTTCATTTAAAGGGCATCATGAAATGACTGGTCACACTAGTGATCACTAATGCATTTATGCTGTCACGAATCATCTGCCAGGATCTCCTTGGCAGATGTGCAGGTAGCCCCTTTACTTTTATAAATCTCATCGTCCTAAGCTTCTAGTGGGACATGTTGCTCCATAATTTCAAGCACCAGGTTGTCTTTCTTTCAGCGATTCATATTATGGTTCAGTTTTTTTCAAAAATGACATCCACACAGACTTGACTGATTATGAACTAATTAATAATGATTCCTGTGGAACTGACAGCTCAGGGTCACTTGATGCACGTTCAGAAAACAGGGTTTGTGTCAAGTCTGCTCTTTCTACAATAACCTCCTGTTCGCCTTTATTCTTTTTATTCTTTAAAAACCATCTGTAGAAGAGAAACATGAACAATGAATTTAACATGTTTCTGGATTTTTGAGTCCAATTAAATTAAACATGTCACTCATTTGATCTGCTTTTCAGTTTTTTTGCACTCACATTGTCCTGTTTTTTGTTATGCTAGAGATGGTTCCGTTCGAAGCTAAGAAAACACAAAACATAACGTCTGGTAAAAGCTCCAGTATTAGACATATCCAACCCTCGTTGGGGATATGCGAATCTATATGATATAAAGATGCTTTACAGTTACCTTTGGTCTCACATGACTTCAAAGAACAACTGAACTTGCTGGCAAACTGGCAAATATTTTGATAATAAATTCTGTCACTTAACATGAAAAACCTATTGAGAAACTAGTTTAACAGGTTCTGCTTCTAAGTAAATGTCTGTCTTCATTTTCTTCTTCTGTATTTCATAGTGAACCAACCAAGTCTGGACATATAAAACAAAGTAATGCTAAAATAAACTCACGCTCCAAAGCTGGCAAATACCATTTTTTTGTTCAATTAAACAAACAATGGATGAAAATCATCTGTCCTTTAAAGTAGTAATGCAAATTAATGTTGGATACAGCATTACTTAAAGATCAGCATGTAAGTCATTATGCAACAAGCATTTATTGAAAAGATTTATTAAAGCTCATTAAGAGCAATGCATTTTTTTTTTTGACAATGACCACTGCAGTTTTAGCTGTTTGCACATCATATGACAGGGCAAAGAGGAAACCCATACACTTAATGTGAAACTGATAAATAGTAGGCGGGAATAGGGGGGAAAAACAAACAAACAAAGTGGGTACTCTTTAGTTATGCAAATAACAGCCAGATAAAACAAGTTAAGCTGGCAACCAGGTTCTCTCGGAGAACGTGTGCCCTCCACCGACACTGGCGTGCACATAAGTCCACGAGCTGATCAAAACGCTTACTAACCTACTTCACTTCTTCAGGCACATGTTTGACCATGATCATATATACAAGGAGGCACGATAACAAACGGATACATAATATGACGGTCAGCTGATGAAGCAGATACCTCAGAGATAGATAATAAAAACTAAAACCTGAGGAAACAAGAGAGCCAAGCAGTCATACATGTTGAAGATAGACGGACCCAGACACAGATAGAAGCAAATAGAGATGATGATGTGATAGCAGAAGAAAAGGCCTTTGTTGAAGAGTAGTCCTGAGAACAATGCTGGGCTATACTGCGAGGGTACAACGGGAGGAAGCACAAGGGCAACACACATAAATACACTATATGATTCAGGCTAAAGAAGACACAAAATGCTCAATAAAAGGAGGCCTACTTCTTGAGGGCAATAGTCAAGTATGGTCAGTATTGAGCGTGTGTGATTCACGTATCTTCTGCTCTCACGTTGTCTGCGCTGTGTTTGTTTGGCTGGTGCTTATCAGCGGTATGACAACAGCAACCATGAGCCGCACACACACACGCGCATAATCTAAAGTTATCTAAGAGGTGTTTTGGTCTGGTTAATGTAGCAAGACTGACTTGTTTGAATGGAAATGTTTCCCTTCTTTAGTTCCCCTCAGGCAATTCAATCCAGGCTATGGCTTTTGAATATAAAGTTAACACTCTGGAAATGTTAAAGGATACAAAAGCTGCAGGTGACCGGCGTAGTTCAGAGAAAGGGTCTTGAAGTGTGAGACTTGTGCGCAGAGAAGGACTGGCGACCCTGCTGACCTCAGCTGGCATTTACCATGATTCACGTTAATGGCACAAAACTGCAATGCCCGTGTTTGCAAGTGGAATGCAGAAAATGTGTGATAGTGTCAAGTCGGGAGGACAAAAACTGTACAGACATGTTACGTGGCTCTACATTTCCATTTGCTACCATCTGTTACCGCCCATATGGTTCATCTCTAGGTGAGCTAGATGAAGGGCATAAGACAACAATGAAGTCACATTTCAAGAGTTTAGATAAGCTTCCTAATTTGTAAACTTAAACCCTTATCAAGAGGGTTACCCTTAATTTGTAATCTATTTTCACAACAGTGACGTATACTCGTCAGCAGCAGCAGCAGATTAAGAAGTAACTGAAATACAAAAACAAACTTTTATTAAAAGAGCACCCCTCTCCTACATCGATGCTGGCTGAACTGCAGGTTAGGCTTGCGCTCACATACAGGGAGTAACAAAACGAACTAAGCTTTAATATAAGATAAGCTTTAATGGTGAGTGCGCAGTTGTAAGTGTGAAGAAAGTCATCATTACCTTTGTGATCTGCTCAGCCAGTCTGTCAAAAGGTCATCTCCTCAGATAAACAGTTTATGACCCATTTGTTCAGCCTGATCGCAACATTTACAACTTGCACCTGCTACATTTTTTCTTTATCTTAAAAAACACACAGTTGGGGATTCTTAAGCCACACACTGGGAATCAAACAAGCCATCTGACAGGAAGGAGCCATCAACCATAGCTTCACATTGCAAAGTCTATGCCCCGAGAAAGGTCTGGGCAAACAGAAGAAAAGAGATTAAGCTAGAAAAGGAGGGAGACAGACAGAAACAGGATAGGACTGCAAGAAAGAGGACCGAGGAGCTCGAGACATGCCGGCCAAGGAAACCCCCTATTTTTTCCTAAACATCCTAAAGTGTTTTTTCTTCCAACACAGAATCATACCACACAAAAAACTCTGACACACAAAGAGAGCGGTGTATACTCCCACATTTTCATACCACCTAAGGACATTGTTGTAATGTTAGTCAAAACCAAGCCTCGCCCTGTCGAACGCTTTCCATTCTCTTTAATAGGGAACTATGTAAACCCATGCAAAGGTCCCTCTAAAGTCTGTGCTATTCAAAGTTATCAATGTGGCCTGTTGATAAGAAAATGCAAAGTGGGTCACCTTTAACTCCAAGCTCCTTGTGTAAACAGTACAGGGAGCTGCTTGGGACTCTCCTAATCACTCTCTAAACAGAGCCAGGTGCTGTTGCCACAGACAAACTGTCACCAACACTCTGCTCAACACAGCTGCTGTCTAGCCCCGAGACACACACACGACGCTGCAGGCTACCGCAGCATGACAAACAGCACGACCACACCTGAAAATATGCCAACCAAGTCAAAGTGGCACAGCAGCAAAAAGGTTCAAGTACCCACGAACGGCAGCATATAAACGAAAAATCTAAGTTCCTCAGAGAAGGATTTTCAACTCTAACCGTACAATTGTGTCATGTTGAACCATCAGACACACAGAAATCTGTTACAAGACGTGATAAATCTTGTCATGCTCATTAACTCAATTCAGTTTAAAAAAAAGAAAAAAAAGGTCCACGTTTCTTAGTTTAGTACACTTTTTCAAATTTTCAAATTGCCTGCCTTTTATCATCAGCTTTTCAGGGGAATTTATCATTAAATAAATAATAAAGCCATCCAAATTTTACTGCTTCACCTGAAGGAAACAAAAAGCATGATTGGTTGTGACTCATTTAGGTTGACGCGCATTGGACACATGGTGCATCTTAGATGCTGCATGACAGAAGAACAGCCCCGAGCAGAGCAGCATCCTCAGCTGATATGCTGCAGAGATAAGAGCACCGCTGCTGGTCAACACCATAAAAATCAAAGGAAAACAGCAGACGTAGATGTGAGAATTCAGCCTTCAGCCTTGCAATGATGCAACAGGCTTATAATAAACCAAATGCACAAGTAACATGACGGCATAGATCGACCAGATGTGTTAAAGAGTCATTTTCATCCAGGTTATGGATAATGATTCTCTCCTAAACAACTGCTGAGAACATTGTGGCCAAATCCTCCACCGGGATAAGAGTTGAAACAGTTTGACACCATGCAACTTGGAAGGCAGATAAAGAAACTCTCTTTTCATATTATAGGAGATTCATACTAGAGTTTCCTAATAGATAATTTCAACATTTTGGCTTATGACATTCACACGACCACCTTGTGTAATACTTGCAGTGTGAGAACTAGGTGAGTTGTAATAGTTTCAAAGGAGCTATTATCTATTATTGGCAGGTTTTTGCTCTGTTGAATTAGGCCAGGCTAAATATATGCCTCCCAGATGTGGTAAGCAACTGAACTGCATACATGACTGGTATTACGTTTAACAGTAAGTACACAATTAACAACTGCTTGATACTTAATGATGCAGTATTCATCATGAGGACCAACGTGTTGATAACAAAAGGAAAAGTGTGCACAGTACAGCAAATGAGCAAGGCAAAACTGAAACATATTAATACCAGACACCTTTGGCACCCGCTACAATATCAACACAACCTTTTAGATG
This sequence comes from Xenentodon cancila, assembly GCA_014839995.1. Taxonomy (NCBI): domain Eukaryota; kingdom Metazoa; phylum Chordata; class Actinopteri; order Beloniformes; family Belonidae; genus Xenentodon; species Xenentodon cancila. Next base: position 18,150,737 of record CM026197.1, read on the forward strand.
TGTTTGACTAAAGCTGCCCAATGTTAATGAAGGAAAAAAAAAACACAGATGAGTAAGATGAGAGCTATCATATTTGAATAGCTGCAAAAAAACAATGGTGGCAGCAACATGGTGATCCACCTCCAGTGAAACAGTTTGAAGTGGATCACTCAGTCACCAGCTGGAGCACATTTGTGTTGGCTTTTTAAATTTACTCACACCTTCCATCCCAACAGGCAGCTCTCTGAGATGCTCACTCATCCACACACTAACAGGTATCACACTGAAAAAAATGTGCTAATGCTGCTCAGAAATCCTGGAATTGAGGAGGTAGTGCTTTTGTCTTTAAACACATGAAATACACAGACCTTTAATTTGAACTTCTAAAAAAAATGCATCAGTAAAATCACAACTGGGAGCTCCATTTTAAACATTTTAAACACGTGGTTTGTATTCTCAGTGAAGTACGGTGGGGATATGAATAAAAGTTAAAACAAATAGTAACAGCTGCTGTATTTCTTCAACTGACAGAGATCCAAGCAGAAGAAAAAGTAAGAAAGAACAGAAACTTTTCTACTCGCTTTACTGTGGGTAAAAAAAACACCATTATATAATTTGTGGCGAGAATAGTTAAGGAAAAAAAACACTGTATGCCGAACGGCGGCTATCACAAATCAACCTATGACAGCTGTATAATTCAAACAGGCAACATGCCATGTTGCGTGTGTGTTCGTGTGGGAGGGATTTCCTGTATGAAAAAAGAAATTAGTGCAATGGGGACACTGGCTGTTATCAGTGGCAAAGTTGCAGTCTCACTTTGACCTCAGATAAATCATAAAAACTCTCAGGTTGTGAATATATCCACCATTGCTTCATCCTGTAAAGGTCTTAATCAAAAGTGCTGATTTCCATAGCATGTACATGCTGAGCTCAACGCCGTTTCATCAACTAAGCAGTTGCTCTTAAGGAAAATATGAATGCAAGTCTGTGACAAGGTTGACGTTACATAGTTTAGTAACTAGGTTAAGATCCTCAGATTGCATACATTTAAAATCAGCTTTTTACACCAATCTTATCATGATATTAGTTGACAGAACTGTTTAAAACATACAAATACAGAACTTAGAAATACTTAACACAAAAAAAATAATAAAATCTGGATCCATACCACAAATAACAACATATTTGAAACACTGCAACTAACAAATAGACACATGATCTGGAGAGAGAAAATCATATGTTATATTATATATACTAAGACATGTATATTTTTTAACAAGAGAAACAGAACAATTACACCTATAATCGCCCCTTACACTGTCTACTGTTGGAAATAAAGGCGCCCGCTCATTAATTTTTAATAAGCCTTATAGTGTGTTTTCGTGTCCCTTGTCTGGTTGTGTGCCATTTCTGCCTCTTAAGTGAGAAACCACACAGAAATCTATTCTGGTTGTAATAAGAAAAAAACAAAAGGGCTTGCATAAATAAAATGGCATAACACGTTACTATCAAGAGCCGTTTCAAACAGCAAAAGGAGAGTCCCTGTATAAAAACCAGAAGGCTTCAGTTCCCAGCTTTTTGTAGTTTAGGCTGACCTTATCAGCAGCAGCTAAAAACACAAGGCTGCTTCTGGCTGCAGATAAACCCAAACCGCTGCACAGCGTCTCAGTGAAGCCTGTTGCTTCTTTGCCGTATTAGTAGACCGCCTTTTAAACCTGAGGTGTGTGATGAACGTGCGTTAAGTGTGTGTGTGTGTGTGTGTGTGTGTGTGTGTGTGTGCACTTCACTACAGAGGCAGCTGTTGTGCGCGCCTGCGGTTCAAAAGAAGTTAAGGAGCGCGTGGGAAGTGATTCAACACGGTCCACCTGCTACGCGCACGCAAACACACAACCACAAAAACGCGCGCGCACACACACACACGCACACACAACTACATAGCGCAAATCCCGCACCCGGAGAGCACCAAACGGTCGAGATGTGTCACTCTAGCAGTCAGTCACAATTATACAGAGGAAATGCCCCTCTGTCCTGCTCTCAGGGAGAATCTCAGACCAGACAATAATTTTAAAGGAGCCAGTCTGACTGGAGACTACGAACTGCTGAGAAAGCCAACAATACGTTGTTTTTTTTTTAATCATAAGTGGACGGCTCTACAGTGAGCGTAACCAGCTTAACGCAGAAACCCCCGAGGCTGTGGTCGACATAACAACAACAGAGCGCCGGTAACAATGTTACAAGAAGTTAATTTTTGAGGGGGTGGGGGACGTCCGCTCCGCTCTTCAGACCTTCGGGCTCAGCGGAACACGGCTTGCATGGACATCCTTAGCAGTGGGACGCGCAGATACTCGGCGATATGAGAAGCACGGGTTAAATAAATGTCCACCTGAAGGCTGCGGAGTGCATGTTTCTCTTTCTGTCGCGCTGACTCGTCTTTCTCGTCTCACACGTTAGCGCGCGCGCACACACGCGAAGGCAACAAGGACTCAGCACCGATCTTACTTTAAAAAATAAAACATCACCCGTTTCCTCAATATAGTAATGACTTCCTCAACGCACGCTCGGTCGTTCACACAAACACCTCCGGTGTTTAACAAAAACAAAAAAAAAAACTAACCCCCCCCCCCCAAAAAAAAAAAAAAAAAAAAAGAAAACAACAGCCCAACTACAGATTTAACACAGAATCACTCACCGCAAATACGAATGGGTTATTCCACCAGCGCTCATAAATTAGTGAATTTCTCCCTTCGTTAGCTGTTAAAGCTCGGGTACATCCTTCCGTCGAGAACAGAGACTAGTCTGCACTTTCGTTGTCACGCAGGAAGATCCGACGCCTCAGCGAGGCCACAGGGACGGAGCACAGCAGAGCGAAGCGCCGGGGAGAGGAGGACAGACGCGTCCGGGTCCGGCCGCTGGGAGCCGGGAGGTGGAGCTTCCTCTCCGGCGGGGGCCGGACAGACAGACAGAAGACAGACAAGTCGGTGGAGGGGCGGGGGGTTGAGGCACCTGCTCCCTCCCTGTCACGCCCCCAGCCCATGGGGCTCGCCCTGCATTGTCATCTCTAGTGCCATTAAAAAAAGTCCCATTTCTCCCCTAGTCACCAAGAACAGAGTTACTCCTCGTTTATTAAAATATACCACAAGCAAATCTACAAGTTAATTATGACAAATGACAGGTTATTGCAGAAATATATTTTTCACATTCATCAAACATGACACACAGTTTAAAGCACACCCGCGTTTTGTTAGTATTTTTACTGACAGCATTAATTATTTGTATTTGTTTCGGTATAAACCAGTGTTTTTGTTGTTGTGGCATGCATTTGCGTTCAAAAGCACATTTGATCTGAGCAGACAAAACCAGAGAAGAGATATGCTTAATTTGGATGATTAAGTGAGAGCATTATTTGTTAATTAACTGACTGAAAAATTAATAATTAAAATAATCCTTTCTTTTGCCCTACAGATTTATAAAAAGCACCATGTAACAGAAAATACAGAGGAGGAGAAACCAGGGTTACTCTCTCCATGAAGATAAGCTGCTGGATTCTTTCTGTAAACAACAACGCCTTTGTTCTCAATGGTGTGTTATATGCAGGCTGTAATTCACACTGATCTTGCAATGCAAACCAGCTGACCACCGCGGCCATGTGACTTCATAAATAAAGAAATATTTATTTTCTGGACTGATATTCAAGTTTGATCATGGTTTGGAATAACAAATGCAGTTTTGTGCATGATCATGCTGTATACAGTAGGTTCAAAAGAGAAAAAAAGGAAAAAAAAAAGAAAGAGAAGGAAGTAGTTCTACCTTATATCCACAAGGGGACAGCCAATCATAAAAAGCACCAAGAAGCTTCATCTGACAGCTTCTACCTCTGTCTGGCATATCAGTGGTTTTGCTGTGGATTAGATACTAGTGACTGCACAGGCTGTAAAATCAAAGCCACTCTTGTAAGCTGTAAAGACAGGGTGTTCTCCCAGTGCCAAAGAGGTAATGACTAGGGAGGAGGTGGGATAAAGCCCTTTATACATTGTGCTGTAAATTGCTAATTGCTGAATGCGCTGGATCAAATACAGGCTTAATTGCATATTGTGCAAGTCTGCTGCCATATTCCAAACACCCAACCAAACTCACACGGTGATCTCTGAAAGACCCTCTTGGTACCATCAGGGTGTTATGTGTGTGCATATTCGCAAATCAAGTTTAGATTTTTTATTTTTTTTTAATGCAAGTGACGTAAAACCCTTACCATTGCTTTGCCTGAGCGAGAGCTGGTAGAAAAGGTATTTTGGCGAATATTCCATCACTGAGACCTCAGCCCTTGATGTCCCTGTTGTGTATGACAGTTTTAAATGAATCTGCGTCTTCCTTTTAATTAGTCTAATAATCAGCTAGGTATCAAAGCATATTAGTTGAGAAACTTTGTCAATTAGTAATTTGTATGACCTCATTTTTATCATTCATCACTAATGAGCTACAACCATTCAGGTATTCTTTTTTTTTAATTAGTAATTTCTGTCGGGGACATGTTATTACTAGAAAAGAATAATCAGATTTCTAGAACCACAGTAAATCTCATAAATATGTTTTGTTCTTTAATGCATTCCAGACCACTCAGCATGATCGCATTAATCCATTTAGGAACAGAAATATTGAAAAAGAGAAGAAAATAGTTGCATCAGCTAAAATATTTGTCAAGACATACTAAGATAATTCTATACTTCTATACTTCTATAGGTCAGGAGTAGATAACTGGAAAAATATGAAACATCCCTAAGTGATGCAGTCTGAAATATATCAATTTTAATCAGTAGATGTTCACATATTCTCCTTTTTTTGGATTATTTTTCTACCACTTGCTTGTAACTACAAATATTCAAATAATACAAATAAAATATGGCCAAAAGGATGGAAAACATCTCCATGAACCTCGCCCTATTTAAACACAAGGTTTTTGTGCATATCTGATTTTGTGAATAGTTTCTGGCACGCACTCGTATTTAAAAAAATACACATTTGAACTGTGAATCTCACAAAATGAGCCTCAACTTAATTATTATTCTCCCTTTGGCTGCAGGTGTGCCACACTAAACCTACAGGAGTCTGCTGGGTTGTGCTCTTCTTCTCCTCATCCCGTTTTCTTTCACCAGCCTCTCTTTTTAACCTCCTCCACCTTCTTCCTTGGGTACTCAATGTTCCTCCCTTCCTACCTCCCCTCATTAATTTGACTATTTGCCATTTCACATACTCTCAAACATTGCTTGCACCTCCTCCTTTTCTCGACAGCTTTAACTTCCCTTTGCACATCCTCCCCCTTCCCCCTCTCCCCAGTTCCCTCCCTCCCTCTCTCTCCACAGCGGACCTGGCCTTAGGCATCATTAGCTTAATTTAATAAAGGGGCTTAAGCATTTTAGAGGCTTTTGAAGGATCTGACTGAAGTTACATTCATTACAATCTATCAGCCACCAGAGACACAGCCTTGTTGCATGGCTGAGAAAGGGAGCAAATGTGTGTGTCTGCAAGTATGTGTGTGTGTGTGTGTGTGCGTCCACAGACTCGTGTATATTGGGATGGTTGTGTGATTAATAGTTCTAATAATTTGAACTATAGTAGAATTACACACCTTATGAACTCACAACTCACTCATGTTCTGCTTGGTAAAATACTATCTGGTGCAGGGTTTGCAGTGCCGTGTATCAGAGTATCTATAGAATATATAAACCTGTGTGTCAGCAAGCTCAATTTGTGCATGCACGTTTGATAATAGTGAGAGAAAGTGATCTCCGGTGGAAGGTTTGGCCATCACTGGGAAAGTGAGAATGCTTTTCTTCCCTTGAGCATCTAAACAGAATGACCCCTCACCTCTTTTTTGAACTTGCACAATCCTCCCAAAGATATACGTCAAAGGCTCCCCACACCTTCTTTCTCACCTCTATCTCGCTGACAGCAAGTGGCAGCTTTTATAGCCATCGGAAGAGGGGGGGGGGGGGTTGTTCAGAGAGGACAGACTACCATTCCCGCTATCCTCCTCCAGCATGCACACAAAATCTCGGCAAACCAGCAATCTAAAGCAAGTGCAAAGAAGACTTCACTCACACATGAGCATCAGCTTGCATAAGTGAGGGCTGAAGGGCAAATGTTTCCACCGTGCAGCGAGATATTAAATTGAGTGAGGTGGGAGAGGTAATTAACATGATCAATGTTACACAGAAGATGGAAGAAGGTCTGCATGACGTGACAGGTAAAGCAAGAGAGACAGAGCTGGTTAACGGGTGGTAGCAAATTGCTAAATACACGTCAGTTACTGCAGAAAAGTAAATAAGTAGTTATTTTAGCTTTCATTTGGATAGAATACAATGCAGATTTGTTAATTGAGTGTCCCGAATATGAAGCCAAGATATATATATAGCCAAGAATATAAAAGTTGAAGATATAAGCATAGAAACATGTACTTAATTCAGATAAATAGGGGCAAATGTAAAATCTAATAACGTAACATAAAGCTGAAAGACTTCACTAACATATATCTTCTATACATTAAATATTATTATGATATCTCCTTATAAAACATAAGAAGTTAAATACCAACCATGACACATAAGGCTGACCTAACAACTATTTCCAAATGGTTCAATGATAACAAAGCAAACACAGAACAAAACATCAAGTGCATAGAAACATCATTCCTTTAATGTAGTAACGTTCTGTTGCTTACCTGAACTAACCATGACCCAGCTTTTTGAACAAATAACACACTGCAAGAGCAGCCCATCTAGAAATAAGACTAATATTGTCAATTAGTCTTATATAATTATAAATTATAATTATAAAGCGAAAATGTTTTCTGCCAATGGGGTAAGAAACATTTTCTTGACTAGAATTCTTAGAACTAGCAAAAATAGTTTAAACAAAAAGTTAGACTAATTTTCTTGAAACAAGGCTCTTTTAAAACGTTCATAGAAATGAGGTTTTGCAGCGCACCAGACACATTCTGCCCAACAGCCACACATGACCAATCACAGAGCCACTTGTGTTTGCTTCAGCCATTACAGATCCAGAGGATGGGCTGTCTTTTGACCCGTGTGTGCTTGAGTAGACTTTGAGGAGATTAGATTAGGGTGGCACAGTAATCTCTTTCATATTTACTTTAAATGGCTGGAACAATGCTGCTTATCTACCCGTCCCCTTATTTACATGCAAACACATGCATTACCATATGCTGTGGTTTGTGCAAGCTTACTGTTAAACCAGGGCAAAAGGCCACAGATGAAAACAGGAAAATAAAACAAAGGGACAGATGATAGATGAAGACGTGTGGAAGAGACGTACGTTAAAACAAGGGGTGAAGGAAGGAAGGAGGTGTGTGGAGTGAGCATGCACAACCGTGTTTGCTTTTGCAGCCTTTTTACTATATGGGTGTCTGTGTGTGTGGGAGCAACAGGGGAGCGCGGAGAGGCCTATTAACAGGCGTAGCAGTAATAGGCAGGGGGAGCCAGGATGTGTCTGAGCCACTGACCTGCCCATTAGCACCCTCCAGTCTGCTAAGCCCTCACATCGATCACCCAGCCACACATCATTGATCTGGAAAACCAGGCACGAGCGCACTACTCAGACATACCCTCCGTCTCTCGCACCTCTGTTGTTGTGCTTGTGTGTGTGTGTGTGTGTGTTAGTGTCAGACTGGTAAATGGTATGTGTGTTCCTACATGTGTTGCCGCTTGTTTGCTCTGGTGTGTTTAATCCTTATGAATGTTAGACAGACCCCCGGGTCTGAGAGGATGCATTCATAGACACCTTTCATCAGAAATACAGAAAGGGCCAAGGAACGTAGAAGGCTGTTATTATATTCTCCTCATTATTCAAATGTATTTCACCTTCCCACCCCTCTGCTGTGACATAATTAAGAATCTACACTCCTCTATTACCCTTGCTGGCATAAGCTAATTGTTGGCTGTCACTGTGAATGCTGAGAACACAAAGAGAGCACATGTTGCCTATACACGCACAGACAAGCCGGAAATGGATATATATTGTATGAATACACACTTATACACTTGCTACACCTTCATTTTTATTCAACCATACCTAAATCCAGGTTCTGCTCTAATTGCCTTAGCTGTTAAGTGTAGAATCTTTATGAGCAATACTTCAGCTGGTAATTAGATCAAATTGTTTCCACCTGACTATCATCGAGGAGCCGAAGCCTTGACGCTTGCTCCTTTCCACAGAAGCACCAGAATATCCGTTATGCTCTCACAAGGTGGGGAAAAAGAAAAATGGTGAGAGTCGGTTTATAAAAATGACTGTTTTACTGCAATGTTTGCAGCAGTGGGGAGAAATAATGGGAGGGTGTGTGTGTGTGCGTGCGTGCGTGCGTGCGTGCGTGCGTGCGTGCGTGCGTGCGTGCGCGCGTGCGTGCGCAAAGGGATACAGGGAGAAGGAAGGATGGAAATGATTGGGAGGCTCCAGATAATATGTGAAGGAAAGCACTGGGACCAGACAGTGATGTTTGTCAGGCGGCAGCAGATGTGCTTGTATTGTTTTAGTGGAGAAAAAGAAAATCAAAGAAATAAATATATTAATAAAATGTGCACCTGAGCTGTTTTTACATCTGCAAACACTCACAAGCATCTGCACAACTTATCCAAACACATTTAAATAGGCACGGCAATCAGTAGTGTTACATCACTGCAGGTAGCAAGCTTAAAGACAAAAACAAGACAAATGAGGCCTTAGCTCAGAAACAACTATTATAAACAGAGATGTGGATGTGTGAAGTAAACCCTGAAGTCACTCCTATTTAATCTGAAAAGAGTTCAACATCAGAGAAGTTAATGACGGAAGAGGGAGTGTGTGTGGTGTGAAAACCCACAAGGACAACCTTTGCATGACCTATGATTTCTCCATCTCCTACTTCATCCCTCCCCTTTTTCTCTCTTCCTTTTTTTTTTTAAGTATCATCTAAAAAAGCTCAGAATCTTTTTGACTAAACCCGCTCTCTCAATCACACTCATTCCCCTTTCCTGTTACCCACTCCAACAAACTCTGAGACAGGTGGCACAGGAATGATGATAACCCGATCAACTATTTATCTAATTGTGAGTTGTCACTTAGCAGCATAATTCTCCCTCCTGCAACTGTTACTTATTCAAATAGGCCTAACAAGGGGGAGGGTGGTTAACTCTACAAACAAATCCTCACGAAACATTTTTATCAACAATTACTTGTAAATTAAACACAACGTTGAAGTGTTGTTTCTTACAATTTATTGTCAGATATCACCCCACCTGTGAGGTTCACCATGAAATAGCTTATATTTGTAAATGTACAGAATATGAGGGAAGGGTAGGAGGAGAGCGTTGTAGCACGAACCAGGCCAAGCTCAACCCCATGCTAATAGGGGTAATTGCATTGATTTCCATTTAGTTGCACTCTGTTATTTACAGCATTTAGTCCTGTAAACGAGGCATCTCTCTACTTTGCTTTAAACCAGGCGTGACACCCTGTCAGCCCCGTTTTCCTCTGCCCTCTGCTTATCTTCACCCTTTTCACAGCTGCCAAAACAGTCAAATACATTATTAGGCCATTAATAGCAGCCATGCACTTCTCTCCACCTCTTCCCTCCCCATTCATTCCAGTATTGCAGTTCCTCCCTCCCTCTTCTCCTCTCAGGCCTGCTGGCAAGGGTGCCGAGTTGTTCTGAAGTGGCTCTCTGTATACATCCAGTCTGAGATGTGGTTGTGACTGGTGGGGTGAAGGTCAGATTTTTTTTTTTTTTTTAGTCTAACAAATGTCAATTCTTTGTGTTAAAGTGTTAACGTCAAATTTTCATTTTCAGCTAAGATAGGGTCCGTTAGGTTCTAGTGCTGGCTTGGACTGTTGCAAAATTTCCTTTTAATTCTTAGTTTATAGTCCAGCATGTAAAATGTTAACTGTTTGGAAAGATCTGGAACAAATTAAAGAAAATGTCATCTTGTTGTTGCAAAACCATATTCCTAAATGCACAATAGGAATTATAACATGATAAAGGTTGTAGTGGTATGACGGATTAAATTCAGTCAGCCTTCAGATGTCTTCTCTTACCTCTCCATTTCACATGCCTCACAAAAATAGATATAATAAAAGGAGAAGCGAGAGCAAAGATGAGTGCAGAAGGGATTAGTATGCAGCAGGCACTGCATTGTATTAGTACTATATTAATGTGGTGGTCACGTCCAGGACACAGACAGAGTGTATTAAGCTCATCGCCACTCTTCTGCACACATCAAGGACTCGACCAAGATCCACATCTACTGCACCAGGTGAGGGCTAGGAAATGTGTTACAACACAGGCGAATGGAATGAGGAACCTGTACAAATGAGTGGTCAATACAGGTGCATTGCAATGTACAGTTTAGTAATTAAAATCCAGTCAAGCTGTGTCATATGCATGAGAATTCAGATTATGCCCAAATAATAGCAATGTTTTTAGTCAACATATCTAAATGAAGTGACAGGATTGACTTTGAAAGCGGGTTGATTGTATACCACTATAGCAGGTTAAAGTTTCAGCAGAACATCTGACTGAAGTGCGTTTGATTTTATGGTGCAAGCATCAGTAAATATAGCTGGCGATGAAGTCAACAGTACACATTTGAAAATGACAGCGATTTTGTAGGCCATGCAAAGAAAAACAGAGCTGAACCTCGTCCTCAAGGGGACTGAAAAAACAATCAGTCTGACAACTACATAGTAGGATGAGATAGAAGCCTTGCTTGTTCCTAGCCTGATAGACCAGACTCACGTCTAGAAAGATGAATAGTCTTCACAGGGCCTGCAAGGGGCGGCACCAACGGTTATATCTAACACTGCTTTTGCACGACGTTGGTTTGCGCTACGACCAATCAGAGCAACGGACAAGGTAGAAGAGTAAATTAAACATTTGCCATAGCTTGTCATAGTCTGAATTTTTAACTGTCAATGCCAAAGCTGATTCAAACAGCAGTTATCCCTCAGCTGCCTCCAACGACAACATTTACATCCAGATTACATCACCACTCTGTCGTCATCGTGTTGAGCCTGCCCAGATACCCACACTACAAGGAGAGAATGATTTGATTGCCTTTCCAAGACTTTTGACCATAGTTAATCAGCTTTAGCGGACGTTAGTGAGACATACCTGCAATACAAATTCATATTTGCATGAAGCATCTTTTTTACTATACAATACAGTAACCTTTTGCATCTGCAAACTCTCTCACTTCTTCTGTATCTTTGAGACGCTGAATTCGCTTGGCTGATAAAGAGGACAACCATATAGTGAGCCCTGCAGAGCCCTACAATAGGGTGTCAGCATCCTATTGTATTTTTTTAAGAGGTACAAAGACTACAGCAGCAGCAGCACTCATTATTTCCCACTGCTATAAGGTCTTTTTTGGCAGTGCTTTCACAAGGAAAAAAAAAAAAGACAGGCGTGGTGTCTAAATCTCAGCAAATACATGTAAAGATTATGATAATTTACACTTCGTGAAGGTATGTTCTTTACTCTCCGTCCCTCCATAACGTTCCTTCTCCCTGCAGAAACTGGCACCGCCCACAAATGAAATGATTGGCGTTCATTAGTTGTCACTAATTATGGCGATTGGTCGAAATGACAAAGTCACGTTTTATTTTCAAACTGATCAAGACGAAGGCACGTGGAGGCAAGACAGAGTGGCAGTGGGAGGTGGTGGCGTTGGTTGTAATGGAGCAGAGAGAGACCTTATAAATAAGAGGAGGCCGGCGAACACCGAAACATTTCAGACATGTTCAAAGCTTCCACCAGCAGCGCTGTTCAGTCCCCCCGACATCACGTAAGTTAACGTTTAATAAATGACAGATACGGGGGAGGCAGGTGTGTGTTACAAGCTGCAAACTTTGATCTGGAGACAGCATGATGATCACGGCTGAGATTCTCCATGAGCTGTAATAATAATAATGACCTTGCCACCAACTCCTGTCAAATGCAATTTAAATGTTGCAGTGGTTGCTATGTTGTTCAACCTCACATCAGCCCAAACATAAAACTACAAATGTATATTCCAACCACTGATTTACAGAAGGTCATATTTTTGGCTTCCTGATGTAACCTGGATGAAATTACACATTTAGTTAATAATATGTGTTGTGTTAAACTGAGAGGTTGATATTTTAACACTTGGGCTGCTTTGCTCTACCAGTCTGTCCACATACCGATGTATTGTCCACATCTGTCCCCGTCCAACACAGAAATAGTAGCAGAACTGTGCCAGTGAAGAGCATTTTATTAATCCACGTTAAATGCTGATGAGAGGACTTTTGATTGAATCAGTTTATCAGTGTGTTTATCTGGTTTTGCTGTAACTCATAGTAACTTTTTATCCTTGCTGGTTGAATGTGTTTGACGTCTTAGGTTTATGTTCACAGATCCATACGAATATGTGCAAGCAAAGTTGATTAAAAGATGTAATTTTCAATTAATAAGTGGGGGTGGCCTGAGTGAGTGTATAACTCCCGGCCGGACCTTTTGTCCCAGTCCGGCCCTGTCAGGGGCTCAGACTGGAATAGTGAGAGCTGTACAGTAAGACGATAAAGGAGGCTAAGGCGCTTCTATCCCCTGTAGAACACACTCGGAGGGATAAGCTACGGACTAGTCCGGATCCTTCACACACACAAACATGAAGAAGCAAATGTTACAAAGCAGAAGCTCTCGTCTCACTGCAAAGCAAGCAGGAGGAAGGATGGATGGAGTATGATGAGAGAATGAAGGGATTAAGTCTTCATCTGAGGATGAACATGCCATCTCCTCCTCCCTGTTAGAACAGATTCTCTTGCTCTTTTTTTTTTTTGCTTCTGCAGGCATTTTTCCATTACATGGAATGATACGTTAAAACTAAGGATTTCTCTCTTTTTTTTCTTCCTATTGTAAGCATTACAATCTAACTAAGCCTTTCCGGATCCAAGTGAGCTGGATCCATAAAGAGGATGCATACCACAAGCATCAGACTGCATCAGACCTAATAAATAATAATGAAAAAAAAGACAGGAAAAGCAATGACCGGTTTCTGAACTAAACTGCTGTCACTCGTTTCTGAGATAAAGTTTGCATCTTTGTCATGGCAAATCAACTACAGCATTGTTTCCATAGCTGCCATTGCTCTTTTGTGTAGATGCATGAAGATTTTGCATCTATAGATGTAGGTGGCCCTGCTTTAACAGTAAAACACCACGTACATACAGAAGTCATATTACCTGCAGTGGAAAACAAAATGCATACTAGTCAGACCAAGCTATGTGATGGAGGAGTGCCATAACTACCAATCAGCCTGCTTTTCAAGATCTGTCAGCACGCCTTTATAACACCCACTGTCTTTGGAAAACTGGACGACCGATGCGTGATACATGAAGGGTTTGGTAAGACTTTACATTTCAAAACAACATAAGCTATGGCTATGAACACTTGAATCACATTCCTCAAGCCAAGCACATGCTTCACACTCCTCCAACGCACTCTCCTCATGTAGATGGTGTGTGCTTCCAGCCAGCAGGGCAGACACACAGGCAGGGCTCGGTCCCTCCTGTGCGTCTGCTATCCACATGTAAACTGACCTGTGTATGCAAGTGCTCGACAGCTCACATGGGGGAAAAGAAATGAACGCAAGCAAATTTCTCTGAGTTCCTTTTGGTTATGCTGGTAACAAGACCATCTGCTAGACATCCTGCTCCACACACACACACACACACACACACACACACACACACACACACACACACACACACACACACACACACACACACACACACACACACACACACACACACACACACACAAAAAGAGAAGTGGGTTGTGCTGCAGTCCCGCCAGCAGCCCCTTCCTCCCTTTCCTCTCTCTGCATCCCATTCACACTCTCTCCAACGCAGCGAGGGGCAGAGATAACACCTCAAGGCCATGGTGCTGTTGCCAGCATTAAAAACACTATGTCTTCCTTTGCCCTGCTCTTTCAGTTTTATTTTTCTTTATCTTTTAATGTGAGAGTGGAGGCGAATCAGAGGGAAACATGGCAACCAAAAGACTCACAAAAGCCGTTCCACAACCAGAGCAAAAGACTAAAAAAACCAGAGTCATCACCTTTTAACTATTCATGTAAAGCACTGACTTTTTCGGTGAGAAATTCAGTTCAGTTCAGTGATGTCATCCGTTGGTTTGGGAACTGTCATTGTGAAACCTTGAATTTGGCATTGGCACTCGCTATCTTAGTGTTTTTGTGACGAGACAAGACCATAATTGGACAACATGCTGAGTTTCATACATTAAGGCTGATTAAAAAAAGACAAAACGTAAAACTTTCACTAAAACAAACATGCACACACGTACACACAAATACAATATCTACTGAAAAACGGGACTGAATTCAAAAGGTGTTCTTTCAGAGCGAGCAAGAGGGAGCAAGTTCATCTAATGACATATTTTGTGGCTTACATCATGTCAATACTCAGTTAACGCGTGGGGCTAATTCCCCACTCTTGTAAAGGGATTTACGAAGCTCCTCCAAACAAGTATAAAACTGTTCTATGTCAATCACTAATTCCTCCGTGGCAATTTCATGTTGTCAAGCTGAATTCACTGAGGGGCGTAAACCACAGCCCTCTCAGGTATCTGTCTCAGCTGCTGAATCATTTGAGAATTGTAGTAGTGTCACTGAAACTTTAATTATGTATGTGTGTTTCTATCTATAGCTGTGCATCTCATTGGACAACTTTGTCAGTGGTGAACAAAAAGGACTTAAAACACAATTTTCTATTTTTCATTTTGGTTTTAAGAGAAGCTTTGACCGTGCCGTTTTCGTAACAGTATATATTAAGAAAAATCCATACGTGCAAAAGTGAAACGTTTTTAAATATTTGCAACAACATGCACATGAACGTGCGTGTGTATAGTATACAGATGGGCTGCAGTGGGCTGTTACAAACCCTGTTCGACAGCAGCTTAACGAGGGCGCTGCCTTGTGGCTTCTGCATCTGTGTCGGAGTGGAGCCGCCAAAAACAAACAAATAAATAAAATAAAAGACACTGATTAGTACAGGCTTACGTGTTTAAAAAAAACATCCACGTTCAGACAATTCTTTCCTCTTCTTTTTCACTTTTTTGTGGCTTTTTAACTGAATTTGACCATTTTCAGACTTTAGTTGCACACTTTTCATTCAACTTAATGCAACATTAAGTCAGAATAAAAGACCTGAAGTTATCAAAATGTAAAATATTTAAAAGGCTACAATCAGACAAAAAACATAATTAACAAAAGAAAAAAATATATATATTCGATTTATGGGCTACATTATAAATTTGATATGTTGGCAATTATTAAATAAATTAAAAAAAAAAAAGGAAATAACTGATTTGGTACTAAACTAAAATATGAAATTTAAATAATGTATACCAAGAAGTAAAAGGGGGATGAAAAATTAATAGATACATAGAAAATGAAATACCTAAGAATCAGTTAAAAGCAAGAGCAAAAGGTTAGTTTTTAAAAACTTCAAGCCGCTGCTGCTCTCGTCAGGCGTTCTGCTCCTCAGATGTGGGCTGTGGGTTTTAGCTCTTTCTGTGGGTGAAATTAAACATCCTCTTGCAGAAGAGCTGAGGCATCTGGAGAGTTAATTTTAGTTAGTGGGTAGGTAGGTAGGTGAGTTTTTATAAACCAATCAAAGAGCCTTAAAGCCCATTTAAAAATATACAGGTAGCCAATGCAGTAATTTAAAAACCTGTGTAACGGGAGCTCACTTTACGAAGTGCCTCTGATATATATCGCCACTCTTTTCTTGCAGAGTTTATTTCTCTACAGTCACAGATCAGCAAAAAAAAAAGAAGGAAATATGAGAATTCAGCATCTAGTTAAGGCACCATTTAACATTTGGGGTTGGGATGATCAAACTACTCTTTTACCTGAGCAAAAGCTGCTCCGTAAGTTCAACGTGCCACATTTGTCCCAACGCTTCCTCTCACGGCTGCTATAACGACAGAAACATCCTGTTCGACATTTGTAGCAACTTTTGCCTTTGTAGCAAGTAATGACAAGAGTGAAAAAAGAGGAAACGGTCTGATCTAATTTGCCCCTAGTTAGCAGCAAAACTGTTGAAACCAATTAAAGGGTTTACTTTTGTCTAAGAAACGAGGAATTTAAATGCCGTCCTGTTTATTTATTCTGACTCAAAGAGAAACAGGGTTTTGCACACTGAAAGCCAGTTTTGATAAACAAAAATAAAGTAAAGAAAATCTACTTTATTCAACATTAAGGCCAACTATGCTTATTGCATAAAGCTTATATCAAATGTGAAATTTAGTGTCATAATAGTTCAACATGTATATTACGGATTGAACCAGCAACACTTTGATGGATAAAAAAGATCACTTTACATCCTGAGTTACAGTCTACACACACCAGTGTGTTTTTTAATGCCTGTTGAGATGCTTGAGTGATTGTGAAAGAGAGAAAACGGGTATTTACATGTATACACCTGTGTGCTTGCAGCTGTGTCTCTTCAATGGGAGCATGCAGTTGTCCAATATGCTTAAACACATCATTAGCATCCAAACTCTTCAGACCATTTCCAGAAGCCCGGACTCGCTCCGCTGCCACAAACGTGCCCCATCCCTCTCCCTCTTATTCTGCACCCTCCAGTCCTCTTGGCAGTGTCTCCCCCTGCTGGCAGGTGAACACTCCTGCGGCAGCCAAAGTGCCAACCTGCCCTCCATATGCCCGCCTCTGCAGTGCCAGCTTACTCTTGCCTCTCCCCTCTAGGATTCAGCTGGCCGGCTTTTCCCAAATCTGTTCCTGCTCCCCAGCACTCATCCTCTCTCACATCCACCCCTAGCCTTTCCTCCGTCTCTCTCAGGCACCCCTAACCTCATCACATATCCCAGTTATCGCCTTGTCTTGCCCGCCCACGTTCTCTTGCCCCCCACCCCCCCATTTAGCCCTCTTCTCACCTTACACTGTTCGTTCCTGTGACCCTCTTCTGCCACGCTCCGCACCCTCCTAAGCGTTCCCCAATCATCGAGCACTTTTGCGAGACCTTCCTTGACATGATGTCGAGAGACCAGAGCAGACACACTCGGAGCCAGGCGCCAGGCCACATCAATCAGCACAGGAGTGCAGGACGACTGCATGTCAGATCGATGCATCATCCTCCAACTGGTTGCATTCTGTGATTTATATGGAAACCAGCTCCAGGTCGAGTGGCGCAGGGCAAGTTTCACTGCTAGTGTGTAAAACTGCATCAATTGAATTTATGGTGTTGAAAGAGGAAACGTGTTTATGGGTCCACTTATTTAAAACTGCAAACGCAACCTTGTCTGACCTTTCATCTTATTTTCCCTACGGATGTGACAACTATTGACTCCGACAAACCAAATAAACACAAGTAAACATAAAATCCCAGAACCCGTGGTGCTGAATGTGAGAGGACAAGATAATCACTTCACCTTCTGCCACTCTTCTGCTGATATTTTAAAAAAAGAAGCAGGTGCCATTTCTTGAGCACATACTGTACAAGTGTATGAACAAACATAAAGGTATTGTGTGAGATTTATACTCAACTATAGCTGCTGTGCTATTTATTTTGTGGTCGCTGTAAGGCTTCCATAAATACAGAGTGATGGAGCCGTAATCCTGTGGCCTCTCTTCATTTCTCCTCCTCCCGAGGAAGTCATCTGACTGGCCTGGAGCCATTTATTCAGGTCACAACCATCATCTACCATCCATCATCGAGTCTCTCCCCATTTCTCTGTCTTGCACTCAGTCACACACAAATTTTGTGTGCGCACTAACTCTAATAGGATGTTATACCCAGTCACTTTATCCCATGCAAAGCCACCGTCCAAAGGAAAAAAAAAAAATGACAGACAGCAAAAGAAAGCGAAAGAGGGAAGATATGGGAATGGAGAGAAAGAAAAAGAGTAAGTGAGAAAGAGAAAGCGAGACCTTGCCTTTAGTCATCTCCTGTCGTTAGCAGGATGTGATGAGCTCTTGCCATTCCCTTAATCTGTCTCCCATGATTTAATTCCATTTCCTGTGTGCCGAGAGGCTGGCAACTCGGCACCAATCAGCCACACAAACAGGAACACGCACGCAACTCAAACAGCAAGATTCTCTGTAAATAAAGTGGAAGACAGAGGTCATTCATTTATTACACCACTCACTGTACTCCTGCCACCACAAGGACGTGATTGGCCCGTCATTCTTTACCCCTCTAACACGCACACATGGTGACACCGGCATTTACAGCCTCATCTATAAACACAGGCGCCTCCTCTCTCCCTCATCCTCCTTCTCTGGACACTTGAGACTTCTGTGGTAGTCAAAAGCAATTATTTACCGAGAAAAAGTGCAGTTTGGCGACTGAACACTAGGGGCTGGCTTCAAAAGTGAATCAATCTCCATTGATAGCCATGTTAAAATCTCCAACTTTGCAGTAGAAATAAACATATTTACAGCCTGGTTTATAAAACACATTTGGAGTCTATTGGCTGTGCCTGGGGTAGATTTTTTTTGTACCACATCAAGCAGAATTATTTAAAATAACAAATTTATGTATAATTAGGGTGTGTGCTCCTTTAAATGGTGCCCAGAATTGCCGTCACGCGGCTCTCATCACATTTGGTACAAAGCATTTAGCCTTGTGCTGACTTCTGAGCATAGCCTATGAGCTGGGAATGAAGACATACCAGAGCATAATCTTTCATGTTTTAGAGAGAATATATTTTGCTTTGCCTTTAAGTGTATAACATGACTGTCTGTCTGTCCTTCCAAGAACCAAGCTTTGCTAAGCAACAGCCAGATTGGGTTAGGAGTGAGTTGGCTAAACACAGCGGTCCTTTCTGATTTCACCACCGCAAGGTGATTTGGAACTGGAGGTCCAACTGCAAATGTTTGCCGGCAACTCTGCAGCTCCTCTGCTGTGGATTGGATAAAGGAACTAAGAGCCGTTTCAGGACCCTTCCGAACACAAGTCTGCTGGGACCAGGTCCGAGCGGAGGTCTGGTAGTCCTCGTTTCAGATGTCCTTTCAGTAGCAACATCTAAAATAAGGATGGTCGGACAACAAAAACAGCTGCGACTTAAGTGAGGTTCCCAGACCTGCTCATTTTTATCTGTTTGCAACATGGTGCTGCACAGCATAAGAAAAAAGAGGCTTCAAAAACAATCCTTAAAAGATCTATGACGTCGCAGGGGTTTTGTTCAGCTTAACTTATAGAATCTCTCTTAGAAAGGTACGGCTGGCTTCACCTCACATGAATGATTATCATACGACACTGGATGAAAAGGCTGCACACGCACCGAGAACTGGTAGTTGATCTTCAACAAGCGTGAGAACATACTACGACACAAACTCCATAGAGCTAAATGTCTCCATACAGCAGATACAATAATGAAGGCAAATCACATTATTTTAAGTAAAGGCCCTCCATTAACTCAGACTTAAATGGGAAATGATTCAGAAACTGTCAGTTTAAAATGTTCACCATCCCCCACCCCAACAAATGTATACAAAGTGAAAAATGAATGCAAAATACCCTCTTTTATTTTCAGAGTTTTAGAGTAAAATCCAAACCTGTTACGGTAGTATCGTCCTGCTAGTAAGTATAGTTCTCAGATTTTTTTCATTTCCTCATAAAAATTAGCCTCATGCACTCCTAATTACCTCCGGACGTTTGCAGGATTATCCTCCTTCTCCCTCTAATCTCATTTATCTCCCTTCCGTGCACTGTTTCACCACTGACCAGTCACTTATAGAGTAGTCTGAAAGCGCGGGGAGCATTCAACATCGCCAGCATTTGATAGTTCTCGAGTGTGTGCATATTTGAAAAGGCGCATGTGAGGATGTTTATTGAAGCTGTTAGGAGTAACGACTCAACCGCTTGGCCTGCTCTAGCCAGCAGGTGCGCTGCCAGGAAGGAAATTAGTTAAACGTAACTGAACTGCCCTGCAGAGGAGGGTCACCTGGCAACAGTTACTGGCTATCCACTGTCTTATCTGTGTGTGTGTGTGTGTGTGTGTCTGTGTGTGTGTGTGTGTGTGTGTGTGTGTGTGTGTGTGTATTTCTGTGGAATGAGCAATAACTTATCTTCTTGTAGTTTCCTTCTGCATTTTGCGGTTTACTTTATTCATATTCTTTCTGGCTATTGAAATAGAGTATTAAAAATCTGCCAGACAAAACATACGAATTAAACCTTTATGTAAGCTCTGGTTAGACTACGAATTAAAAAAAAAAAAGTGGGGTATGTGATCTGCACTTGTATGGTGCCTATGTAGCCTTGCTTCAGAATCCAGTAAAACGCGGCTCTGACTGACTCTAAGGTGATAAATGGTCATGGTCTGCAATATATATACTCTGGACATGCTGTCCAGTGTATTTAATCCACTACAAGCCACGGCATGACATGGGAGTGTAACTCCATATTCTCTGGAGAAATGGATGGGTCTGCATGCAGGGATCACAGCTCCAGGAGCCACAGATTTCTCTCACATGGTCTTATGGAGTGTGCTGTGGTGTTGTAGAAAGAAGATCATTGTGCAAGGGCTCTCATCCGTGCTGTGGGCCAAAATCATTAAACTAGTCTCACCTTTAAAACGTCAAATAGAGTTTCTTCATACCTGCCACTTAATTCATCTCGATATTTTTATTTGATTCCTCCGGTGTCACAGACTCAAAAAAAGTTTGTGCCCAAATATTGCATCCTCCAAGTCACTTAGAGCAAGCAGCTTTACCTAATCTCTGTTCACTATCATAACTGAACTGTAGTTTTTGACTGCAACTTATTTCAGTGTTCATAAGTGAAAAACAAAACAACAACAAAAAAACAAACAACTCCAGGATGTGTGCATGTATTACAGCATGGCAATATGCATCCTGTGTGTGTGTGTGTGTGTGTGTGTGTGTGTGTGCATGTGTGTGTGTGGCACCATCAGATGCAGGGAAGGTTTAATTAGAAATCTCTCTAGTCTAATTTGATTAGTAGAAGCAAAGGAAGATGAAGGCAATTAGAGCTCGGCTATTTCTGCCGCTGGAATAATGTTTCAGTAGAGAGGTGACAACATACCCACACATGTGCATGCACGCATTCAGCCGCAAAATGCAAGCGAGTCCATCTAGTCATTGCTCTCACATTCCACATAGGGGTCAAGTCATGCTCAAAGTGATTCAACCCGAAAGAGCAGGGGTGAGTGTCTGTCACAGCAGACGAGTGTTTGACGAGTGTTTGACGAGCACTCCAAGTGTGATGTACAAGATCTGCCAAACGATATCCCAGCATACAGACATCTGTAACGACGCTGCTTCACCAGCCCACTGCTGGTTCTGTGCGTACGTGTGTGTGTGTGTGTTTGTGCTGTCAAAAACCGCAGAGAGGAGCAAACAAAGCCACATACAACACAAAGCATTACACAAACTGCATTGCGTCTCCCAGGTGCCAAACTGACTCCAACATAAAGGGAGGGTGAGACCTGACTGCAGTCCATAACTCATCGTCTGTAATGTGACATCACTGATGCCCACCTGCACCTGTTAGCACTCTGAATGTCTGCTAGAAATAAACGTCTATGTTCTTGTTTCCAGCACAGAGAACCAAACGCCATGAAGGAAATGAAAGGCTGAAAAAATTATGCAATGTGAAGAAGGTAGAGGTTTTGGAGATTGGCATCACTCTCATATCTATGTGTTAATGAAATTAGTACAGTAATTATGAAAGTGTAGGAAGCTGCAGATCGGCACGTGTCTAATCCAGTTGTTTGAATTAAACAAAAGTCATTTGTTAATTAGCTTTTAAGAGCAGGTAAGAGTCAGTAGTAGATCGTTAGACCACTTTAATTATCTTTCAGTGTTTGCAATGCAAATCTATATTTTCATGATGTGATGTGATGCATGATATAATCATGAGACCATAAACTGCTCTTCGCCTCTGGCTTATCAGGCTTTGAGTGAACTGAAACATTCATATAACGTGGAAAGATATGCAAGACAATTCTATGTCTTTTACATATAATATCCAGCAACTATTAAGAAAAAGGGAGAGAAAAAAGGACGCAGAAATTCTTATTCTTATTTTTTTTTTTTTTTTGGATTAAGTTTTGGTATTTCGATTAAAGGTAAAAAAAAAAAAAAAAAAAAAAAAGAGGCTTACAGCAGCTACTTTTTTGTCTGCCAAATGATACAATTCAAATGGATGCATGCTTGCTGTACTTTTATGGACATTTATCAGTTATTGAAAATCTTTTACTCATTACTGCTTGCTGTTTGTTTGTGCTGGATATCTTCCCTTGTACACACATAAACTCAATCCGTGTCATATCGACAATACACTTTATCCGTACTTATGGAAATACATTATTCAAAGAAATGTTTTTGAAGTTATCTTCTTCACAGCCTGTTCCTGTAGTCTGTATCAAACCTGGAAAAAGGGCAACCAAATACTCTGCTCACTTCACATAGAATCTGTTTCAAATCCACTTAACATTAAAGAAACTGTCCTTGATAAAATGATTTAGATGGTTGAGCCACTTGATCTGCATGCTTGATTATTTTTAACTTGCCATTTTGTGAAAAATGACACTGTTGACCTGTATTATTTATCACTTGGAGATTTAAATTCACATTCGGTCGTGTGTTGACTTTTTGATTTTGTGTGCGTTTGTGAGTTGTCTGTGGATTGTTGTGTTACAGCTGTGTTTTCGTTGCTGTCACGACATTCTTGCAAATGACTATCTTTGTTCTCAAAGAGACTTTATTTCCTGGTTAAAGAAGGGTTATAATAGGTTGGTGTTTTATTGTACCTTTGGGAAACAGCAGCCTAACGATGTCGTCCCGGATTTTTCATAACGCAAATAGGAGCCTGGTCTCCCAGGCAAAATTACGGCCCATTGGTATCAAAAATAGGTTAAGCTTTCTTCAAACCAAGATAACACTGTGAATTAATTTTCGGCAAATGACGATGTTTTTTCTGGTCCCACCAGAAAAACACAGCAAACCACAAAAGAATGAGAATGTAAGAAAAACAAGTATTAAGTTTGGTTTATGATGAGGAAAAAGGCTGTTACTTCTTTTTGTAACAATTGTCTGTTATGGATTGATCAGGGAGTTGCATCTAAAATATATACACAACAAAGGTTCTCTATTCATGCAAGCGTATGCATGTTTATTTGGGACTTGGGCGACACAATTGCTGCTTTTGACTCGTACCAAACGGAAAAGGGGAAGCCACAGGTGTGGGGGTTCGGGATTTAACTGTGCATGGGTTTACGAGGAGGGTAATGGGGCAGCCGGTAATATGTGCCACAGCCGACCTTTACAGCCATGACCGGGGCGGTGCCGCCTGTACGCCTGGCGTGGAACAGATGCCACCCCATGGATGGGTCATAGCTTTTATAGCAAGGGCAAAATGAGGAAGAGAGTGGTGGAGAGAAAGGATGAGAGAGCTGGTAGTCTATCATTGTGACTGCTTTACTGCTGCTACTGCCATCTAATGACAGAGCTGTCAGAGCATATGGAGCAGGAGGGATGGAGGGATGGCAGAACCGTGAAACAGACGGGGAGTAAAACAGATAAATGGAAACAATGATAGAGTGAAGTGAGGGATATAAAAGCATAGCAGGAGGAGAGGGATGCACAGAGATGGGTGACACTTGAGTAGATGCTATGGTTCTGACAGAATAGGATGCAGAGAGGAGATCTGAAGGCATTGATCGGAAGAGATGTTCTCTGTTAGGAAGAGAGAGAAGGAAGGATATTGTAGTTAATTGGATATAATGATTTCACTGCTGCACAGATAATCTTCTAACACAGTATGGATTCCTCTGTTAGTTTTATCAATGAGAGCTCTCCTGTGGCTAATGTTACCAGCATGGGGTGGTTCTGCACATGCACACAAGCAAATGCAAAATCTTCATATTTACCCCTGAACTGACTGAACACGTAGCACTCAGGCTTTTTTTTCCCAAACGAGCACTCAGTAATCATGAGTGATTAGTGCACACTCAGCATGACTCACACACATATTGATTAGCCCGGTGAGAGTGTGTCTGACAGAAAGGAGAAATGCACTCTGTCCATCTTGTCGGTTCTCCAGTAATTGATTTCAAAAGACAGCCAAGGAGATGGGAAGAGAAAACACCAGAATCACAACAGTCAACTGGCTTGGTTGCATATGTATATGTGTGTGTTAATGTGTTAATCTTGTACCTCACTTCAAAGAAAACTTTATAGTGGACTTAATACGCTTGACATCGTTTTCTGTCCTATATTTAATGTTACAGTGTCAGATGTTCAAATTAAACATGAAAAAATAAAAAATAAAATGAGGTAATAATCCCAGTGAGCTCAAATCTCAATTTGAGCCTTGCTGGGATTCAAACCTGAAACCATCTCTCTTTGAAGCGACTGTGCTAACCACTACACCACCATGGTGTCCTGACAGAGCCATTATTTTTAATTTTTCATGCCGTCCACTTTGAAAACAGAGTCAGGCAAAAATATTTTCTGTTGGATTTATTAAATTATCTACAGCAAAAGATCAGGTTATATCTACAGTTCTGCAAGAACAAAATTGCTTTTTAAGCTGATGTTTGAAGCAAGATTAAGGCACAAAAAGAAAATATAAACAAGGAATTTCTAGGACTTTTAATCAAACCTATGACAGAGATGTCAAGTATAGAAAATGAATGGCATAAATGAGCACAACGCGCCTCCTCAAAGTAAATTCCAGTTTAGAAATTAGGTCACTTGCGAATTTTATGTCCAGCTCTGAGAAGTGGACTGGATCACAGTCTGTCTGAATGAATCTGTCAAGTTCAACAGAAACTGAGCAGAGTTTGTCACGATTAGCTCCTCAAAAACATTCCCAGTGTGTGTCTTGTCATAACAAAACTCCAGCCCCTTTTTGTACTTTACCCACAGTCCTCGTCTCCACAACTCTCTTTTCTGTGGAGTGTCGTTTCAAAGAAGAAAGAAAGAACAAGAAAAGCAGCAGAGACCTCAACTCGTTTGTCCGTTTCATTTTCTCGACTCCTCTTCCTCTTTCTAATCACTACTTGGCCTGTCAGTGAAGCAAGACAGTTTTAGTGGAAAACGCCAAAAAAAGCAGGATATCAGCAAGCTTTTGTACAAGTTTTAAGCAAGTTATGGAGGATAATGAGGGGAAAGTTGAAGTATTTGTAGTGGTATAGCAAAGTGGGAGGAACATATGGCAAAAAGAATAAAAACATGAGGAGTGCAAAAGTGAGGAGGAGGCTTTCAGAAAAAGAGTGACCATGACCCATCCTCCATTTTGAAGTGGTTGCTCCCTGGCGCTACTCTACCTCGGCTGCGATGTAAATGCAATCCAAGTTCAAGTGCTTCCTCTCTCCACCTTCATCTGTACGCCTAATGCTGTTATTCTCTCTTAATACATTTCTTTCTCCACTTTGTCTGCTTTCTTCCCATCAAAACCACCCCCAACCCATTCCTCTTTATTTAACCCAGCCTTTTTTGTTGTCAAATAATCATGGAGAACTAGCATGTGTCTGACATGGTCTCCAAGGCAACAGCGGTTAAGATGGGAAGGCAGGCAGGGGCTCATTCAGTGGCTGAATGAAAGAGGGGGGAAGAGAAGAAGCAACCCACAGTGCTGGGCACGCACACACACACACACACACACACACACACACACACACACACACACACACACACACACACACACACACACACACACACACACACACACACACACACACACACACACACACACACAAACCCACTCCGACCTTACTAGCTTTGGCCTCTGTCACAACAAAGACCCTCTCTCTGTCTCTAATCTGTGTGGCTCTCCTGTTGCACGCTAGGTTGGTGTGGGAGATTTAGGGATCATGGGGGGCAGCCAGTAGACACACACACACACACACACACACACACACACACACACACACACACACACACACACACACACACACACACACACACACACACACACACACACACACAGGGTAAAGGATCATAGATACTATGATGAAGAGGAAGATGAAGGAAATGATTGGATGGTGAACAGGAGTCAGTGAGTCAGAGGGAAGACGTCCTGAGGCAACCAAACGGTAAGGTGAAGAGACAGAGGAGATGACTGCCTGAATCCCTCGTTACTCCTAAAATATCTTTTTTTCCTATCACCGCAGCCTTTCTTATCCTTATTTTTTCCCACTTTGTATCTCTCATGGCTCTTGTTAATTTTTATGTTAGCCTGTTTGATTCCAGCATGAGTTGCCTTGACTGTAAAGAGCACACTGGTCAGGGGCTTTGAGAATATTACTGCGCTGGGCCCTTTGTCCCTCACTGTAACCCCTGACACAAGCACTTCTGTGTGTCTCTTTCTGTCTTTATTTCTCACACAGCAGGCTCTCAGTGGCCTTTACCAGCAAATATCCATTTCAAAACCCTCCTTTTGAAAAAGAGGTGTGCTACAAGAGACGCTAAATGGATGCTGAAGAGAGAGTAAAAGAAAAAATAAGGTAGATAATAAAGTCTTAGTGCTTTAAAAATACACCATTTTCAAGTGCTCATTGTGAACTAATGACCCACAGATTTTCTTACTTTATTCACAGACGTTAAAAGCTCTAAATGTGGTGAAACTGAAACTAATCTTCATTCAACATAGAAAAGTCACTTCTTTTTTGCCAAGTGCTGCAATGCATCTTTAAAGATGTCTTACAAGTATGATGGAGTATCTGTGTATTCTGGCTCTTGCATTAGTGGTTATATCACTTGCAGGTCAAACTTCTATCCTTTGAAAATTGTAGCAATAAGCTTCAAGCATAAAAATAAAATCTGGACAGCGAAAGCATGTGGACAAGATAATCTATGCAATGTTGATATTTGGTCTTGGTGGAAGTCTACACATGCAGCGACTGCATGACTTCGCTGTCAGCTAACATCTTACGTTTAATGCAGAATTAAGTGGAAGTACACGGTCCTCCACCGTGGCCAGAGGCCCATCTCGCAAACTTATGAAAAGTGATCCACTTCTGGATATGTGCCAAATGTGCTTCTCACAATCAAGATGGGTTCTGCACCCATCTCAATTATAAGAAGCTTAGTAGGGAGTTATAGGTATGTTTGGACTTACAGGAATGAAATGTGTGCAAAGAAAGACAGACAGACAGACAGACCAAGGCTGTGTAAACAACTATAAATATTGTAATATGTGTTAGTCAACCGGCAAAGCAGAAAAGTAAAATATGCCCGTTAATAAGCCTTGTGTGTGAGTTATTATCTAACAACAGTGCTGTCTAAGCATGCCCAGGTGCATCATTTACTCCTGCTAAGGATCAATAAACTGCACTGGTGTGTTCCAAGAGGCGCAGATCAGGCAGACAAGTTCACACTGAACATGTGATGAGCACCTTTGTGTAGGTGTTGGGAACACATTTCAGTAGAAACCAAAGAAGAGTAAACTCAAATATGCATCTTTTAGGTCAAAAGTTGGAGAAACAAATGTGACGGAAGTCTCTACATGTTCTAATTTCACAGTTGCCTAAGTACCGTACACATAATAATCAACATGCAAGACTATTGTGCATTTTTGAAAAATCTTACATACGAACGCCCAAATGAAATAAATATGACAGAAGTAACCAAAAGCAAGGCAAAGAAAAAAGAAAAAGACTGTTTTTTTTAAAGGCTGTTTCTCACTTATTCTCTCTTTTCCCCTCAACCTGTCGTTCTCGTTCCCTCTCTCACCGCCCTCTCTTGGCTGTCCTCTCCACAATCAGTGCTCAGTGAGCCATGACACACACTTAAGCGAGTCGACTGCTGGTAACCTCATGCGGCCTTAGCACTCACATCTTTTCAAACAGACACACAAAACTGTATGCATGCGCACGTACGTATGTTTCATACGCAGTGGTGTGAAAAAGAAAGTCTAAAAATAAGATAAATAGAACTTCAGAGGAACAACAACACGGCGTATTACACAATGTCATCGAGATGTTGAGCAGCAGCCCAGAAGCACTTGATTAAGTGATCATCAGCAGCAGTGAGCACCTCTATAAAAGCAGAACCTTTGGGAGTTTGCTGGTCATGGCCGTTCAGGTGTGTGTTAACAAAATGCCAATAAAGAAAGCCATAAGTAAAGATCTTAGAGAACGACTGTTGCTGTTGCAATGACTCTGAGAAGTGTCACATGGCCATTTCTGGAAACAGTGGAGTCTAAGCATCTCAGATTTTGCAGACGTCAGTCTATATGTCACATTTTAAAGCGTATGACAGCACATTTACAAGAAAACAGATCAAGTATGACTTGTTCGGAAGCCTCTACTTTGGACAGTTAAGACCAAAACTAGGATTTTTGGTGATTTAATATGCAAGTCAGCACAAATTCCTCGTATCAACTTTTCAAGCATAGTGGTTAGTGAAGTTTTGTGATTTGGGCTTGCTCCAGCTGGAGGACCTAGGCGCCTTGCAGTTATTGAATAAAGCATGAACTCCTCTGTATACCAAAGACTTCTGGAGTCAGATCTGACATCACCATTCTGAGAGTTGAAGCTTGTGTGAAAACTGGTCATGCAAAAAGAGGCAATGACCTTCGCAACACCAACAAATCTATGACAGAATGACTGAAAAAGAAAAGAATCAAGATGCTGCAGATGTTGGCCCCCTCAAGGTCCAGACCACAGTCTGATTAAAATCCGATGGTGTGAAGTTAAGAGAGCTGTGCATAAACAAGTTCCTGCAAACATAAATAAACAAAACCAACATTGTAAAGAAGGGGTGGGGGCAAAATTCCTTAACAATGACGCTGATGGATAATGGCATCAAGAAAATGATCAGTTCAAGTTATTGCTGCTTAAGTGGATCAAGCGGCTTTTTAGTCACACAGTCTGCTTTGATTTTTCCACTCATTGCTTCTGCACTTTGGCTTATTTTCTACTTCTTAAAAAAAAAAAAAAATGATGTCACTGTGTAATACATAATGTGTTTATAATCCAAAACTTGGTTTGTTTTAATTATTTTATTGTAATGCTTGATCAGTACCAGTCCATTATTGTGTCCTGATATGTAAAACTTTGGGATTGAAAGAAGGTGTGCTTCCTTTTTCACATTCCTGATGAAGCACAGACAAAACCATACATCTGCCGGTTTTCTCTACTTCCTGTGTGGCTCTGTTGAATAAAACACACACAGCCACTTACATTCCCGTTTACCTGCTGACTTCCATGCTCATAAAAGCTTGAGAGGTTAGAGAAACAGAGCGAGAGCTGCTGTCACAGAGGATTACAACCAGTGGATCTCTGGTTCCAACCTCAGGTCCATCAGCACTTAGATGCTCCCCCAGAGCTAACCTCAAACCCCCAGCGGACTTTCTCACAACACACAAACACACAAAAAGACCTTCAGGCACAACATGCACACGATGCGGATACCACCATGCATTCACAAACTAAATCTACAAACATATAACATAAAAATAAAGTATTTTTCATCTCATAATTGAGAGTTGCTTACCTGGCAGGTAGTAAAGTGGTGCTTTTAGTCCAAACATTGTTCTTGTTTAAGAGGAACCTGGCTCAAATGATAAGGCAGTAATCCTGTCCTGGATGACCGGGACAGAGAGGAACTGTGTCCTCGCAGCCACCCAGAAACAAGGCTCTGTGTGTGGTGTGGCTGGGCTGGGATTCAGCCTGTCATCTCTGCTCTCTGGTCCTCGCTAACCAAGCGTGAGGCTAGGACCGCCCAGCCAGCTAGTACACACACATACACAAGCCCTCTGACAGTCAGAGAGATATGCACAGACTGAACTGTGCAAGGGTCAACCCCTGAGCACGCCCCCACTCTCGACCCGCTCGCTGTTAGCCCAGATCCCCTGGGCAAAAGGTCACACACTCGCTGTCCGTCTCTAAGCGGCGGCAGGAAGCACGCTTTCTAGAGCCTTTTCTTACACGAACCCACACAAGCACACACCCAACCAGTCGGGACAGTCTCAGAAAGGTGTAAAAGCCTGGTGGTCCAGTGTAAAGAAGAGGTAAAAACAGAAAGAAGTTCGGGGGAAAAAAAACCCAGGTTTGGTAAATCCTGACGATAGCCGAAAGCAGCGACCGATCCCTGGGACTGTCTTTTATCCCTCTATCCAAGAAAGATGATCAGAGAAGAGGCAGTTTCCTTCCTCCGCTACTGCTGACACTCTCTCGCTTCCCCTGTTCCTCCTCTCTGATTTTCTCACCCTCTCTTTTCTTCCTCTCTCTCTTTCGATGCCGACACACAGAGAAGGAGGTGGAGGAGAGGAGGAGAGAAGCAGGGCAGAATGAACTCCCTCCAGGCAACAACACAGCCAGAAAGCGAGAAAAGATATGTGTGTGTGTGAGTGTGTGCGTGTGTGTGAGGGGGGAGGTGGTGGTGTTAGAGCGGAAAGAGATAGAAAAGGCAGGAGTACAGATGAGAGGGAAATACCAGCCTGCACGGATGCTTCACCCGAGGAGGAGAGTGGCCATA
>CM026197.1:18183715-18188715 GCA_014839995.1 Xenentodon cancila
GATTTTCAGAGGGTATAACAGAAAGAAATGGGAAATTCAGGGAAGAGAAACACACAAATATCTTCACAATGTGATTTTGCAGCAAATCTAAAGCTCAGTGTTTTTGCATGTATCAAATGTGATGAAAAATAAAATCTCATCACCCCTTGCTCACCCCTTTTCGCTCCAGACTGCACCCACCCCACTGCTGCACACGCCCATTTAACCTGACCTCTCACTGGTGATTAGAGGCCTGTGAAGTGTGTGAGCATGTGAGCACATCAAATGTATTGGTCTTTGTGTGCAAGATGCTTCTCTCCGTATGCTAATCACAGCCTTGCACTGAGAATTAATTTGCAAATGTGTCATTACCCATCAGGCTCAGCAGCAATAACCCTGCAATTACACAACTCTCGCTTGGCCAGCTGAGCACCACACTCACATGACGGCAAATGGGGGCGTGCATGGTCGCATACACATGCTGCTTCCACAAAACCTCTGATATAAAATCTGCTACATTTAAAAAAGAACGTTAGGTTCAGTTTTAAAAATCCAGAGAAAAGCAGAATTCTTTGTATTCAAGTGATAGTCAGCGTGTTTATAGTATAATCACAGCCCTGCACTTCCATGGCAACAGGACATAAACTGAGGTCAGCTGAAGCTCACTTCTGTTTTGAAGAAACATCATCCAGAAGTGTGTCCTCGCTATAAAGTTCTTAGCGAGGCACTCGGGGGCTTCAGATTACAGATAAACCAACTGAGTAATGTGCATTTGCATGCAAGAGTTTAAGCACTTACCTGTTAAGTGAGATGTCAGGATGGCAGGTGAAGTGTGGAGCAGCCATGAGGGGGTGGAAGGCAGACATGGAAAAGAAAAAAAATGTACACAGGGCAGTGAGTGTCTGTGAGTCACCTTTCTAATTAAAAGACATATTTTGTGTAATACAAGCATTTAGAAGAATTCTCCTTCCCCATAGCTTCAGCGAGGTTCTGTTCCAAAGTAAAAGTGTATGAATCTGTCATAGATATTGTATGGATCTTACATGAAGTTTCATAGGGGCGACAAACTTAAAGAAAGCAGGAATGAATGGATGGGGTTTGTGTTAGCCGCAGGGTCCCAGCCATTTTATTGGTGACATTAAGAATCACATAAAATATGTGATGCAATGTCTCCATCCAATGACGTCTATCAGGGCTGGACTGGGACAAAAACTCGGCTCGGGCATTTTGAGCTGAGACCGGCCCACCAGGTATCGATGGAAAGATGATGAAGCCGATGAATGACAACAAACTTTCTGCCGACAGCACCTGCTTGTTCAGCACCCCGGATGATGATGATCTACTAGTTTTGTGGACCAGTGGGTATCTTAACTAATACCATTATGAATACGACCAATAGTTAAAAAAAAAAAAAAATGATCGCCCACCGGGCAACCAGTCCAGCGGTGGTCTCTATCCATTAAATCTTAATCTGATAAGAGATTTTATAGGCAGAGATGCATGATCTCAGAACAAGAGCTCTGAGGTCTACTAACCAGCTGCTCCTGAAAGCTTCCAGATCAAGACTAAAAAACAAGGAGGCCGAGCAGTTTTGGTGCCAGCCCCAACGCTCTGGAACAGTTTATCTTCTAATATTAAACCTGCTGGCACGCTTGTTCAAGTTCTCCTAAAAACATATTTATTTTCGTTGGCTTTTAGTCCCAGTTGAGCAAATATTCAGGGTTTTTAATCGTTTAAACACGACCAGTGCGGACATTCGATCAGCGAATGAGGTCAGTATCAGGCCCTAATACCAAAACTGGATCACATGGGTCCCATCTAGTATTTCAAGATCCTCCTTGTGTCTGAGACCAGGTGGAGGTGACGGTACAGCCACATGTTTGCTCAGTCACTGGATGCAAATGACTTGCGCTTAGATTCCACTTCACACACCAGACATCCTAATATGGTTGCAGCTCAACTGCTCATCTCTGCGTCTGCTGCAGGGAACTAACCCACAGTGGCACACGCTCATCCAAAGCATGTCACACACCTGCCACAAATGCTCCTCAACACTTCACACACAGTCATTTCCGACACTGGCCCAGTTGCCCTGCACAGTCTCACATTGTGTGACAGCAAAGGGGTGAAAATGCACATATCTAACGCAGGTCAACGCGACCTTGAAATCAACTAAAATAAAAAATAAAAAATAAAAAAAAAACATGTGAAAAGAAGATGCAATGTTTTGAAGTCCCAGTTTACCACCCAACCACTGACAGGCTTTTGGTATTGCTTCCTTCTTAATTCAGATGAAAAAAAGACCGTAACGGTAAACACTCAAGTCTTAAGTTTCCAGATAAATGTGCTGTCGACCCTGCTGGCAATGAGAGAGAGAGGGAGAGAGAGAGAGAGAGCGAGAGCGAGAGAGAGAGAGAGAGAGAGAGCGAGAGCGAGAGCGAGAGCGAGAGCGAGAGAGAGAGAGAGCGAGAGAAAGCATTATGACAATTATTTTTTGCAAGAAGGTCCAGATTGTTTCCTGAAAAAGTGAGCACTTCCAGCAATGACAATAAAGGTCTGTTCTTGTCAAATAAAGTCCTTGTCAAAGTATGTGAATATGAGAGTGCCCCGAGCCAAAAGCAGCAGTGGCTGCACATCTGGCTGGATTTCACTTCTGTGGAGATCTTTCAAACTGTGGTTAGCAGGAAAGCCACTGATGCTGCTGTAAATGTGTGCTGCCATATTTATGTAGATACTGTATATAAAGCTTATATTTACAGATCAGAGACGATTTTGCATTGCCATTATCAGTTTATACACATATCTACATCTAGATATACAGTAGATACATTAGCTACTACAGATATAGATATAAGAGATAATGATATAGATATAAAAGACATAGATATTGTACAAGTTGACCCACAAACATTGTCCTGACTTTACCGTACTGACATATTATTGTGCATCTTTTACCATTTCTTCTTTTTCAAGACCAATAGTTACAAATCAAGCCTCTACGTCTAACGCTCCCCAGAATCCTGTCACATGTCACACTTGTTTCAGCGTGGAGTCCATTGAGGACGACACTAATGCACTCTCCAGGCTGAAGACAAAGAAGCCAGGTGGGGGAGAGCTGACCAGAGCAAACAAACCGATGCGCCGTCTTGTCATTTCCCCTCCAACAATGCCTTGTGACATACTTCCTTTACAGCAGAGACAACAGAGGCATCCCTCCTCGCAGCTGAGGGAATGCATGACATGCACATCTCAACTCTGATAAAGCTTCTTTTTTTTTTTTTTTTTTTTAACTGTCTACCAGCTCTTTGACTGTAGCTGCATCCTCCAGCTTTTCATTTTTCACCTGTCTTCGCATAAAACACATCCCGATCTTCCATTGTTATCAGACAGGGAAGAAGAGAACCAGGTAGTGAATCGGTGAGGAAAACTGGGAGTGAATCTTTAAGAGCAGAGCTCATTTGATTAACAAATATATGTATACATGTGTGCTGCGCGCTCTTCTGTTTAATGTGTACGTGTGCTTAGGGTGTGAGTGGTTGCGCGTCTGTGCAATAGCCCAGGGGCGCATGTAAGGTATGCAAACACAGCTTAGGTAACCTCGGGAGCAAACTCATACACTGTACAGAAACATGCCAAAAAGAAGTTAACGGCAGGCTATACATGCCTATACACACAACCGAAGGCGTATGCATGTTATGTGCATGTGCAATACCCTTGTTTTTAATATTTGATCGCATGAATGCGTGCACAGACGTCTGCATCCACACACATACAAACAAAACACACACAAAGAGCTGTTGGCAGTGGGTTTTCTGCCTGACTTGTGCTCTCCTGTGACATTTCCTCATTGGCTTGTTTGTCTCAATTATCCCCGTTTATTGGACAGAGATGGTTAACCCATTAACTTACACGCAGAGAGGAGGAGAGGCGCGTGAACGGGGGAACGCTAGAGAGAGTTGGATTATAGTTCGACCTGCCAAAGGCGAGTTGTGAATCACACAACTGTACCAGACCGCAAACGTGGGCCTGGCTGGACGCCAAGCCAACACACAACAAATATACATGTATACAGGCAGCAGTGAGCAGCTGAGGGGGCAGCGGACCACCGGCACCACAGGGGCCAACGCTGCAGGGCCTGAACTGACCTTCACCACTAACCACTGTGTGTGTAGCTCTTACACACTATCCTGCTAGAGGGCTGCAGCTTTGTGCGTGTTTGTGTTGTAAGTATTGGGCAAGTGCATCATTAGATTTGCCAACATGTGTGTCTGTGTGTGTGTGTGTGTGTGTGTGTGTGTGTGTGTGTGTGTGTGTGTGTGTGTACATAGGCCGCCCAGCCCTGTGTCAGACCTCTGCTGTGCTCGGTAAGTGAGGCGTGCTAATACTGCGTGTGCTCAGGTTTCACGCATCAGCACACAGTCGAAGAGACTTACCCGAGGTCACAGTCTGTCAACCCCCCCCCCCCCACTTTCCTCCTTTGACTCAATCCTTCCTTTTCTCTTACTAAATACTTTACCTTTAGCCAAGCTCCATCAGTCCTTTTCGCTCCCCCTCCCTCCTTCATAACTTTTGCTATCAGTCCTCCCTTCCCTCCCTCCTCTTCCTCCCCAGAGGATTCCACCGTGCTCAGTCTTTTAGTATCTTTCATGTCTTTTACCTGTCAACAGATGAGAGAGTGCGCGAGCAGCTCCCCAACAAAGGAAAAACACCCTTCTGTCATCTAAAGCTGCAGGGTGGAGGGGGGGGGGGGGGGGGGGGGGGGGGGGGGGGGGGGGGTGCGGGTGGGGGCAGGGAGGGAGATCGACTGGGGGCCAGAGGGAAGCAGATAACACGGGAAGCCGAATAAAAAGGGAAATGTTGAGTGACAGGGACAGAAAAATGAGCAAAAGAGAATATTGTGCTCCTAATACAGTATATACAGTACACAGGCTGTTGTGAGCAGCTGAGTCGTGTCTTTTAAAAATGTCTTAAACACGCGTTGCATTCTTTCAGGAGACAACGCAGGCAACTTGTACACGACC